>CM041782.1:22586907-22924985 GCA_023374045.1 Limonium bicolor
TCAATTCCTTACTCATTCCTTCATCACATACACAATTTCTCCTCGCTTCCTTTCCATACTTACATTAGTTTTCATCCCCCTTATGCTACAGATTTTCAGTTTACCATTTACCATTTATTACTCCCTCTACCAATGCCATTACTAGTATCCTCAATCCATTACTTTACCTCCTAGACACATGTACTACCTATATCCAAGTCAAATCTTCATTTCCGAGGTTACTAACACTCACTCTTTTCCTTGTTTCTCCAATGCATTTCACATGCTGTTTGCTACAGATTTTTTTTACACACTCTACTCTCATACTACAACTACCACTTCATCACTACTTAACATACCTCCTCAATCCAATATACACCTTGGTTCTCCCATTCACCAAGTCATTCTTGAATACTGCAGACGTTATATTGTGAGTGGTTAGAACAGGTGTAATTAACATAAAAGAAAGAAATTAAAACCCAAAAATAACGTCGGGCTGCAAATAAATCCCGGTCGCAGTAGTATAGTGAAAATGTAAGCAACCGGATGTCGAACCGTGGGACTAATATATATATAATAGTACCTAAGCGTGTCACAAGAGGGGGGTGGATTAATTGACTTGTAAATAAAAAGAAAGAATAAAATAAACTAAGTTGACAGATAAATAAAATGGAACTCTGGGTCAGGTTAATATAATCTGCATAATTAAGCTATCTCTACTGGTTTAATAATTTGGCAAGGTTCCTGTAAATATCTTAAGGACTAAGTCATAGCCTCATAAGAACTCGTTCACCTGTAATGCAAGGTTCTAATCAAGGTTCAAGCAAAAGCCTGCGAACGGCAGAGGAGTATTTGAGGAATTACATTTGCAACTGAATACTAACTCATTAAATCATAATAAAGCTTCCTCCAGTTTTACGCTTTAATTAACCTGTCTATTTATCACCTGGTCTGATCAAAAATAGACTTAGTAGAGCAATCTAATAAATTCGCGAGATCTATTAAAAAGATGCATGATAACCTTTAAGCGTAACAAACTGTATATAAATAAACCAGTAGAAATATTGCATAATTAATACAGATACATAATAACTATTCCCAGAGTAACGTAAACTAGCCTAACATATTAAATAGATAGAGACGAGAGTAATAGAAATCATCCGTAATCACTCCGTCTCACTCTGCTATTTTGTGCACGTAGGGCTAGAGGTGAATTTGGTGGACTGTAAAATAAATAAAATGGAGAAGGCGGGAGAAGAGAAATGAGATGATGGTGAAGTGGTCGTGGATCGATTGGTGAATTCGTGTGTGTTTTATTGGGTGAAGCTCGTGGGTTTAAATAGGGAAAGAAGAAGAAGAAGGAAGTAGATAAGTAACGCGTGAGGAGCTCGTTGATTGCTTCTCTGATTGCTCCTCATTAATTGCAGGGGACAGAGCGTGCAGAGTAGATGGATAAATGCAGACAGTGGACGAGTTGAAGACAGTCGGTGAGCCAAGTTGCAGACGGCGCGAGCAAGAAGATAAACTCGCCGTCGATTTTATTCACGACCGCATCCAGGTCCGCCTGGTTAAGGGGCGGTTGCCCCCCTGTTGTCCGCCTCCAAAACCGCCTACAAAGAGGCGGTACTCTCTTGTTCAACCGCGAGGCGGTTGCGCCTATGGTGTCCGCCACTTATTAGGCGGTACACTCTATGTTGTCCGCTAGATACGAGGCGGTAGCCTCTCTTCTTGTTTGCCTCGCGGTTGCATGTCTCTTGTCCGCCACTTAGGAGGCGGTAGCCTCTCCACCGTCCGCCAGGCGGTTGTCTCAGAGTGGTCCGCCTGTTATGGAGCGGTCACGCCCAACGCGTGACTCTCGCGCGCCTCTGTTCAACCGGCTCTACATTCTTCGTTATAAGTCCGTTTTCTGAGCCGTTTGCGTCTATGTGTTCGTCTCTTTATCTACTTTACTCCCAGCTTGGTTTCCTCATGTTTGAACAATAAATTTGTGAGATAAATAATAAAACATAAACTAGAGGAAAACTAACCGAAGTGGAGAAATGAGCAAGAAAAGTGCTAATATTATATATGAAATACACCTAATAAACATGCTCATTTGGACACTTATCACACCCCCACACTTATCTTTTTGCTTGTCCTCAAGCAAAATCACGTACCCAAGTAGGGAATGCTCAATACTAACAAATATTATTATGAAGGGTAGGATAAACATGATCTTTTAACTTATTGAGGAGTGTGAAAAATTAACTGCTGGTGGCATAGGTGTGCTCAGGGTGAAAACAAAATATAGAGTTTCGGGGTATGATCCAAGGTACTTCAATGTTTTCTTTTAGGTGACTCTGAGAACTTTTACCAAGGCCAACTTCTCTCAAGAACGGGCATTGAGGAGAAAACAAAAGGAAAAAAAAATAGATTTATGCATTTGTTTCACTTTTGCATAAGGGATGAGAAAATGTAGGCATTTCGCCTTTGTATTTAAGAACACTCAACTCTCTTTGTTGGTTACCATTGGTGTCTCGCAAGTCCCTTATTATTTTTCTCTCTTTTTTTTTAACAGAGAAGTACCCCTTAGCAATCCCTAAGAGAGAAGACAGAAAGGAACCCTGAGCAATAAAATCCAACCATTTGCAGATTATTTGGTCACACCGCATATAAAATGCTCCTCAAAAGTAATTAAAATGCTCCTCAAAAGTAATCAAAATTTTAAAATTTTGTACCATTTATCCTACAATTCATAATAGTATTTATTCTTAAAGAGAACAACCTACATAAAAGGGTCCATAATATTAGAATTGGACAAACGCATGATAAGGAGAGAGATTAAACTTTTAAGCACAAAATGTCACCGAGAAGGGCACACTCCCCCACACTTAAATTGAACAATGTCCTCATTGTTTACCAGAAAAACAAGGGAAGGTTTCAGAAGACCTTTTCGGTATGTAGATAAAATAGAGATAACACAAAGATCACAATTAAACATTTAAGCACATAAACGCTCCTCTGCAGTTTTTATTTAAATAAAAAGCATAAATTAAAGAAACTGGTACTCCCCTGATTTTATTTTTGCTTGCGTTTATAGGAGTTCCCCCACACTTGAGCTTCAGCCTCAAGTAGCGTAGCTTGGTTGCGGTGTCCACATGGAGGTGCACCTGCATAAGACACTAGAAGCAACCATACTAAAAACGGGGTTAAAATTAGCAAAAATAAAATTTAAAGAGAACCTGAAAATTAAAAGAGCATAAAAGCAAATAAAATAAAAGTACACCCGGGTTGCCTCCCGGGAAGCTGCCCTTCTTTAACGTCTTTGGCTAGACGCCTGCTCGTTATCCTGGATCAAAACAAAACGTTACCTCGGCATATAAAATAAGAAAATTAATACTCCACAAAATCAGGTGTTTGAGGAGGTACTGCCGGGAACGTAGTTCTAACAGAAGACCCGGCGGGGATGATTTTTCTTCCTCAAATTGGAGGATGTAAACTTCCTCCTCTTGTAGGTGAGGCTTGTAGAAAGAACGCTTGATATCATCTTCAGGGAGAACTGATTCTTTGAAAGTGATAGTGGCGTTTTGTTTGGATATTTTGGTGGGAGGTGGTGGCAATTCCTTCTCTTCATTTTCGAGGATATAAATATCCTCATTGTATGGGTATATTACAGAGAAGGAGGGAAGATAGCGGTAATTGAATTTAGAGGGAGGGGTTTCTATGAGTGGCTCGTCTGTAGTGGGGTGTTCTACCTCTTGAACTGTTTCGCTCATTGATTGCTCTAGTAGCTGAGCGATTCTCTCCAGGTAGTCTGGTTGATCTTCTAACCAGAGTTGCTCTTGGACTATGAGACAATCCTCAAAATCATGAGCTCCCCCACATTCGGAGCAGTATAAATCCTGCCAATATTCAAATGCCTCTTCCATTGCCGTGTAAATTTTTTTTTGTGTTTTTTGTATATAAACAAAACTATAGAAAAGATTAGAAAATAAAATGATTAGAAACAAACATAAAAATAATATAAACAAAATATAAAAGATAATAAATATAAACAACAAACAAAAATAATATAGACAAAATATTCTAATAAAACAAGTGAATAATCCGGGGCTTAGGGACTAGAATAAACTAGTCCCCGGCAACGGCGCCATTTTGCAGACGTTATATTGTGAGTGGTTAGAACAGGTGTAATTAACATAAAAGAAAGAAATTAAAACCCAAAAATAACGTCGGGCTGCAAATAAATCCCGGTCGCAGTAGTATAGTGAAAATGTAAGCAACCGGATGTCGAACCGTGGGACTAATATATATATAATAGTACCTAAGCGTGTCACAAGAGGGGGGTGGATTAATTGACTTGTAAATAAAAAGAAAGAATAAAATAAACTAAGTTGACAGATAAATAAAATGGAACTCTGGGTCAGGTTAATATAATCTGCATAATTAAGCTATCTCTACTGGTTTAATAATTTGGCAAGGTTCCTGTAAATATCTTAAGGACTAAGTCATAGCCTCATAAGAACTCGTTCACCTGTAATGCAAGGTTCTAATCAAGGTTCAAGCAAAAGCCTGCGAACGGCAGAGGAGTATTTGAGGAATTACATTTGCAACTGAATACTAACTCATTAAATCATAATAAGCTAGTTTCCTCCAGTTTTACGCTTTAATTAACCTGTCTATTTATCACCTGGTCTGATCAAAAATAGACTTAGTAGAGCAATTTAATAAATTCGCGAGATCTATTAAAAAGATGCATGATAACCTTTAAGCGTAACAAACTGTATATAAATAAACCAGTAGAAATATTGCATAATTAATACAGATACATAATAACTATTCCCAGAGTAACGTAAACTAGCCTAACATATTAAATAGATAGAGAGACGAGAGTAATAGAAATCATCCGTAATCACTCCGTCTCACTCTGCTATTTTGTGCACGTAGGGCTAGAGGTGAATTTGGTGGACTGTAAAATAAATAAAATGGAGAAGGCGGGAGAAGAGAAATGAGATGATGGTGAAGTGGTCGTGGATCGATTGGTGAATTCGTGTGTGTTTTATTGGGTGAAGCTCGTGGGTTTAAATAGGGAAAGGAAGAAGAAGAAGGAAGTAGATAAGTAACGCGTGAGGAGCTCGTTGATTGCTTCTCTGATTGCTCCTCATTAATTGCAGGGGACAGAGCGTGCAGAGTAGATGGATAAATGCAGACAGTGGACGAGTTGAAGACAGTCGGTGAGCCAAGTTGCAGACGGCGCGAGCAAGAAGATAAACTCGCCGTCGATTTTATTCACGACCGCATCCAGGTCCGCCTGGTTAAGGGGCGGTTGCCCCCCTGTTGTCCGCCTCCAAAACCGCCTACAAAGAGGCGGTACTCTCTTGTTCAACCGCGAGGCGGTTGCGCCTATGGTGTCCGCCACTTATTAGGCGGTACACTCTATGTTGTCCGCTAGATACGAGGCGGTAGCCTCTCTTCTTGTTTGCCTCGCGGTTGCATGTCTCTTGTCCGCCACTTAGGAGGCGGTAGCCTCTCCACCGTCCGCCAGGCGGTTGTCTCAGAGTGGTCCGCCTGTTATGGAGCGGTCACGCCCAACGCGTGACTCTCGCGCGCCTCTGTTCAACCGGCTCTACATTCTTCGTTATAAGTCCGTTTTCTGAGCCGTTTGCGTCTATGTGTTCGTCTCTTTATCTACTTTACTCCCAGCTTGGTTTCCTCATGTTTGAACAATAAATTTGTGAGATAAATAATAAAACATAAACTAGAGGAAAACTAACCGAAGTGGAGAAATGAGCAAGAAAAGTGCTAATATTATATATGAAATACACCTAATAAACATGCTCATTTGGACACTTATCAAATACATAATTCCTACCAAAATTTCGCCATAGTCTCCCCTATAATTTTACACTCTCACCACATTGTTTTACCCACATAAATGATCCACACCACCTGTTATAATCAATATCAATATACCCATCTCTCATACACAAAATACCACACTAATAACATTAAATTCCTGCACTCAACCATTAATTCCCATCCATGTTTCAACAAGTTTTAAATGTCTTTTAAAGGTCCAAAATACTCATATTCTCCTACACACTATACAAAGTTACACAAAAGAGCATCCTTACCTTGTTTCTCCTCCTAGTTTTCTTTCTTCCTCTTGCTCCTTCCTTCCCTCTCTACCGGTTATAGTACTTCACCCTATCTATCATTATAACCCATTTATACACACCATTTAAATACTAAAACTAACCCTAAACATTATTTAAGCTTTAATGAGGTTTTAGGGTTTAGAATTTTCATTACCTTGCAAGGGTACAAGTGTTGTTTGGAATAGCTCAAGAATAATGTTTCCCACCTTCCAAGAGTGCCAAAATCGGCTGGGTACAAGAGGAACCAAACAAGGTTTTAGCTAGATTTTCGTTTTGCCCTTAAGGCTATAAAAAGATAGAGTTTTTAAGAATATTTTTACCTCAATAGAACAAGAAGAAGAAGGCGGTTCTAATGGTGGTCTTGAAGCTCCAAATGCTCCACACCCATGGAGGTGAAAGTTCTCCTTTTTGAGTTTTGAAGAGATAGAAATGTAGCTCTTGATGAGAGGATTCCAATGGTGTAGTTTTTATAATTTTTAGAGGAGGTTCAAGAGGGTTACAAGATGATAGAAGATGGAGTTTGTGAGGGGGTCTTCAAAACTCCATGGAAATCGCATGGGGAAGAAGAAAGAAGAAAAGAGAGAGTGTGGGGTGGGGGTTCCACGTGAGAGGAAAGAATAGAGATAGGAGAGAGAGTGTGAGAGTGTGAGGTAGAATAAAGTGGGTTAATTTACTTTATTAGTTTTGTTGTATTGTAAATATGAGAGTCGGTGTGTGAGAGAGTGTGAGAGAGGGGGAGTCCCCTTCGGACACACACAGCACACACATATCACTTTTACTTTTTATTTTCAAAGTGGACACATAAGTTTGCGTTAATTATGTTTCTACCCCACAACTTCCCGTTTTTGACATTTTTTACTAATTTCTCATTTTATTGATTTTATTGGCCCTAAAGCTTCACTAATATTTATTAATGATTATTCAGTTGACCAAGATTGTTACGATTTCATTTTACCCGCTTAAAGTCACGTTTTCTCGGTTACCTCGAAAAACGCGTTTTAAGGTTCGTTAGCGTTTTAATCCATTTTAAGGATCCATTTTCTTCGGGATTTGTTCCCATATATTATTTAGGTCTTATTAAACCTTTAGAATCCATATAATACTCTAACCGAGATCTCATACCTCCAACGGTTATTTAACGCTTATTTAGCATTTTCCGCTTTTTAAGCGTTTCTTTATTTCTTTTGGATTTATTTTTCCTTACTAGTATTAATTAGATACCATTAGGTCCTTAAATACGTATTAGATTAATTTTAATCCCTATATTTAAGTTCGGGGTATTTCAATCTACCCCCCTTAAGAACTTTGTCCTCAAAGTTGTTCAAGGTTATAGGTTTACAATGCTTACTCATTCTTACGTGTCTAATACCAAAGCCATACGTTCTTCCTCCTTACTAATCCCAAATCCGTCACTCAAGGTTCCTACATACTATACCATACCATGCCATACTAATGCACCATAATTTCTCCAATCCATATTACTATCAACCATCCGGTTCCTCTTACAAAATTTATACATACATACAATGCAAGGCTATTCCCAAAGCAATGCAATACACATACAATCCCGCAGGCACTCAGGTCATCTAGACACAGGACTCCTCTATGTCCCGCTTCCCTTGGAATAATACAACCTGCTACACTACTATCTTTTCCGGTATCAGTTTCTAACAAATCCTTAGTCTCCAGTCTATGGAAGGTCCTTCCCAGCGGCTACTTAGGAATCCTTCTAAAACATACAACTCCGAATTCCAATTTATACTTATTACTTCTATCCTAAGCGTGATTCTTGTGACCACTTGAAGGGAGCTTCAAGAATCGTTCGACCCTGATGTGATCAGCACCAGTGTTGAACTATCTTTCCACCCCAATTTGTGTTCGGTTTCCCTTGATCTGATCAGGATCAAGTTCGACTTCCCACATCAGTTTCAAACAAGCAGATAATTTAATTGTTTTCATTTTCTATCTTTTTACTCTTTCTAGTCGTAATTACGAATTCATACATCTCCAAAGGATGGAATCCGTCCATCAATCGTCCTCACTCTACTTCCCAAATGCTTTACTCCATGGTTCAATCCTAATGCTCATTTCATCAACCTTCACTACTTCCATCCATTACTCACCATCATCTCTAATATTCTAACTAAGGAATACTATACTTATAAGATTTAGTTGACTTCAATTGCTTCAAATATTTTACTTACGATTCCACTACTCATAAACTTCATTCATCTACTATCCTCATTCATTTCGTACTACTTCTTCAAAGGCCACAATACTTGTGGAGCTCCGTCCACTACCCATTACTTTTCTTTTACTAATACTCTTACATCGGTGTTACAAGATGGTTATATTCCTCCTATGGTATTTGCATGTCTAATGCCTAGTTACCATAATTACAATATGAATGAGTACTTATGTTTATTTAACATAGTATCAATCATCAGTTTGGTTCTCATTTGTGCTATGCACATTATGGTTTATGTGTTTTATTCACAAAACTTACATTAAGCGGTTTTCGCTCTATCCCCCTTAAAAGGGATTACGCCCACGTAATCTACCATATGTTATTATTATTAAACTTTGGTTTAATCAGTCTGGGCAAACTGAAGCATTTAGCTTCACTACCGTATACTATACAATATGCTCTGGTCAAAGGGATCTTAACCATACCAATGGTTTAGTCTTTGCACCAAGGATTTCTATATGAGTTTATTTAACTCATCATTAATTCGGTTCTAGCCTATTAGGCTTCAAGCCATTAATAGCCATTTTACTATACTTACTAGGTATATTATCTCCTAGCTAGGGCCCACTAGCTTCTGCTGCGCGACCCTGATACTCGGGTTATTCACCCTTCTTGTTATCCTTAATGTGCTATACATCATCTTTTTATCCGTATATTATGGGAGTAAGGTTTACTAAACAAATGCGGTGTTCTTTCACCGTGTTTGGACTCAATGAGTTTAAGATTTATAACCAGCTCTCTGGTAATCTTCTGCACATGCTATTCGTGTTTCTACGATTATTCGTGAAGTTCCTCCGACTTATTGTCAGGCGAGGTTAAGTCACCACTTAACTGTAGTGCTTCCTCTGTTGTCACTAGCTTCTAAATTATACCAGTTCTTCTGGTTCAGTACAAGTGTTCTTTACTTGTATGACCTTGCATTTCTATGCGTCGGTCCTAGTGACTTTGATATGTCTCCTTTATGTCTCCTTTCACCTTTTACTCCAATGGAATTCACATCTTGTGATTGTTAGTGTGTTGTACGCTCTTCGTGCTTCTTTGGCCTTAGGCCGCACGGTTTGTTGTTAAGCTTGCTCAATTGGCTAGTGCCATGTTCGTGGTGAAGGGAAAGGTTTACTACGGTTTACATTCTCCATATCCCTAGCCATCTCATTAGATCCTTAGCTGAACAAGTGCAATGCCAAAACACTCAGTCATACAGAGTGCAGAGGCGTAAACGCTTGGCAGTAAGTCACTTATGTGATGGAAAGAATATTTCTGCCTGTCATCTCGTATTTACACTCCGTGTCATTATCTGCTACTTCCTCATATCGGTCGGTTGTTGCGTACCGTATTCTTACTCATTATACAACATTGTTTTTACTGTTTCTGTTACTGTGATAGTTTCTCTTTACTCATTGCCATTGTCATTGGCACCATTCCCTTATGGTATGAATACCCTGGGGGTTCCCAACGTTCGTGTGTATGATGGTTGTCGTAGCATACCACAATATTAATATCTTCCCAATGTGGAGATGTTCTTCCATTTTAGGTTTCGTGTGTAGGTTAGCTTACCTCACATTCCATCATCATTTATGATACAACTCACCAAGTATCTTGGTTGACCAAGGATGAAGTGGTTTATCGAGTTACAAGCTCTCTTGAGCGTTGGTCATTCATGGTGTGCAATGTGCACACACATTGAGTGCTTTTGACCACTATCATCTTCCTAGTGCCGGGCATCGGTTATAGGCTCCCGCTGTGTAGTTTTACTTTTGTATGTACCTGACCGGGACATCCCAAGAAACTTCAAGGGTTTTCTGGTCCCATTCTCCAATTGAGAGTATTTTATTACTGATAAATGAAAGTTCTTGTTGAGGGGTTTGTCACCACTCATAGGTCTAATAACAAGGTTTGCTATGTTGGTGTTTACGTAATGGTCCACCACATGTTTGGGTGTATATGGAGTATGCTTACTCCTTTAAGTCGTAATGGTTTGGAAATCTCATTTCCTTATTCCATCGCCCCTTGGCAATATCTATTGCGTGGGCTTTATTGTTATAGTAGATGGAAGCCTTTTCTAAGGTTCACATCATCACCGCATTGGTGGTCTTCAGTTAACGAGGGGTACCTTCCCTTGGGTGTCTCATAGTGTTCAAGTGTGGACTAGGCCAATGTTGGCATTATCATGATTCTTATGCCTCTGTGCTACCATTGCTACAGAAGGCATGGCGGTAATTAAGAACTCCGTCAACTGTATACTAGGCTGATGCTCTAGTGACAGTGACATTGAGATAGCCATCAGTTCAAGCCACTCATAAAGTTGGGTTTGAATTGATGGTCCAGTTGTTGATTTCTTGTCGTATAAGGCAATACCTCTCGTACGTCTTGCTAATAGCTGGTGCAGGTTTGCAACCATTTAAGTTTGTATAACGTATTTGGTTTACAGCTTCTGAGCCCTATTGCTGCGAGCTATGCTCCTTGCAAGCTGCTTGTACATGTTTCCACTCCATGTATACCCCATAGGTTGGAGGTATTGCTGGGCTCCGTGGTAAGTCGTGACATCACGCTTCCGTTCATAGGAGACTCTTAGGCAATCTGGTGCTGATCAGGCCTTTGTAGACTAGGGTATTTCCTGTCAAGTGAATCCCTTCGGTGTCTTAACCGAGTGCTCATTCCAGCTCCTGTATTCTTGTCTTAACGCTTTGTTTGACTGTTGTTAATCCAGTCACCCTCGAGGATTGCTCCTGGGTGTTGTTAGATTATGCCGTTACATCCGGCTAACATTTATGATATGTTGTCCACTGCACCGTCTTGTGGTATTGTACTTGAGTTGTCCCTTTTGGGGTTATGACGTCTCCCGTCCTTGGGTAGACTGCTTACACTTGTTCCTAGTGCTTAAGAATAGGTTTGACATCCCCTTCAATGATGGATTATACTTGTGGTAATCTTGGGGTTGCTCTTGGGAACTCCGCCCCGTTTATTGAGCGTTGTTAGGTTCACGTCAGGCATTCGCCTTACTGTGTTTAGGCTGGGTATTCCATCCAGCTGTCAGGTAATTGCTTGGATTATTTGAGACATACCCAATGTCTATACTTACTAGTATGTGCTCTCTGCACTTCCTAGTTCTTATTCCTCATCTTCAGCTGGTTTCTCTGAGTTCCTTGATACTTGATCGTCTGAGGTGTCCAGCTGTTCTGATTTGAACTCACTCATGGTCCGTAGAACGGAGTTGACTACTTCCCGTGCGTCGCACACTACATGTATACATACGTGGGGTACCATATTGATACGTTACCACTTACCCAACTATATGTCAGGCCCGCAAGCTCCTTCGGAGTGCAGTTGTCTCACATCCCGTAACGGGTACACTCGTAGTGTTCGTCACACGCCTAGGTGAAGTATTCTGTTGCCAACTCCTCTCGTATCATTCTATGATACTCACCGTAATCATGTTGGTTCGGTTTTTAAAATCCAAGGTTTTAAAAGAAGGTTTGTGGTTTTGAAAGAAAACTTGGTTTGAAAATTATGGTTCGGTGTTAAAAGAAGTTCTTCGTGGCATAGCCATGTTCGAAATCTTGACCAAGTCCAGCTTCTCGCTGACTGGTATGTTCTAAATACAGTGGTCGGGCCGTTAAGCCTTCCCAAGGTTCCATACTTCTGGTTGTTAGGATGTGTGATCCTGTAGTTGTTTCATTATGGTCACAACACATTACTATGTACTTGTGACGTGTTAGGGTTCCTCTGTATGTTCCTGTCCTTGTTGCACTTGCCGTGGCAAGTCCGTGGTATTGGTGGTTTTTTGGGTAAACCTACACCGGTCACAGTATGGTTTTCACTGGTACTTGATAGTCTTGTTGACTCTTCCCTCGATCTTATTGATCTACAATTGGTATACTCGATCCCTTAGGTAGCTTCTTGGTGGTCTAGACATGGCTGTCGTAGATCTGGGTACTTCTCCAATCCTTGGAGATTCCCACTCTATTTGTCTTGTGTTGTTCCTTGTGACTCGTTCCCACACATTTGTGGTGGTTACTGAGCCTACCTCGTTTAGGCATTACTCTTGTAGTCCTATTGGATTATATCTCATGGTTGTCCTTGTAGTTGTCTGAGCTATATTGGCCAGGTATTGCAACCTTAATGGCGTTGTAGTTTGGAGTTAACCGCTCCCGACTATGTTCTTAGTCAGTTAGTATACCGTTGGTGGCATCATTTAGCTACTGCTGCTCCGCAGACTTGTGTCGCGGGTCCCATTACTACTCCTTTTTCTATTTCGTTGCACGGTTATTGCTTCCTTCCCGCTGTTGGTTGGTTAACTAGGTTTCGCGACTGCTGAGCATGTCACCCCATGTTGTTGTAAGTTGTAGCCTCCTTGTAGTTGGAGTGCTCATTCCACCGCTATTAAGTGCGGGCATTATTGTTCAACCAGGATCCATCTCCGGGACTCCCAGTTCGTGGAATCTACTACGTGTCGGTTCTTGTTTACCGTGTGATTGCTTCACAACTGCCAGATCGGGTTTTCCCTGAGTATGAGAAGGCTTTTCTTCTCTCTGGCGTCCTTTCCCAAGTTATACAATGGGTTTGTGGAGGGCGGGTCTGGTATCGTAGGTATCCGGTACTCACCGGTAGTTCCTAACTAGCATATCTCTAATGCTAACACTCAGCCCTTAGCCCTAAGCTTCTAATTCCTAACTCGGTATTCCTAAACTCGGTATTTCTAGTCATCAGAGCGATACTTCGCTCTGATACCACTTTTTGTAACACCCCTACCATTAATACAGTGCTTACCGTCCAATCTCCTTACTAATCAGATACACGCAACAGATCCATACGTACATAATGTGGGTGATACAATGCCGTTAGTCACCCACCTGACTAACAAGCTACTGCTACTACATACAGCATCAGTCTGATGGACCGGAATCCCGAGTATTACACATCTATAATACATACTCCATTCATCAATCAAATACAACAATGCTCCATTCAATACTTACTCCTCCATAATTCACACAATACAATATACTTAACCGAGTCTACTAGGATCCTTATACAATTATAATATCTCTTCCAAGTTCATACATACTCACTAAGAGCCTACATCTACCCATTCCTCACAACTACTTACTTTCTAAGTACAAGGGTGTGCTGCTGGTCTCTTACCTTGACCACATCCGCTCGGGTACCTGCACACAAAAAACGTTCCCCCTAGGGGGTCAGCTTTCGCTGCGCATGATAACCGCATACCCCGCGTACTAGTGAGGGTACGCCGACCACTTGGTCGAATACATGCAGTTCATTTTCATTCAAACATACATGCATACATGCTCTTATACAATACAATAATACTTACGCAAGCATACATACATACAATTCATTACATACAAGGAATACGACATAACCATACAATTCATTGGTCCACCCGGGTTAATCGGGTGGAGATAACTCTTTTACTCATTACTCCATACATGCATACATACTCATACTCATACATACTTACTTACTCTTACTCTTACTCATGTTAAGTCGTCGGGACCTCCGGCCCTGGGGACTACTCCGTCCCACCTCCGGGATTTACTTGACTCACCAATCCGGGATGCTACCCACTTAAGGGATTTGGGCCGCGGACCAGTTCAAGAGTCAGGAATCGGATCCAACCTCTTGTGTCTCCTCATCCTCACGCGTGGCCGAAGCTATATCGGACTTCTACTCATTCCAGTTTACTCACTTAAGTTAGGAGCTAGGTAGTTAGGAATTAGCAGAAGTCATTCATACAAGCCACATACACAAATACATTTCTCAATACCCATTCATACGAAATACAATACAATACTTAAGTACAATACAAGATTCGAATACCATTCTTCATCATTCATATATTTCATGAATTATACAAACTAGGGTTCAAGACAATAAATATCAAGAACAACATAAGTCAAGCACAGGTAAGTGCAATATAGTCCGATTCATGCATTTATCTTATTTAGGTGATCAAATAAGCACACAAATCGGGGTAACCAGATTAGGATAGAGGGCATGAAGAAATCATACCTTTCACCGTTGTACTTGTATCCCAACGTTCCTCCGGTGTTCACAAATCAAATCCTATTATATACATGCAGTTGAATGATTAATCTAACTATCATTAACTTAACCCGATTACTCTTACGTTTACTAATCCATACTTACTAAGTCTTGCATTCCTATACTTATATTTTACTTACTTATTCCTAATTACTTAACAATGGTCTACTTACATATATATGCACATATGTATAGGTGAGTATACATATGTATATATATAATTACTATTTAATTTAATTAAATATTTATTTTTTTTTACTTTTTTTTTTGTATGACTCGACCGACCTTACAAGTCCGGTCCCAAGGTCGGTTGAAGTCAGTGGGGAATTACGCTGGAGAGTTACAGGGCCGACCGACCTTGCAAGTCCGGTCCCAAGGTCGGTCCATTCCAGTGAGTTACCTGACGAAATTTTTAGCCCGCCGACCTTGCAAGTCCGGTCGCAAGGTCGGTCCATTCCAGTAACTTACAAGACGGAAAAATTTTGAGTCGACCGACCTTGCAAGTCCGGTCGCAAGGTCGGTCCATTCCAGTAGGTTACAGACGGGAGAGTTTTTTGGTCCGACCGAACTTGCAAGTCCGGTCGCAAGTTCGGTCCATTCCAGAAGCTTTCCCGTCTTTGTAAATCTGGGCTCGACCGACCTTGCAAGTCCGGTGCCAAGGTCGGTCCGGCCCAATATTTGCATTTTTATTTCTGTTTTCAGTTCTATCTTTCACCCATTACTTCCCCATTGTTCCTACACTTTTTCCCACATGTTTTACCACTAAATAAACCTCTTAATACACCTTAGTCCATCCATCAATTCCTTACTCATTCCTTCATCGCATACATAATTTCTTCTCGCTTCCTTTCCACACTTACATTAGTTTTCATCCCCCTTATGCAACAGATTTTCAGTTTCCCCATTTATTACTCTCCCTACCAATGCCGTTACTAGTATCCTCAATCCATTACTTTACCTCCTAGACACATGTACTACCTATATCCAAGTCAAATATCCATTTCCGAGGTTACTAACACTCACTCTTTTCCTGTTTCTCCAATGCATTTCACATGTTGTTTGCTACAGATTTTTTTTTACACACTCTACTCTCATACACAACTACCACTCACTTCATCACTACTTAACACATACCTCCTCAATCCATATACACCTTGGTTCTCCCATTCACCAAGTCATTCTTGAATACATAATTCCTACCAAAATTTCGCCATAGTCTCCCCTATAATTTTACACTCTCACCACATTGTTTTACCCACATAAATGATCCACACCACTGCAGACGTTATAATCTGAGTGGTTAAACTGGTGTAAAATTAAAAGAAAAGAAATTAAAAACTCAAAATAAACGTCGGGCTGCAAACAAATCCCGGTCGCAGTAGTATAGTGAAAATGTAAGCGACCGGATATCGAACCACGGGACTAATATACATATTATAGTACCTAAGCGTGTCACAAGGGGGGATTAATTGACTTGTTTTTATAAATAAAAGGAAAGATAAAATAAACAAAATTAACAGATAAACTAAACGGGACTCTGGTTCAGATTAATATTATCTGCTCTTTCATGCTATTCCTACTGGTTTAATTATAATTGTCTGGCAAAATTCCTTTAATTATCTTAAGGACTAAGTCATAGCCTCATAAGAACTCGTTTACCAGAAATGCTCGGTCTAATCAAGGTTCGAGCACTCTTATGTAAACGGACATTAAATTCGAGGAAATATAATTGCATCTGAAAATACTAACTCATTAAATCATAATAGAGCTTTCTCCAATTTACGGCTTAATCAACCTATCTATTTATCACCTGGCTGATCAAAATAGACTTAGCAAGCAATTTAATAACTCATGACATTTATTAAAAAGGAGAGATGAGCTTTAAGCGTAACAAACTTCATTAAATTAAAACTAGTAAAACATTGCATAATTAATACAGAACATAATAATTATTCCCAAAGCGTACGTAAACTAGCCTAACATATTAAATAGATAGACAGAGACAAGAGTAATAGAAATCATCCGTAATCACTCTCGGCTCACTCTGCTATTTGTATACGTAGGCTAGAGGTGGATTTGGTGGAATGTAAAATAAATAAAATGGAGAAGGCGGAAGGAGAGAAATGAGATGGTGTGTGAATTGGAACTCCAGAGGAACCACGGAAGGAGCCTCCGGAAGGACACTGGAGAAGGTGTTCGAGCGTTGTATTTATAGAGGAAGAAGAAGCGTGCAGCAGCTTCATTGATTGAGCTCGATGATTGCAGGGGACAGGACTGCAACGCGTGCGTGATTTCTGGTAGGCGCCGACTGCTTAAAGGATATGGCGGAGGCAAGTTGCAGACGGAGTCGGCGAAGATAACCCGTTGATTTCCTGGACATTTAGACGTGTCCGCGACATAAGTGGCGGTCTCCTCTGTCTCAACCGCCTCGCGGTTGCCTCTCTGTCGTCCGCCTCGTATGAGGCGGTCGCCTCTGTTTCGTCCGCCAGTTATCTGGCGGTTCTCCATGGTCTTGTCCGCCAGTTTGAAGGCGGTAGCCTCCTCCACCGTCCGCCACATTGACCGCCAGGCGGTTGCCTCAGAGTGGTCCGCCCCTTATTGGGCGGTTGCATGTAGTTCATGCATGCTTCCTCACGTGACCATTAATCCCTTATAAACATATGTTGTTTTAGGTATTTTTCCTACAATTTAACACATAAAATACATCAGTTAATATAACAACATAATTATAGGAAAAAACCTAGATAAGTGAGAAACATTACTAAAAATGCTATAATTAATAAGGTGATTAAACCCTAAAAAGTCTATATGTTTTTCACTTATCAAACTTCCTCACACTTGACTTTTACTTGTCCTCAAGCAAAAAAGGAATAAAATTATCTCTAAGCCTTAATAATAAAACAAGATTAAATAAGTGTAGAAGGAAATTTAGACAAAGTGACAACTTGAAAGAATAATTCTGCTCTTAGAAGTAGGTTTTTATAAACAGTGAAGAAGAACAATTTAATAAAAGCATAGAAAAACTAGACTGCAGAAAACAAGTTAGACTAACCTGGGATTTCCAACCAATTTCAATTCACTTACCCGGGATGACAAGGGGTGTGAAGTAATGCCTTATTCCGCAATACCTTTCAACACCACGTACTCATGTTCATAAATATTAATTGCAATTTATATTTACATTTTTTTTAATGTGCAAATTGTATATACAAAGCATACATTTTTTTTTAATTGCATTATGTTTTTTCTGTACCCCAGACTTTTCTCTCTATCCTTGTAGCGGTGTTGGGTCTTCTATCCCAGGTCACGAGACCTTAGGTAGATAGGTGTTAAAGCACCCCAAAGAACTTAATAACCGGATAGACGAGGCCTGTTTTGGTTAGAAAAATTCATAAACAGCGGAGTACCTTGTCTTTATCCTTTTCTTTCCTTGACTTTCCACATATTTCCATAATCCCAAGCTAAACTAAATTGGTTTTTACAATCAGCAGATCTATCATTTTTGAGTGAAAATAGAGTATTTTGAAGGAAAATAATTTTATACAAACTCCTTGAAATAAAACTACCTTTCAGTTGTCACTTGACATAATTTCAGACACTTCTACAATTATTTATCTCATTTTTATCAATTTTTTTAAAATTTAGGCAGTTTAGAGTAGCAAAAAGTGAGTGTGGCATTATCGAACAACTGTCATATTTTCAGGGAAAGGTCTCTCCTTCCTCACACTTAAGAGGAGCAATGTCCTCATTGATCAAAATTAAAATCAAGAAAATGACCTTTCAAATTATGACAGACTCATAAAGGATTAAATAAATACGGGTTGAACATTAATAAAATAAAGGAAGAACTGAAACTCCCCTTGTATTGTAGATTGAGGAAGGTATCCTTCCTCACACTTAGAGCTTTGGTAGGGGTGAGACGTTCCTCACACTTGAGTTTGCGCAAGTGTTGAACCAAAGATATTGAAATGCCAAAGCAACTGAGGTTGCTTTCCAAAGGTGAGTTCAGCTATATATTCGACATAGAATTTGTTCTGAAAAGAAAATCATATATAGCCAGCAGAACTCAAGTGGCACAAAAAAAAAATGATAAACATAAATAATTAGGCATAAATAACTTTAAACAAAAATAATACAGTACTACATAAAATAAAAACATGAAGCAAACCGAACTGTTACCTTCCAGAAGTTTGATAAGGTTTAAACAGTATGAGTCTACAAAATGTTAGTACACAACAATAAAGTACTACATAAAATAAAAACATTAAGAGTTAACAAATATTAATAAACAAAAAGCAACATAAAAACTAATATTAATAGCAACATAAATATTAATATTAAAAACAACATAAAAATTAATATTATTAACAAAGCATTAATATTTGACATAAACATTTTAGTAATATTAACAAAAATAGAAACAAGAAGAACAAATAATATGTAATATAAACAGAATAATTATACAACATAAATTCTGTCGAAAAATCGACAGAACCTCCCCTAAAAATCTACGATTCTCCACAATTAATTCAGTCAAACGCAAGGTAATTTAATACCGTTATCAGCCTAAATCCACATATAACAACCTATAATCATAAATTCATTCGTTTAATAAAACAAGGCATAATACAATTGGAGAATGCTATTTTAACATAGCAAGTCTCGTACCTACATATACCTAAATTTGAAATTCATCCAAAACGACAAATTTAAGTTTATTCAGTGTAGATTTAACCTTGTGTATGTATATTATGATTTATAGAAGAAGAATCTGAGACAAAAATCGCATTCAAGCTCGAATTTTCGAACGGGTCGACCTAGGGTTCGAAAGTTCAGTCCTTAATTTCTCCTAGTGTAGTTCATTATTTGTGGATTTGAAACTATAGAAACGTTAAGAATTGAAAAACAAAGATTTCGGTACTAACCTTGCGTAATTTGGTGGAGAATTGAGGAAGTTGTGTTGAATTGAAGAGGAGGGGAGTTGCGCGGCTTGTTCGTTCTCCTCTGTACCGGTTCGCTCGAGTTCGAAATGAATTGGGGAAGAACTGGAATGGAAAACGCGGCGTTTGAAGCTCTTTTTTTTTCTATATCGACGTCCGTCCGCGAGGCGGTCTCTTGTGTGGCGTCCGCACGATATCTGGCGGACAAGAGTGAGGCGTCCGCGAGGCGGTCGCGTGGGTGGAGTCCGCTTGATATCTGGCGGACCAGGAGTGAGGCGTCCGCGAGGCGGTTGGTTCCTCTGTTTTTTTTTTATTTAACTTGTAACATACGAATAAGAAATAAACAGATAAACATTAGTACACATAAAATAATAATTAGTAGTTAGATTACATAAATTATAAGTTAGCGGTTTATTACATAAAATTAAATGTTAAGGACAATGGAAATTAAATGTTAAGGACAATGGAAATAAAATGTTAGAGACAATGGAAATTAAATGTTAGAGACAATGGAAATTAAATGTTAATAAGAAATTAAAGTTAGATAAGTTAGAAGTTAGATGTCCGAGTTAGATGGCCAAAGTCAGGTGTCCAATTGTCCAAATGTCCAATTAATATTAACAGATTATTAGATAATTAATATTAACAAAATATAGTAGAAATTAATATTAACAATAAACGAAAATATATAGAAATATATTAACAAAAGAGAACAAAATATTTATAATTAACAGGTGAATAATCCGGGGCTTAGGAACTAGAATAAATCTAGTCCCCGGCAACGGCGCCATTTTGCAGACGTTATAATCTGAGTGGTTAAACTGGTGTAAAATTAAAAGAAAAGAAATTAAAAACTCAAAATAAACGTCGGGCTGCGAACAAATCCCGGTCGCAGTAGTATAGTGAAAATGTAAGCGACCGGATATCGAACCACGGGACTAATATACATATTATAGTACCTAAGCGTGTCACAAAAGGGGGGATTAATTGACTTGTTTTTATAAATAAAAGGAAAGATAAAATAAACAAAATTAACAGATAAACTAAACGGGACTCTGGTTCAGATTAATATTATCTGCTCTTTCATGCTATTCCTACTGGTTTAATTATAATTGTCTGGCAAAATTCCTTTAATTATCTTAAGGACTAAGTCATAGCCTCATAAGAACTCGTTTACCAGAAATGCTCGGTCTAATCAAGGTTCGAGCACTCTTATGTAAACGGACATTAAATTCGAGGAAATATAATTGCATCTGAAATACTAACTCATTAAATCATAATAGAGCTTTCTCCAATTTACGGCTTAATCAACCTATCTATTTATCACCTGGCCTGATCAAAATAGACTTAGCAAGCAATTTAATATACTCATGACATTTATTAAAAAGGTGAGAGATGAGCTTTAAGCGTAACAAACTTCATTAAATTAAAACTAGTAAAAACATTGCATAAAATATAGACATAATAATTATTCCCAAAGCGTACGTAAACTAGCCTAACATATTAAATAGATAGACAGAGACAAGAGTAATAGAAATCATCCGTAATCACTCCGGCTCACTCTGCTATTTTGTATACGTAGGCTAGAGGTGGATTTGGTGGAATGTAAAATAAATAAAATGGAGAAGGCGGAAGGAGAGAAATGAGATGGTGTGTGAATTGGAACTCCAGAGGAACCACGGAAGGAGCCTCCGGAAGGACACTGGAGAAGGTGTTCGAGCGTTGTATTTTTGTAACACCCCAACCGTTAATCTCGTCATTACCTCTTAAACTGTTACTAATTACTCCTACTCACGCAGCGGAACTCTAATTACAACGAGGGGTGAAACAACGCCGTTAGCCACCCATGTGGCTAACCAGGCCTTTCTTACATACCGTAACGGTCTGATGAACTGGAACAACCGAGTACTTCATACAAATACATTACTCAATTCATATCTCTACTATACTGAGTCTACAATATACGGATGCCGATAACATACTCGGACTTACACCTCATTCAAACGCATAAGTAATTACAATCTAACTACCCATGCTCACAGCATACCCGTCCTACTCTCTCGAACGGTGGTCAGCTTCAAGTACCTGCACACTAAAAACGTTCCCCCTAGGGGTCAGCTTTCGCTGCGCATGAAATTCGCATATACCGCGTGCTAACCGCGGTACGCCGACTACTTTGGGTCGGATATACATGGAGTTCATTTTAATCAAACAACATGCATCATGGCAATACAATATATATGTATATCACACAAGGAATCTACATCCAATCACGGAACACGATTCCTAACTACATAACAATGTTGTTAGTGGTAACTGGTTACTCTTAGGCATTGAGGGTTATTCCTCGCTATGCCTTGTTTACTTATTCAATACCTCACCCGCTCTCTCGGGTTACTTATTCATGTACACACCCATTCTCTTGGGCTACTCATTCTTATACTTACCCATTTTCTCTCGGGTTACTCATACATATACTCACCCCTTTCTCTCGGGTTATTTTACTCATTATCTCACCCACACACACTCTTGGGTTATTCATACTCAAGCTCTCGTAGATTCTCGAGACACTACAGGTCTCCTACGTCACGCTTGTTACTCTTATTACATACTTAAGCCAAACTCATGGCTCTCTAGCATAGTCTTACTTCCCCGGTTTCGACCCTACTCTGGGTCTAGCATGGTGGGAAGGTTCAACTAGCTCACGGAACTCTCTCTTAGTTCCTATCTCTTTTACTTAGGTCCGACTACTCTCGGACTACTCTCATTCCCATATACTCCTCTCTCGGAGTTATAATTTATATCATGTATATTAGTCTAGAAGCATCATTCTCGATGTTTCTAATGACTTAGGGAACATTACTCAAGTTTGGTTAATCTTAGGTTTTAAGAGTTACCTTTACAATACATATACTCATACTTTCGGTATATTCTTATACCGGGTAAACCCTCTTATAGGAGGTCGACCATGTCTCAAGGGAGTTACTAATCCCCTAGGTCTCTTTTACCTTCCTTATAAGTTCACATTATTGGATTAACTTCAATCCTCTCGACGGAGGTTCATTTATCTCTCCACTCATAATTATTTCGTGGATTGTTTCAGTAAGGTTTTCTAACCGTTATCGGGTATTTACTCAACCCGTACATCTCCTCACGTTCTAGGGAGTTCATATGTTTGCGTTATCGTTATACTTTAATCGATAGCTTGTGTGTGTTTGCATGTTTTCGTTATCATACGCATCGATCCGTTCTACGGATCTCTAGCCGAACGTTACTCACTATGAGTCGGTCTTTACACTATGTTAGACCACACCGGCATACAAGTATGTTAGTTCATTCAACATACAACAAGACATTCATAATCAAACAAGGGATTATTTTCATGCTTTAGTCTTGATCAAGCCGGCACACAAACACACAAATCAGTGTAACTCGGTTAGCATACGGGGCATGAGAAAATCATACCTTTCACCGGGGTTTTTACTTTTACCGTGTCATCTCACCAAGCTAGGGTCACGCACGTTCTCTGATAATGTTTCAACATTATTATTAATACTAATATCATACGGAACATAATAAAATGTTACTCCCGCAGTTACCCCGTTATCCCGTTTTCTCGGTATTACTTTTATTAATTTGAGTTCTCACTTCTCAATCACTTCTAACGCTTTCTCACACTTCCTAGGGCCTTTACATGTCACCAAACAAGGCCTTAACATCTTATAACATCATTAACATTTAATCCCCCATCATTTACAACCTTTAAAATGCTCTCTGTAGGTTTCTGGGGGTGGTCCGGGACTTGGTTCCTATCTTAAGTCCCGGACCAAAGCATTACTAAACTCTCGGGTTAATTTCTGATGGTGGTCCGGGACCTTGTCCCAAACTTAAGTCCCGGACCAAGGTGAGCAAAGAACTCTCGGCGCAAAATTAAGGGTGGTCCGGGACTTGGGCATGGACTTAAGTCCCGGACCAGGCAGGTTGTGCACTCTCGGGGGTAAAATCAGGGGTGGTCCGGGACTTGGTCCTGGACCTAAGTCCCGGACCCTGCTATAGATTTTGTAAATTTACAGTTTTCTTCATCTGTTACAGGTTCTCTCTTTGCCCATTAATTAACCAACATTCACCAACTAAAATCTTCATGTTTTAGTGACTAATTACCCACCTAAACCACTTTCAACCAACACCAAGTACACTCACTAATCTAGTTAATTTTACTTAGATTCTTTTACACTCACAACCTTGTTTTCTCTCTTGTTTTCTAACAGATTGTAACAGATTTTGGCTATTACTTTAAACCATTCAAATCTCTCATACTAATGCCATTCATAGCACCCAAATGACCTTATTTTCCTCTCAGTTCTACTCCAAGAACCTTACTCTTCCTCTTCCCAAATTCCAAGTGATTTACCACTCACTTTAATATTCAAAACATGCCTAGTTTTTCCTAGGTTTCACACTCCTAATCACCCTTGGTTTCCAAGTAAAATTTGACAGCACTTGCTTGCTTTACTAAGCATTTTCACCACACTAAACATGTTCACAAACACCTCTTCTCCCCTGTTTGGTTTAAACACAAACAACACATAAAAATCCCACTTGTTCACACATACGTATTAGTTTAGACTCAAGCTTATTTCTCTCACTTAAGCAACCTTAAAAACAGCTTCACTCATCTTTAAATTGTAGTATCTCAACTACACTAATACAAGATCATTCTCACCACTTATAAAATCTGTTTTGCAAGAAGATAAACCAATACAAGGTAAGCTCTTTACCTTGTTTCACTTTCAGTTTTCACTCCTCTTCTTCCTCTTTATCTTGTTCCCTCTTTCTCCTCTTGTTTTCCACACCACACAAGGGCTTGGATTGCCCACTACAACCGCAGCCCATCACACATTCAACAATCAATTTATTTTTCCTCCACAAAACCTAAATATATATTAAGTGCTAGTTTTCAAAGTTTAATCTAGGTTTTACCTTGAAGAACCCAAATGGTTGGATTAGCAATCAGTTGGAGAAGTTTCCAACACCCTACAAAACATATGCTCTCGGCTGAAATGAGAGGAAATTTTCCAACGTGAGGAAAAAGTCTCACAAATGGTAGATTAGGCTTGTAATGGTATAAATACTTACTTATATATACCTTAAGGCACTAAGGAAGAGAAGAAGGGTTGAAATCTACTCTTCAAGCTCCAAAAGCTCCCACGTCAATGGAGATGAAAATGGAGAAATCAAAACTTTGATGGGTGGAGATCGAAGCTCTCACCGAGAGGAGTTCAACGGTACTAATTTCGTGTGATTCGGTGGAGAAATGAGTAAGATGGAGGTGAAAGAAGGTGAGGGATGTGTGCTGTTCTGAATCGCGTGGAAGAAGAAGGAGTTTACAGAGCTGGGCAAAGCAATATGTGAAATGAGAAAGAGAAGGTGAGAGGGTGAGTACTTTACTTTTTTAACTTTATACTATTTACTCTCTTACTTATTTATTTGTCTTGTTATTACTTAATAGCTAACAAGCTATCAATGGGTGTACACTTATTAATTAAAACCGGCCCACATTAATTAATAGCCCGGGTCGTTTTTCGACTTTTCGAATTATACGCGTCTCGTCTCCCGGTTTCGTCACTATTCACTACCGGGTCCGTTTTCCGGAATTTTCTCGTTTAATTAATTTTAATGGTTATTAAGCTTCCATTAATACTTAATTATAGTTATTTAATCAACTATAATTTTTACGGGTCCGTTTGACCACTTAAAGTTGCGTTTTCGGGTTTTCTCGAAAAACGTGCTTTATGCTTAATTAGCGTTTTAATCCATTATTTGGATCCGTTTTCTTCGGGAATCATTCCCGTATACTAATTAGGCCTAACTAAGCCTTAGGAATCCATCTCGGACCCTCTCGAGATCATATATCTCTTACACTCATTTAACGCGCATTTTAGCGTTTTTCGCTTTTCTTTTGGTTTTATTCTTTTTACCAATACTCTTTAGGCACCATTAGGCCCTTAATAATTTTATTAGAGTAATTTAATCACCATTTTTAGATCCGGGGTATTAAAATCTACCCCCCTTAGGAACTTTGTCCTCAAAGTTGGTGAATCTAGATGGTTACTCTCATGGCGTACTATGCCAAGGTTATAATACATGTATAACCTTACAGACTCTACAAGTCTGTCTCATTTCATACTACACATACCACACACACATCACAGCATGTATAGCAATCAAAAATACTCTTTTTACTCTCTCCATGGAATCGGTCCGAAGACAAGAAGGCACTACAGTCCTCGATTCCATATTGAGTAATATACTACTGATCCCTCAGGTACCGGTCACGTTGAACACTTACTCTTTTTGGTTCACGGCCGTTTCATGACTACTGGGCACTTACTCTCTCTGGCCCACGGTCCCTTCGGTTCTGATCAAAACGTTACACATATACATATCCTCAGGCACTCTGGTTGACTCACTCAACACAGGAACATCTCAGGGTACTCTCCCCGTCCCGCTGCCTTTGGAAAAATCACACACTGACACCGCCCCAACCGGTCACTTAGGACCACCGCACGTACGGTGCAATGGTTTCAAAACTAATACACGCCCACCGTTCTACCGGTCATCAAGACTTAAGGCTCAGCATCGGCGGGTGATAGCGGTTTCAAAACCAGTTTCATTTCCATCTTCATACTTGAAGGAAATTCTTTTCCAAAATCTGTTTGAAAATTCTTTTTAAAACATCACACAACTCCAAATCCGTTTATGGTAGTTTATTCCTTCTTAGCGTGATTACTTGTGACCACTTATAGGGAGCTTCAAGAATCATCCAACCCTGATGTGATCAGCATCAGTGTTGACTGTCCTTCCACCCCAATTTGTGTTGGTTTCCCTTGATCGCTAGCAGATCAAGTTCCACCTCCCACGTCAGTTTCAAACAAACAGATAGTCAAACATTTTCGTTTTCTATCTTTTACTCTTACTAGTGATATTCACGAAACAATTCATTTCAATTAATCTCTGGTTCCTAGTACTTAGGTCATTTGTCATTCTCATTGCTTCACTACTTACCTAGGTATTCCATACTTATGGCTTCTTTTACCCAACTTGTTGCTCAATTTAAAACACATAACATACAACTCCAAAGGATGGAACTCACTCCATCTATCATTCTCAAATAAAATCACCTAGGGAACTCACTCCCTCTTAGGTTACACATCGGTCTCATGCCGATTCATACTCATCATAACTCATGTCTAATCTCACTAGACATATACTATAGGGATTCTCATTCCCTAGGAGTCTCTCTACTCCTCTTTTCATAAATATTACATACTCATTACTTGCATCTCTCATGCACAATACTTATACTTACACGATGAATGGGTAGACATGTTTATGTAACATGAGTTCCAATCATCAAAACAATTTCTTTTTGTCCTATGCACATAGTAGTTTACGCACCAATACATAAAACATACTCTAAGCGGTTTCTCGCCCTACCCCCCTTAAAAGGGGTTACGCCCGTGTAACCAACCATATGTTATCACTGAACATTGGTTTATTAACTTCAGTACGGTTAATTAACTCATAACCGGGTTCGGTTCTAGCCTCTAAGGCTTCAAGGGGTTTATGACATAGGTATACTTAACCCTGAATCACGGTCCGCAAGCTTCTGCTGCGTGACCTGATAACTAGAGCTTAACTCGCTCTTTGGTATTCTCAATGTATTTCAATCGTCGCTTGGTATCTCTTACTGTATGCGAATTCGATGAGTTATAGATTTTCTCTCCAACTCTCTGGAAATCTATTTGTATAACTCTGTATACCTTCGTGGTTATTCGCTTACTTTTCCCGACTTATTCGGTTGAGGTCAAGCTACTACTTAGCATGTAGTGCTTCCTCGTTTAATAGTGGCTCATGGATTATGTTTGTTTCTTGGTTCTGTGCCAGAGTTCTTCATTCATACTACTCTGCATTTTTCCACATATCGATCCTGGGCCCTGTGGGTTACTGCCCACGTTCTTTGTGCATCTTTGGCCAATGGCCGCACGGTTATCTCTCTAGATTGTCACTCAATAGGCTTCGTTGACATTTCTCAATTCCTGGCTCTCCCACTTGATCATTACCGCACAAGTGCAATACCAAAACACTCAGTCATACAGAGTGCAGAAGCGTAAACCCTTGACAGTAAATCTCTCATGAGATAGGAATGATTATGTCTCCTTACCACATTTTCTCATCAACTACGTACCATTATTCGAATATACTCTTACAATGGTCGCTTACTGCGTACCTTGTTCTACTCGTTACAACATTTGTTTACATGGCATCCGCTACTACTTTAGCTTCTGCTCATGTACTCCCGCCATTTATACTATGGCTTGCCATTCACTTGGCTCAATGAAATACGTTACTCTTTAAATCTCTCTGCGCGCTTGCGCACTGCTTACTCTGCAGTTCATACTGTACACATGCAGTGTTCACTACTCATCCGATTACTCTATCGGTTTCCTTTGTACTGCCATCAAGGTTCCTCTTTACACTACTATAGTTCATATGCTCCTTGGCAATATACACATGCTCAAGTTTTACTACACCGCTCTAGCGGTTTCACATTACATACTTAGATGGTAGCCTTTCTCTGGAGGATTCACGCAATTGCCGCTCCATAGGCCCACAATAATAAGTGGTGTCCCCACTCTAAGGTGTGGTTCATCTCCACAATAACTCTTACGCCTTTATGCATATGTTTTACTACGTTTAGATCTACAAGTTGGAGTTAGTTTACCGGCTTATAAGCCACATTGCCTCGCCATGCCCCATGCGGGCTGTTTATACAGGTTTTTACTTCTCCATATACCATTAAATGGTTTGGAGGTATTACTGGGTTTTTCGATAAGGTTGTCTCACACACTCTTCCATACATGGAAGGCCCTTTAAGTAACTTGATATTTGTTGATGCCCTCTGGCAATCTAGGGTATCCCGTGTTACGTGGGATCCCTTAGGGTTTTACCCGAGTGTTTGCTTAAACACTTGTGTTCTCAATACGATGTTTCGTTCAACTACTGTTGACTCCGGCACCCTTTTCGGATTGCTCCTGGGTGTTACTGAGTAATGCCATTACATCCGGCTTGTACTCATGGTTATGTTCAGTTGTGACTTCGCCTTGCGGCTATGTCTAATTCAAACTATCCCGTTTAGGGTTGTAATGTCTCCCGTTATTGGGTAGAGTATTAATACTTTTCCTTTACCTACTTAATAGGTCGTTATTCTCTTAGTGAGATATACTGTGGGAATTCTATCCCGTTTATCAAACATTGATATGATCATTAGGCATTCATCTTTTCTTACACTGGTATATATTCCAGTTATTAGGTATTTCCGGAGACATATCCAATGTCTGTGCTTAATACTCTGTGCTTCTCGCACTTCTTAACCGTTATGTTCTTAGCTCCATCATCCTACTGGATTCTTGACTCCTTTAGCTTAGTAAGCTTCTTTGTGTTCTTCGATCATTCGAGGTGTCCAACTGTCTCGGTTTGAATTGGCTCTTTCGTCCGTAGTATGGAGTGGGCTACTTCCCGTGTACCGTACTCTACTTGTATACATACATGGAGTATCTTATTGATACGTTACCACTTACCCAACTAACTCATAATTGGTCTGTCAGGCCCGCAAGCTCCTTTGGAGTGCGGTCGTTCCATGTCTCTTTTGTGTACACTTGTAGTGTCGGTCACGCCTAAGTGAAGTATTCTGTTGCCAACTCCTCTTGTATCGTCCTATGATGACTTATCGTGGTTCACTGGTTTGGTTTTAAAACTTTGGGGGTTTTTGGAAAATTTCATGTTTTGAAGAAAAGTTTGAGTCTTGAAAGTAAACTCTTTGCGGCATTTCAATGCCGGTTGCTTCTTACCTTCCAGCCCTCTTGCTGACCGGTATATTCTTTATACAATGATCAAGCCGTTAGGCCTTTTCAAGGTTCGTTTCACAATTCTTAGGGTTTGTGGTGCTATGTCGGCTTCCTTAGCCATCCACGTACTCTGCTAAGTACTTATTGCGTGTCAAGTTCCTCTTAGCTGTCCGTTATACTGCACTTGCCGAGGCAAGTGCGCGGTACAGGCAGTTTTTGGGTTAACTCATACCGGTCACGGTATTGTTCACATTATATTTGGTAGCCTCGTTGGCTCTTCCTTGATCCCCTAGTTGGATAACTGCTCCTTGGAGCTGATTGTCATTCATCTTGACACGACTGTCATTTCCTTAGGTGCTTCTCCATTCTCGGAGTTCCTTAATTACTTTAGTTCTAGGCTTTACCTCGTTGCTCGTTCCCACATCTTTATTGTGGTTACCGAGGTTAAAGTCGTTTAGGTACTACTGCTGTAGTCCTATTCGGGTATATCCCGTAGTTATGCTCGTAGCTGTCTAAGCTATACAGTTAACCATTGCACCCTCTTTGGGTGTGGCAGGGTGGGTGCATCTACCTTTGACTAGATTCTTAGTCAATCGTATACCGTTGTGGTATTATTAGTTATGGCGGTCCGTAGACATGTGTCTCGGTTCTCGCCATTCTCATAAGTCCGTCTGGTCGCACGATTGGTGCATCCTTCTCACTGCTGCTCGACCAGCTGGGTTCTCGCGACTGCTAAGCATGTCGCCCCAGGCTGCCACAAATTCTGGTCTCCTTGGATTAGGATGCCGTCTCTCGCCATTAAGTGCGGTTATTGTCGTTCCAGCGGGATCCGTCTCCAGGATTTCCGGTTCTCGGGATCTACCGCATGACAGGTTCTAGTTCATATTGAAATATTAAATAACTGCCAGATTGGGTTTCCCTCTCTCTCTGGCGTTCTTTCCCGAGCTTTTAATGCGGGGGTTGTGGAGGGCGGGTCTGGTATTGTAGGTATCCAGATCATACTGGAAGTTCCTAACTAGCGCATCTCTCACGCTACCACTCAACCCATAGCCCTAAGTCTCTAATTCCTAACTCGGTATTTCCTAAGCTCGGTATTCCAGTCATCAGAGCGATACTTCGCTCTGATACCATTTTTGTAACACCCCAACCGTTAATCTCGTCATTACCTCTTAAACTGTTACTAATTACTCCTACTCACGCAGCGGAACTCTAATTACAACGAGGGGTGAAACAACGCCGTTAGCCACCCATGTGGCTAACCAGGCCTTTCTTACATACCGTAACGGTCTGATGAACTGGAACAACCGAATACTTCATACAAATACATTACTCAATTCATATCTCTACTATACTGAGTCTACAATATACGGATGCCGATAACATACTCGGACTTACACCTCATTCAAACGCATAAGTAATTACAATCTAACTACCCATGCTCACAGCAGTACCCGTCCTACTCTCTCGAACGGTGGTCAGCTTCAGTACCTGCACACTAAAACGTTCCCCTAGGGGGTCAGCTTTCGCTGCGCATGAAATTCGCATATACCGCGTGCTAACCGCGGTACGCCGACTACTTTGGGTCGGATATACATGGAGTTCATTTTAATCAAACAACATGCATCATGGCAATACAATATATATGTATATCACACAAGGAATCTACATCCAATCACGGAACACGATTCCTAACTAACATAACAATGTTGTAAGTGGTAACTGGTTACTCTTAGGCATTGAGGGTTATTCCTCGCTATGCCTTGTTTACTTATTCAATACCTCACCCGCTCTCTCGGGTTACTTATTCATGTACACACCCATTCTCTTGGGCTACTCATTCTTATACTTACCCATTTTCTTGGGTTACTCATACATATACTCACCCCTTTCTCTCGGGTTATTTATACTCATTATCTCACCCACACTCTTGGGTTATTCATACTCAAGCTCTCGTAGATTCTTGAGACACTACAGGTCTCCTACGTCACGCTTGTTACTCTTATTACATACTTAAGCCAAAACTCATGGCTCTCTAGCATAGTCTTACTTCCCCGGTTTCGACCCTACTCTGGGTCTAGCATGGTGGGAAGGTTCAACTAGCTCACGGAACTCTCTCTTAGTTCCTATCTCTTTTACTTAGGTCCGACTACTCTCGGACTACTCACATTCCCATATACTCCTCTCTCGGAGTTATATTTATATCATGTATATTAGTCTAGAAGCATCATTCTCGATGTTTCTAATGACTTAGGGAACATTACTCAAGTTTGGTTAATCTTAGGTTTTAAGAGTTACCTTTACAATACATATACTCATACTTTCGGTTATATTCTTATACCGGGTAAACCCTCTTATAGGAGGTCGACCATGTCTCAAGGGGTTACTAATCCCCTAGGTCTCTTTTACCTTCCTTATAAGTTCACATTATTGGATTAACTTCAATCCTCTCGACGGAGGTTCATTTATCTCTCCACTCATAATTATTTCGTGGATTGTTTCAGTAAGGTTTTCTAACCGTTATCGGGTATTTACTCAACCCGTACATCTCCTCACGTTCTAGGGAGTTCATATGTTTGCGTTATCGTTATACTTTAATCGATAGCTTGTGTGTGTTTGCATGTTTTCGTTATCATACGCATCGATCCGTTCTACGGATCTCTAGCCGAACGTTACTCACTATGAGTCGGTCTTTACACTATGTTAGACCACACCGGCATACAAGTATGTTAGTTCATTCAACATACAACAAGACATTCATAATCAAACAAGGGATTATTTTCATGCTTTAGTCTTGATCAAGCCGGCACACAAACACACAAATCAGTGTAACTCGGTTAGCATACGGGGCATGAGAAAATCATACCTTTCACCGGGGTTTTTACTTTTACCGTGTCATCTCACCAAGCTAGGGTCACGCACGGTTCTCTGATAATGTTTCAACATTATTATTAATACTAATATCATACGGAACATAATAAAATGTTACTCCCGCAGTTACCCTACCGTTATCCCGTTTTCTCGGGTATTACTTTATTAATTTGAGTTCTCACTTCTCAATCACTTCTAACGCTTTCTCACACTTCCTAGGGCCTTACATGTCACCAAACAAGGCCTTAACATCTTATAACATCATTAACATTTAATCCCCCATCATTTACAACCTTTAAAATGCTCTCTGTAGGTTTCTGGGGGTGGTCCGGGACTTGGTTCCTATCTTAAGTCCCGGACCAAAGCATTACTAAACTCTCGGGTTAATTTCTGATGGTGGTCCGGGACCTTGTCCCTAACTTAAGTCCCGGACCAAGGTGAGCAAAGAACTCTCGGCGCAAAATTAAGGGTGGTCCGGGACTTGGGCATGGACTTAAGTCCCGGACCAGGCAGGTTGTGCACTCTAGGGGGTAAAATCAGGGGTGGTCCGGGACTTGGTCCTGGACCTAAGTCCCGGACCCTGCTACAGATTTTGTAAATTTACAGTTTTCTTCATATGTTACAGGTTCTCTCTTTGCCCATTAATTAACCAACCTTCACCAACTAAAATCTTCATGTTTTAGTGACTAATTACCCACCTAAACCACTTTCAACCAACACCAAGTACACTCACCAATCTAGTTAATTTTACTTAGATTCTTTTACACTCACAACCTTGTTTTCTCTCTTGTTTTCTAACAGATTGTAACAGATTTTGGCTATTACTTTAAACCATTCAAATCTCTCATACTAATGCCATTCATAGCACCCAAATGACCTTATTTTCCTCTCAGTTCTACTCCAAGAACCTTACTCTTCCTCTTCCCAAATTCCAAGTGATTTACCACTCACTTTAATATTCAAAACATGCCTAGTTTTTCCTAGGTTTCACACTCCTAATCACCCTTGGTTTCCAAGTAAAATTTGACAGCACTTGCTTGCTTTACTAAGCATTTTCACCACAACTAAACATGTTCACAAACACCTCTTCTCCCCTGTTTGGTTTAAACAAACAACACATAAAAATCCCACTTGTTCACACATACGTATTAGTTTGACTCAAGCTTATTTCTCACTTAAGCAACCTTAAAAACAGCTTCACTCATCTTTAAATTGTAGTATCTCAACTACACTAATACAAGATCATTCTCACCACTTATAAAATCTGTTTTGCAAGAAGATAAACCAATACAAGGTAAGCTCTTTACCTTTTTCACTTTCAGTTTTCACTCCTCTTCTTCCTCTTTATCTTGTTCCTCTTTCTCCTCTTGTTTTCCACCCACACAAGGGCTTGGATTGCCCACTACAACCGCAGCCCATCACACATTCAACAATCTATTTATTTTTCCTCCACAAAACCTAATATATATATTAAGTGCTAGTTTTCAAAGTTTAATCTAGGTTTTACCTTGAAGAACCCAAATGGTTGGATTAGCAATCAGTTGGAGAAGTTTCCAACACCCTACAAAACATATGCTCTCGGCTGAAATGAGAGGAAATTTTCCAACGTGAGGAAAAAGTCTCACAAATGGTAGATTAGGCTTGTAATGGTATAAATACTTACTTATATATACCTTAAGGCACTAAGGAAGAGAAGAAGGGTTGAAATCTACTCTTCAAGCTCCAAAAGCTCCCACGTCAATGGATGAAAAATGGAGAAATCAAAACTTTGATGGGTGGAGATCGAAGCTCTCACCGAGAGGAGTTCAACGGTACTAATTTCGTGTGATTCGGTGGAGAAATGAGTAAGATGGAGGTGAAAGAAGGTGAGGGATGTGTGCTGTTCTGAATCGCGTGGAAGAAGAAGGAGTTTACAGAGCTGGGCAAAGCAATACGTGAAATGGAGAAAGGAGAAGGTGAGAGGGTGAGTACTTTACTTTTTTAACTTTATACTATTTACTCTCTTACTTATTTATTTGTCTTGTTATTACTTAATAGCTAACAAGCTATCAATGGGTGTACACTTATTAATTAAAACCGGCCCACATTAATTAATAGCCCGGGTCGTTTTTCGACTTTTCGAATTATACGCGTCTCGTCTCCCGGTTTCGTCACTATTCACTACCGGGTCCGTTTTCCGGAATTTTCTCGTTTAATTAATTTTAATGGTTATTAAGCTTCCATTAATACTTAATTATAGTTATTTAATCAACTATAATTTTTACGGGTCCGTTTGACCACTTAAAGTTGCGTTTTCGGGTTTTCTCGAAAAACGTGCTTTTATGCTTAATTAGCGTTTTAATCCATTATTTGGATCCGTTTTCTTCGGGAATCATTCCCGTATACTAATTAGGCCTAAATAAGCCTTAGGAATCCATCTCGGACCCTCTCGAGATCATATATCTCTTACACTCATTTAACGCGCATTTTAGCGTTTTTCGCTTTTCTTTTGGTTTTATTCTTTTTACCAATACTCTTTAGGCACCATTAGGCCCTTAATAATTTTATTAGAGTAATTTAATCACCATTTTTAGATCCGGGGTATTAAATTTATAGAGGAAGAAGAAGCGTGCAACAGCTTCATTGATTGAGCTCGATGATTGCAGCTCCCCATTGATTGCAGCGCAGGGGGGACAGGGCTGCAACGCATGCGTGATTTCTGGTAGGCACCGACTGCTTAAAGGATATGGCGGAGGCAAGTTGCAGACGGAGTCGGCGAAGATAACCCGTTGATTTCCTGGACATTTAGACGTGTCCGCGACATAAGTGGCGGTCTCCTCTGTCTCAACCGCCTCGCGGTTGCCTCTCTGTCGTCCGCCTCGTATGAGGCGGTCGCCTCTGTTTCATCCGCCAGTTATCTGGCGATTCTCCATGGTCTTGTCCGCCAGTTTGAAGGCGGTAGCCTCCTCCACCGTCCGCCACATTGACCGCCAGGCGGTTGCCTCAGAGTGGTCCGCCCCTTATTGGGCGGTTGCATGTAGTTCATGCATGCTCCTCACGTGACCATTAATCCCTTATAAACATATGTTGTTTTAGGTATTTTTCCTACAATTTAACACATAAAATACATCAGTTAATATAACAACATAATTATAGGAAAAAACCTAGATAAGTGAGAAACATTACTAAAAATGCTATAATTAATAAGGTGATTAACCCTAAAAAGTCTATATGTTTTTCACTTATCAACCACCTGTTATAATCAATATCAATATACCCATCTCTCATACACAAAATACCACACTAATAACATTAAATTCCTGCACTCAACCATTAATTCCCATCCATGTTTCCACAAGTTTTAAATGTCTTTTAAAGGTCCAAAATACTCATATTCTCCTACACATTACACTACTACTACATTACCATTTTCATTACTAATTACAACTTCTAAAAATCTGTTACATACATATATATACAAAGTTACACAAAAGAGCATCCTTACCTTGTTTCTCCTTCTAGTTTTCTTTCTTCCTCTTGCTCCTTCCTTCCCTCTCTACCGGTTATAGTACTTCACCCTATCTATCATTATAACCCATACATACACACCATTTAAATACTAAAACTAACCCTAAACATTATTTAAGCTTTACTGTAGGTTTTAGGGTTTAGAATTTTCATTACCTTGCAAGGGTACAAGTGCTGTTTGGAATAGCTCAAGAATAATGTTTCCCACCTTCCAAGAGTGCCAAAATCGGCAGGGTACAAGAGGAACCAAACTAGGTTTTAGCTAGATTTTCGTTTTGCCCTTAAGGCTATAAAAAGATGGAGTTTTAAGAATATTTTTACCTCAATAGAACAAGGAGAAGAAGGTGGTTCTAATGGTGGTCTTGAAGCTCCAAATGCTCCACACCCATGGAGGTGAAAGTTCTCCTTTTCGAGTTTTGAAGAGATAGAAATGTAGCTCTTGATGAGAGGATTCCAATGGTGTAGTTTTTATAATTTTTAGAGGAGGTTCAAGAGGGTTACAAGATGAGAGAAGATGGAGTTTGTGAGGGGGTCTTCAAAACTCCATGGAAATCGCATGGGGATGAAGAAAGAAGAAAAGAGAGAGTGTGGGGTGGGGGTTCCACGTGAGAGGAAAGAATAGAGATAGGAGAGAGAGTGTGAGAGTGTGAGGTAGAATAAAGTAGGTTAGTTTACTTTATTAGTTTTGTTGTTTTGTAAATATGAGAGTGGGTGTGTGAGAGAGTGTGAGAGAGGGGGAGTCCCCATCGGACACACACAGCACACACATATCACTTTTACTTTTTATTTTCAAAGTGGACACATAAGTTTACGTTAATTATGTTTCTACCCCACAACTTCCCGTTTTTGACAGTTTTTACTAATTTCTCATTTTATTGATTTTATTGGCCCTAAAGCTTCACTAATATTTATTAATGATTATTTAGTTGACCAAGATTGTTACGAGTCCATTTGACCCGCTTAAAGTCACGTTTTCCCGGTTACCTCGAAAAACGCGTTTTAAGGTTCGTTAGCGTTTTTAATCCATTTTAAGGATCCGTTTTCTTCGGGATTTGTTCCCATATATTATTTAGGTCTTATTAAACCTTTAGAATCCATATAATACTCTAACCGAGGTCTCATACCTCCTATGGTTTTTTAACGCTTATTTAGCGTTTTCCGCTTTTTAAGCGTTTCTTTATTTCTTTTGGATTTATTTTTCCTTACTAGTATTAGTTTGTAACACCCCTACAACGCTCCTATCATCTATCGAAATCGCAGCGGAAATAACCAGCCAAACAATAACTAACACTTTGGTGTTACAACGCCGTTAACCACCCACGTGGTTAACTAGGCAGAATGAATACAAGAGTATCGGTCTGACGATCAGACTCCCGAGCATAGTAACTAACATCCATATATAAACATAACCAACCGTACCGAGTATTTAATTTACAACACACCTTTAAACCATAATCATCCATCACTGTATAACAACAGTATCAAAATGTAACGCCTCGGGAGCACAGGCGCAACCCGGGCTCCGCTACCAACATGTCCAAAAGTACATCAACAACCTAGGACCTAGAGCCACTCTGCCTCTTCGATCCTCATCCTGCAATAAAAATATGGAGCCCCCGAGGGGGTCAGCACCTTTGCTGGTATGGCTAACGCGCAGCCCATCGACTACCGGGATACGCGCAACCAATTGTCATATAACATGGCATTCATTTTAGAACATCCAACATATATATATACCATAGCATAGCAAGGGAAATTGCATAGCATCACAACATCAATACATAACACCATAGACTCGGTTCTCACAAGGAACCTCCCACCATAGTTAGTACAACATATGAGCCTAGAGATTTTTACCAATCCCATGTTAAGCTCGTTACCATCCTCGTTACCGTCCGGTTATGTAGAACGGTAAACTTATACCAAAGGTGTGTCGGATATAGTAATCCCAAGCACACCGAAATAACATACGTATGCCCTTATGGCCCGACGTGAGTCAGTAACTAGCTTTGGATAAGCTAAGGGAAGGTAGAAACCAAATTGGAATACCACCTATACATACACCAAGAGAGCCGAACCGGATATGATATCGACCCCCATCCATCACACGCGTGGCCGGAACAACCGGACTCCTCACTCCCCCGGTTAGCACTGGTTAGTGAGCACACAATGTTTTGTTAAGTCACAACAAGCAACACTTAGGTCTTGTTAGACACACCAAGGGAAAGGAGTCATAATAACACAACATCATAATATATAACAACCGTAAGCTCTTTTCATGCTTTAATCTTATAAGGTCGTAAACACTCAGAAAACAATCAACACCCAAGCCGGTGTAAACCGTTAGGCAACAGACTGCAAGAAAACCATACCTTGGTCCTTGCCTTGTTTCGTTTCCACCTTGAGAGAATCCTATACACATTAGTAATGTCGGTTAATTATTTATTTAACTTCACACTTACTAAGTATTCAACATGATTGTATGACATGTTTTAATGTCTACCTCACCCTAGGTTACCTTCATTATACACCCTAGGGTTAACTACATAAGTCACATTCTTTTCTGTTTTTTTTTTTTTACAAGTTTAGGTCCGACCGGACTTGCCGACCGGACTTGTCCATGTCCGGTCGATTCCAGAGAGTTTCTCCCCTTCGGAACTTCAGCCCGACCGGACTTGCCAAGTCCGGTCCTATGTCCGGTCGATTCCAGTAACTCAATCCGTACAAAATTTTCTACTCCGACCGGACTTGTAGGTCCGGTCCTATGTCCGGTCCATTCCAGAGAGTTTATTCCCTTTGTAAATTTAGCCCGACCGGACTTGTCCATGTCCGGTCCTATGCCCGGTCCATTCCAGAAACTAATTCTCGCAGGGTAAACAGGTCCCGACCGAGCTTGCAAGTCCGGTCGCAAGTCCGGTCGGCCCCAAATCTATGTTTTCCTTTTTACATTCAACTCCAAACTTCACCCCATATAACCTAGTACTCCCCTAACCTCATTTGGGCACTTTAAACACAACTTAAGACACCCTTAAACACTCATAAAACTCATTTTCTAATTCCTTAAGCCTTTACTTATTCCTTCACAAAATTCCTAACACTTACAATGTTTTCTCCTAGTTTTTCAAATGGTGTTCCACACCTAAGATGACTACTATACCAAAGGCTTCCTCCTTAGTTTAACATCATCTCCCAAGCATCATCTCACACCACTAATTCCTTATATCCTTCTTGAAACTCTTTTCCTAGTGTACACTTCTCCTTATTTTACCAACGTTTGCCTAGATATTTACCTAAGTCCAAAATGACTTTGGTACATACTAAAACCTCAAGATTATGCCTAAGTCCTTATTACACTCTAGAGTACTTCTTAGTTCATCAAAATTCCTTTAAAACATCATGAACTCCTTATTCATTTCCTAAGTTTTCTAACTCACCAAACCTTATGTAAACACTTAGAACTTCTTGTTTCTTACCTAAATTTTGACATGGGTTCCCCTAGAACATTACTAAGCCAAAACACTTTGTTTTCTCCATTAAACACTCAAGAACATCTAGAATCACCAAACACACTCTCATACACAACTTCACCAAATTTACACTACATCACAATATAGTGCATAATTTAAATTGCATGGCACTTAGGCCCTTAAAATGCATGGCTCTTAGGCCCTTAAAGTGCTTAAATCATAAACACTGAATTTCCACAATATATATGCCTTTAACCTGCAAATACACTCAACATACACATATGCCCTTTACTAGTCTCTTGAGAACACTTTACTAAGTCATTCACCATTTGCTCTTTAGGTAGTTTTAATAAGCATTTATAAGCTCATTTCTCCTAAGGCATTAAACAACATTTAAGTTAGTAGATTTACCTCTTTTCGCAAAATACTTCCTCCTTGATTCCTTACAAAACCGTATGATAATTTGATTCCTTGTCAAGTTCTAGACAATATACAAACACCATAATGAGTATTCAAGCTTTGAGCTTCATCTCATTGTAAACCCTAATTTGACATTGTTTCAAAAACATTAATGTAGTTGTTTTACCTTGATCTTTGAAGGGAGTTTGAATATATAACAAGAGAGGACTCCACCTAGTCCATGAAGAGTTGAAATGAAGCTAGAACAAAGTCACACAAAGAGCTATATCAATGTGTATTTTCGGACATGACAAAAACATGGAGGAAACATGATTTTTCTTTGAGATTCCTTACCTAGAAGCAAAGGAGATCAACAATATGTCAAAATACAAGCTCAAGCTCCTTCAATGGTGGAACACCTTGGCACCGAAATGGAGCTCTTGGAGTTTTGAGAAGATAGGAATGAAGAGCTTGATGAGAGGAAGAGATTGGTGGTGTTTATTTTTGATTTGGACAAGTGAGCTTGATTTAGCAAGTGGTCAAAGGTGAAGCTCTAATGGTGGTGATGGTATTACCGTGAGAGAACAAAGAAGAAGGAAGAAGAGAGGTGGGAAACCGTGTGAATGAAGGAAAGAAATGAGAGAATGAAGATAGAACTTACTTTAAGGAGATATTTGTAGTATAAAGTAAAAAGTAGTTTTACTTAGTTTTCTTTACTAACTTAATGTATTAATTAGAGAGTGGTGAGTCACCACCCTTGAGAAAAACCGGCCCCCTTATTAATATGAGGGTAGTATAGTCTTCATTTGTCAATTTAATTACTTATACCACATATGTTACAAAATAGCTTATAAAAATCACTATTCACCTAAACAAGGCACTTAGAAGTGAAATTTTTGATTTCCCATAAATATAGCCACCCAAATGTGATACTATATAGTACACATATATATTTAAGAGCAATGATGGACATTTAGCCACTCAAAACTCATTTACAAGACAATTTTTCAAAAACGTGCTTTAAGACTTCTTAAAGCACATTTTGTGTTCTAACTTGTTTTCAAGCTTGGTTTTCTTTGGTAATTGGTTTAATATGTTCATTAGTATATAAATAAGGTCTTGGTAAGCTCATTAGGTCTTACTCAAGTTTATCTCAAGCTTAGAGCACATTTTGGCTCTTATTGACTTTAAAGCACATTTGTGCTTCCTTTTGTTTAAATTTGTTTACTAAGGTTTCTAAGACTCTTTTTAGTCTTAATAAATCATGTTTTAATGTTTACCCAACATACCAAGGTTTGGGGTATTTCAATCTACCCCCCTTAAAAGAACTTTGTCCCCAAAGTTCATACTTCCCACATATCTTACTATTAGAACACGGGAAACATCTTATAACACCAATACTTCCAACCATCATTACCAACCTTACCATCATTCTTACACCACAACGGACTCAAGGTCCAAACCACACAATACCACAACGGACTCGAGGTCCAAACCATATAATACCATTCAGACACAACGGTCTGTAACATAACATAGACAATGTATACATATACATGTCGTACACAACCATAACCGAAACGGCTCTACCCCCCTTAAAAGGGGTACGCCCCGTACCCTATACATATAAATACTAAGAAGCAAACAATGACGGGTGCTTCGCCTTCATCTTTTCTTCCAGCTCCCAAGTGGCCTCCTCAACGTCCTGGTTAGACCAGAGGACCTTCACCAGTCTCACGGACTTATGGCGAGTGTCTCGAGTCTTAGTATCCAGAATCTGTACCGGAGTCTCCACTGATCGCATGGTTGGCTCTAAGGTTAGCCTTTCCGGCTGAAGCACATGAGACGGATGAGACATATACTTCTTCAACTGGGACACATGAAATACATCATGTACCTTGCCCAGCTCGGCGGGTAAATCAAGTCTATAAGCTACCGGGCCGATCCGCTCCGTCACAACATAAGGACCTACATACTTCGGGCTCAACTTGCCCTTCTGGCCAAAACGAAATACTCCCTTCATGGGGGATACTCTCAAAAATACCTGATCGCCCACGGCGAACTCCAGGTCGCGTCTGCGCACATCAGCGTACGACTTCTGCCTATCCTGAGCTGCTTTCATATTAGCCCTGATCTGGCGAACTTCTGCCTGAACTTGCTCAAGATACTCTGGTCCTATAATGACCGTCTCACTCGACTCATCCCAGCATAATGGTGTGCGGCATGGTCTACCGTACAATGCCTGGAAGGGAGACATCTTGATCGATGCATGATAACTGTTGTTGTAACTAAACTCGATCAGATGTAACTTATCAATCCAGCTGGTCTGAAAGTCAAGTGCACATGCACGTAGCATATCCTCAAGTGTCTGTATGGTGCGCTCACTCTGACCATCGGTCTGTGGGTGAAACGCCGTACTCAATTTCAGTTCAGTACCCAATGCCTCTCGTGTAGACTTCCAATATCTGGATAAGAATCTTGTATCTCTGTCAGATACTATCGTCTTTGGTACCCCATGATGCCTTACAATTTCCTTATCGAATAGTTCTGCCAATCTTGCCACTTTCCAGGTGTCCTTCATCGGAATGAATCGAGACACCTTGGTCAGTCGGTCTACCACAACCCAAATCATATTCAGACCTCCCCTTGTAGGCGGAAGCCCTACCACAAAGTCCATAGATATGTCATGGAACTTCCACTCCGGCACTAGCATTGGCTGCACCATACCACCAGGCCGTCGGTGCTCAAACTTGACCTTCTGACAAGTGAGACACCTCAACACATAGCCATTCACATCCTTTTTCATTCCAGCCCACCAGAAATATCTTTTCATACCTTTATACATCTTTGAAGCTCCGGGGTGAATCGAAGTAGTAGAACAGTGGGATTCACTCAATATGCGCTCCTTCAGCTCAGCGCTACTCTTGGGTATACACAATTTGCCATTTAGCCTAATCAGGTCATCATCGTGGAGTCTGAAGTCGTACTTCTGACCCTCGAATGTGCCATCAATAAGCTTCTGTCTAATTTCCACCATATACTGATCCATCATCTGAGCACTCCGCACCTCTTCAACCAAGCTAGTATGAGAGACTAGCGAATGGAGAGAGTGTGCTCGGCGACTCAACGCGTCAGCTACCACATTTGCCTTACCCTCCTTGTACTGTAAATCGATGTCATAATCATTCAGAAATTCAACCCACCTTTTCTGCCTCATGTTCAACTCTTTCTGAGTGAACAAGTACTTTAAACTCTTGTGGTCAGAATAAATCGTCACACTTACCCCATACAAGTGATGTCGCCATATCTTCAGTGCGAAGACAATGGCCCCCAATTCTAAGTCGTGGGTAGGGTAGTTCTCCTCATGCTTCTTCAGCTATCGGGAGGCGTAAGCCACGACCTTCCCGTGTTGCATCAACACACAACCCATACCCCTGCCTGATGCGTCGCAATAGACCTCAAAACCATCTGGACCGTCTGGTAATGTCAGAACCGGTGCAGATGTCAGAGCATCCTTGAGACTCGTGAAAGCTCTCTCACAGTCGACTATCCACTCGAATGGTGCATCCTTCTTCATCAAGGAAGTCATCGGCTTCGAGACACTGGAGAAGTCCTTCACAAATCTCCTATAGTAACCTGCCAGACCGAGGAAGCTCCTGATATCAGTGACTGTCTTCGGCCTAGGCCAGGTGCGCACTGCAACTATCTTTGCCGGATCAACAGCGATCCCGGCCTCAGAAATCACATGTCCAAGGAATGATACTTGGTTCAACCAAAATTCACACTTAGAAAATTTAGCATACAGCTGATTCTTCCTCAATGTCTGCAATACATCTCTCAGGTGACTTTCATGCTCACCTCTCGATTTCGAATACACAAGTATGTCATCGATGAAGACTACCACTGATTTGTCCAACTGATCTTGGAACAAACGGTTCATTAAGTCCATGAACTTTGCTGGTGCATTTGACAAGCCAAACGGCATAACTGTGAACTCATAGTGCCCATACCTAGTTCTGAAGGCTGTCTTTTCTATATCACTGTCACGGATGGCAATCTGGTGGTATCCGGAACGTAGGTCTATCTTGGAGAATACTGATGCTCCCCTCAGCTGATCAAATAGATCGTCGATGCGTGGTAAGGGGTAACGGTTCTTCACCGTAACAGCATTCAGCTCCCGATAATCAATACATAGGCGGAGGCTACCGTCCTTCTTCTTCACGAAGAGGACCGGCGCTCCCCATGGTGACACACTAGGGCGGATAAAGCCCTTGTCGAGTAGGTCTCTCAGCTGCTCCTTGAGCTCTGTCATTTCTGCTGGAGCCATACGGTAAGGTGCTTTTGCAATGGGTCCGGTGCCCGGAATCAAGTCAATCTCAAACTCAACCTCTCGCGCTGGCGGCATGCCCGGCAGTTCCTTAGGAAATACATCAGGAAACTCCGACACTACCGGCACATCTGGGCTAAACTCAGGGTCTCTCTCTATGTCCTGGACATAGCAGAGGTATACATCATTTCCTCGTCGCAACTCACGATACATGGCCATGGCGGTGATGATCTATGTTGAAGGCTCCCTGGGCCTCTGGCGGTAAGATATAGTAACCCCAGATGGACTCCTAAGAAGCAGTCGATGCTCGGCACATAGGATTCTACCCTTGTACCGCTCCAACCAGTTCATCCCGACAATCACATCAAAACCTAGTCCGTCGAACTCTATCAAGTCGATCGGAAATCCTCATCCCTGATTCGAACAACAGCATCTCGGTAGTAGCGGGTACATCTGATCCGCTCTTTCGACGGGAGAGTGACCACGAAGTCTGGCATCTCTTCACCGTCTAACCCCAGCCTCTTCGCAAATGCTAGCGAAATGAATGTGTGTGAGGCTCTAGAGTCGAACAAGATCGATGCATCCACGCCATTCACTGGAAAGGTACCGGTGAGGATTGTGCCGCTCTTGCCGGCTTCTGCTTTATTGCAGACACTCAGTGTAACACCCCTACAACGCACTTACCACCTACTGAAAACGCAGCGAAAATAAACAACTAAACACTATGGTGCTACAACGCCGTTAACCACCCACGTGGCTAACTAGGCAGAATAAATACAAGTGTATCGGTCTGATGATCAGACTCCCGAGCATAGGTCCTAACATCCACACATAAACATAACCAAACCATACCGAGTATTTATCTTACATACCAACTGTAACCTTAAACACCTGTCACTGTAAACAACAGTGCCAAATAAACAACACTACGGGAGCACAGGCGCATCCCGGGTTTATCTTACAAGATCCAAAAGTATTCCAGCAGCCTAGGATCTAGAGCCACTCCGCTTCTTCGATCCTCATCCTGTAAATAAAATATGGAGCCCCCAGAGGGGGTCAGCAACCTTTTGCTGGTATGGCTAACGCGCAGCCCATCGGCTACCGGGATACGCGCAACCAATTGTCATGATAACATGGCATTCATTTTAAACATCCAACATATATATAACATAGCTTAGCAAGGGAAATTGCGTAGCACAATAATAATACATAACACCATAATTCGGTTCACACAAGGAACCTTCCACCATGATTAGTTTATACAGTGAGCCTAGAGATTATTGCCAATCTCATGCCAAGCTCGTTACCAACCTCGTTACCGTCCAGTTATATCGAACGGTTAACTTAACCCCAAGGCGTGTCGGATATAGTAATCCCAAGCACACCGAAAACAACATTCGTATGCCCCTGTGGCCCGACGTGAGTCAGTAAACTAGCTTTGGATAAGCTAAGGGAAAGTTGAAACCAAATTGGAATACAACCTATACATACACCAAGAGAGTCGAACCGGATAGACATCGACTCCCATCCATCACACGCGTGGCCGGAACATGACCGGACTCCTCAATTCCCCGGTTAGCACTTGTTAGTGATTACACAAATAAACTTGCTAAGTCACACACGAACAAGTGTTTAGGTCTGGTTAGACACACCAAGGAAAGGAGTCACAACAATACAATATCTTAGTATATAACAACTGTAAACTCTTTTCATGTCTTAGTCTTATAAGGTCGTAACACACAGAAAAGCAAACAGCATCCAAGCCGGTGTAAACCGGTAGGCAACAGACTGCAAGAAAACCATACCTCGGTCCTTGCCTCGACTCGTTCCCACCTTGAGAGAATCCTAAACACATTTAGTAACGTCGGTCAATTAACGCACTAGTTCACCGTTAACATTAACTACTTCACATTTCTAGATATTTCTTCCCCACATTTTATTTTAACTTCCCACCTTTTAAAATGTCATTAAACTCTCCTAACATAACTATATAACTCCATAACATCACCTCTTACTTATCCCCATCTTTAGACATCATTTAGACACCTAAAACCATATTTATAACGGTCCGGGACTTGGTCCCCAACTTAAGACCCGGACCATACACGAACTCAACTCTCGGTTATTTAACATGGGGTGGTCCGGGACTTCACCCAAACCCTAAGTCCCGGACCATTCTAAGCAAATTCTCTCGGTAATTTTAACAGGTTGGTCCGGGTCCTTACATATGGACTAAGTCCCGGACCTACGACCACGTATAATTCTCGGACTGATTTTGATATATGGTCCGGGACATCCAGACCTAAGTCCCGGACCAAACTACAGAAACGACGTACTGGTATTTTTCATGCTCTGCTGCGCAAGTTTCTTCACCATCAATATATACTTCCCAGTACGTACCCTTATACTCAAAACTTCACCCAAATATACACCACATAACAACGTAGTGCACAATTTAAATTGCATAAATCTTAAACACTGAATTTCCCACAATATATTTGCCTCTCACCTGCAAATACAAACAGCAGTTCGTATGTTTTTTTACTAGTCTTTGAGAACATTTTTCTAAGTCATAACCATTGGCTCTTTAGGTAGTTTGTACAGACAACGTAGGTTTATTTCCAAAGGATTTTAAGCTACCTTTGGTTAACATAAAACGTAGAGGAAACACCATTTTCTTTGAGTTTCCATACCTTGAAGCAAAGGAGAAGAATAATACGTAAAAGATGGACTCAAGCTCCTTCCATGGAGATTCCTCTTGGCACCAAAGTGGAGCTCTTGAAGATTTGAAAGGACTACGTCGAAGAGCTTGAAGAAACTAAGAGATCGGTGGTCTCGGTTTTAGATTTGGACAAGTGAGTAAGAAGTTACAAATTTGAAGTTGCATTTGGTGCTGTTCGATCGTGAAGGAGAGAAAGGAAGGAGAGGCTACGTGAGATAGTAAGGAAATGAGAGAATGAATGATGAGGTTCACTTATTGTAGTTGCTTTTAGTAGATATTAGTTATCTACGTAAGGAAGTAAAAAGCAAATAGTGTTATTAAACTATCATTTACTTGCTCACTTATTTGTTCAATCAGTAAGCAAGGGTGTCGACACACCACAAGCAAACCGACTCCCTTTTAATTACAAGGGGTTACTAGTCTTTATTGCTCAATTAAATTACACATGTTAATATATGTTACAAACTAGCTTATTTTAGTCACTATTCACTATAACAAAACACATAAAAGTGAAATATTTATTTCTTATTAATTTAAACTTCCAAATGTGATACTAAATAGTACACATATTAATAAAAGAGTATTGATGGTCATTTAGCCATTCAAAACTCATTATACGACAATTTTCATTTTAGGCAATTAATTACATTTACTATTTATTAAATTGTTTACTAATATTTCTAAGACTCTCTTTAGTCTTATTAATTTATTATTTACTATCTAAACCACTTATTAAGGTTTGGGGTATTTCAATCTACCCCCCTTAAAAGAACTTTGTCCCCAAAGTTCATACTTCCCACATTTCTAAACATAAGAACACGGGGAAAGATTATAAAACAATACCTCCATAAACAACATTACCAACATTACCATCATGCTTACATAACCCGGACTTAAGGTCCAAACAACATAATACCATTCAGACTCTAAGGTCTGTAACATAACATAGACAATGTATATAATACATGTCGAATGCATTCATAACCGAAACGGCTCTACCCCCCTTAAAAGGGGTACGCCCCGTACCCTACACATACAAAACTCTATGAAGTAAATAACAACGGGTACTTCTCCTTCATCTTATCTTCCAGCTCCCAAGTGGCCTCCTCGACGTCCTGGTTAGACCAGAGGACCTTCACCAGTTCAGACTTATGGCGAGTGTCTCGAGTCTTAGTATCCAGAATCCGTACGGGAGTCTCCACTGATCGCATGGTCGGCTCTAAGGTTAGCCTCTCAGGCTGAAGTACATGAGACGGATGAGACATATACTTCTTCAACTGGGACACATGAAATACATCATGTACCTTGCCCAGCTCAGCAGGTAAATCAAGTCTGTAAGCTACTGGTCCTATCCGCTCCGTCACAACATAAGGCCCCACATTTTTGGGCTCAACTTGCCTTTCTGGCCAAACGAAACACTCCCTTCATAGGGGATACTCTAAGAAACACCTGATCGCCTACAGCGAACTCCAGGTCACGTCTGCGTACATCAGCGTACGACTTCTGTCTATCCTGAGCTGCTTTCATGTTAGCCCGGATCTGGCGAACTTCTGCCTGAACCTGTTCCAGATACTCTGGTCCTATAATGACCGTCTCACTCGACTCATCCCAGCATAAAGGCGTGCGGCATGGTCTACCGTACAATGCCTGGAAGGGAGACATCTTGATCGAAGCATGGTAACTGTTGTTGTAACTAAACTCGATCAGATGTAACTTATCAATCCAGCTGGTCTGAAAGTCAAGTGCACATGCACGTAACATATCCTCAAGTGTCTGGATGGTGCGCTCACTCTGACCATCTGTCTGTGGGTGAAACGCCGTACTCAATTTCAGTTCTGTACCCAGTGCTTCTCGTGTGGACCTCCAATACCTCGACAAGAATCTGGTATCTCTGTCAGAAACAATCGTCTTTGGTACACCATGATGTCTAACAATCTCTCTGTCAAAGAGCTCTGCAAGCTTAGCCACTTTCCAGGTGTCTTTCATCGGTATGAATCGAGCCACCTTGGTCAGTCGGTCTACAATAACCCAAATCATATTCAGACCTCCCCTTGTAGGCGGAAGCCCTACTACAAAGTCCATAGAAATGTCATGAAACTTCCACTCAGGCACTGGCATTGGCTGCACCATACCACCAGGCCTTCGGTGCTCAAACTTGACCTTCTGACAAGTGAGACACCTCAACACATAATCATTTACATCCTTTTTCATTCCAGCCCACCAAAAATAACGTTTCATACCCTTATACATCTTTGAAGCTCCAGGGTGAATCGAAGTCGTAGAACTATGGGATTCACTGAGTATGCGCTCCTTCAGGTCAGCGCTACTCCTCGGTATACACAGTCGGCCATTAAGCCTGATCAGGTCATCATCGTGGAGTCTGAAGTCGTACTTCTGACCCTCGAATGTGCCATCAATAAGCTTCTGTCTAATCTCCACCATATACTGATCCGTCATCTGAGCACTCCGCACCTCTTCAACCAAGCTAGTATGAGAGACTAGCGAATGGAGAGAGTGTGCTCGGCGACTCAGTGCGTCAGCTACCACATTCGCCTTACCCTCCTTATACTGTAAATCGATATCATAATCATTTAAGAATTCAACCCACCTTCTTTGCCTCATGTTCAACTCTTCTGAGTGAACAAGTATTTCAAACTCTTGTGGTCAGAATAAATCGTCACGCTTACCCCATACAAATGATGTCGCCATATCTTCAATGCGAAGACTATGGCACCCAATTCTAGATCGTGGGTAGGGTAGTTCTCTTCATGCTTCTTCAGCTGTCGGGAGGCGTAAGCTACGACCTTCCCGTGTTGCATCAACACACAACCCATACCCCTGCCTGATGCGTCGCAATAAACCTCGAAACCATCTGGACCGTCTGGTATAGTCAGGACTGGTGCAGATGTCAGAGCATCCTTGAGCTTCTGAAAGGAAATCTCACAGTCGGCTGTCCACTCGAATGGTGCATCCTTTTTCATCAAGGAAGTCATCGGCTTCGAGATACTGGAGAAGTCCCTCACAAATCTCCTATAATAACCTGCCAGACCGAGGAAGCTCCTGATCGGTAACTGTCTTCGGCCTAGGCCAGGTGCGCACTGCATCTATCTTTGCCGGATCCACAGCGATCCCGGCTTCAGAAATCACATGACCAAGAAAGGATACTTGGTTCAACCAAAATTCACACTTAGAAAATTTCGCATACAACTGATTCTTCCTCAGTATCTGTAACACACTCCTTAGGTGACTTTCATGCTCACCTTGATTTCGAATACACAAGTATGTCATCGATGAAGACTACCACTGATTTGTCCAACTGATCTTGGAACAAACGGTTCATCAGGTCCATGAACTTAGCTGGTGCATTGGATAAACCAAATGGCATAACCGTAAACTCATAGTGTCCATATCTGGTTCTGAACGCTGTTTTCTCAATATCACTGTCCTTGACTGCAATCTGATGATATCCAGATCGTAAATCTATCTTTGAGAACACTGATGCTCCTCTCAACTGATCAAATAAGTCGTCGATGCGTGGTAAAGGATAACGGTTCTTCACCGTAACTGCATTCAGCTCTCGATAGTCAATACAAAGGCGGAGGCTACCGTCCTTCTTCTTCACGAAGAGGACCGGCGCTCCCCATGGTGAAACACTAGGGCGGATAAAGCCCTTGTCGAGTAGGTCTCTCAGCTGCTGAGCTCTTGTCATCTGCTGGAGCCATACGTAAGGTGCCTTCGCAATAGGCCCGGTGCCTGGAATCAAATCAATCTCAAACTCAACCTCCCGTGTTGGCGGCATGCCCGGCAGTTCCTTAGGAAATACATCAGGAAACTCCGAGACTACCGGCACATCTGGGCTAAACTCAGGGTCTCTCTCTATGTCCTGGACATAGCAGAGGTATACATCACTCCCTCGTCGTATCTCACGATACATGGCCATGGCGGTGATGATCTGTGTCGAAGGCTCCCTGGGCCTCTGGCGGTATGATATAGTAACCCCAGATGGACTCCGAAGAAGCAGACGATGCTCGGCACATAGGATTCTACCCTTGTACCGCTCCAACCAGTTCATCCCGATAATCACATCAAAACCAAGTCCGTCGAACTCTATCAAGTCGATCGGAAACTCTTCCTCCCTGATACGCATAATAACATCTCGGTAGTAGCGGGTACACCTGATCCGCTCTTTCGACGGGAGAGTGACTACAAAGTCTGGCATCTCTTCACCGTCTAACCCCAGCCTCTTCGCAAATGATAGCGAAATAAATGTATGTGAGGCTCCAGAGTCGAACAAGACCGATGCATCCACGCCATTCACTGGAAAGGTACCGGTGAGGATTGTGCCGCTCTTGCTGGCTTCTGCCTTATTGCAGACACTCAGCATACCTCCCGTTCCGTGTGCACAGCCTAATTCATTTGCAAACTCATAAGTATACAGTAGCAACACGTTGGATATACTTCAAAACATCTCTTATTCATAACACACTCCTTACACCATAAGTTGGTTTACATTGCAGACATGGCTAAACATAGCTTCCTTAGCATACAACTGGCTTAATACATTACATGATTACACAAGGCTAAAACTGCCTGAAGGTCAAATTCAAACGTCCGGGTTTCAGATGTGTGGCATTTACCACTGCTGATGGTGCGGTATTCAGTTTGATCTTCTTGATACCGTGGTATAACATCCTTGATTGTCCACCCATAATTAACACATCACCTGATTTCAACACTAACTTCCTTGCGAGGTCACCACGCTTCTGCTCGCCATATATAAACACTGCGGTATCACCAATGGACCAAGACACCACGGGTACTCCCTTACGTAGAGACTCGGGTGACTCGTCCTTATCTTGGTGTAATCCCAACCGTCCACCTTTCTGGTAGAAGTTCACAACACAAAGATCTGCCTTAACATTCGGAATCGGTTCCGATTCAACTAGCTGAGCAATTCCCACGGCGTGATTAACAACCGTAAGGAACTCCTCAGGTATACCTGGTACAGTTGCTTCATCTTCAGCTCGCACTTCTTGATATGACTTGGTGTAAGGGTTCCAGTCCTTACCCATGCACATCATCTTCAGCTTCATCTTCGAACCACTTGGGTACTCGGGTGTGTAGAAACCTCCTGGTGCTGCTCCAAGTTCGTTGCATCGCCTGATGATGTGGATTTGTGCTTCCGGTGTCAGGTATCCATTTAAGAGTATCATACCTGGCTGGATGACCTGACATTGCTCTAGTGGGAATTCGGTGATGCTGATGGCTGTCTCTTCAGGGTTCGGTGTGGGCGGGATTGGATAACAGATATAGAAGGTTCCTAAGGTTTCATTTCACATTATTCTTTAATTCACTACTTAGGTGATTGTACATTAGACTCACTAACACAACACTCATGCATGAAATGCGGTAAGCAATCACTTTTCACTTAACAGTTTAGGTGGTACCTGGTCTAGAAGAGGGTCCTGGTGCCTCAGACCGGTCCACTACATTCAGGGCGGCCTTGCCGGTCCCTGTACCCTTCCCCTTCTGGGATTCAGTGTACTTCTTGTCAGAGGGCTGCTGCATGATCGCCTTCGGGCTTTCGGTGGTCGCGGTAGTCTTACCCTTCCACTGCCCCTTTGGCTTATAGTTCCTACCATTAGGGTTCTGCCAGCACTCAAACTCGCGGTGCCCCATCTTCTGGCAGTAACGACACTGCACGTCGTTCCCTTGCAGTCTTGCCGGGGTGGTCTCCATTGCACCACTTACAGTAAAAGTGGCGCTCCGGTCCAGAGCCCGCGCTATCTGCTATAACAATACACAATCATTACTCAACATCTTAACAACATATATTTCAACTTGTTTCACATGGTTAATCAATTACCCTTAGGCGGGTAGGAGCGTAGAGGCTTTGCTGCATACGCATATGTGAGCTTCAGTGGGTCGGCTGTGGTGGTCTGGGCTTGGCCCTTGTCACCCTGGTACTGACCCTTCTGGGCTGAGGGTAGTATTTCTTTTTCTTTCCTCCCCCATACCCTTGCTGACCCTGACCCTCGTTCGTGACCTTGCGCTTGTGCGCATTCTCCTCGTCCCTCAGACGGACGGTAATCTCAACCTTAGCAGCGGCATGATAGCACTCCTGAATTTAGGATGTCAGCCATGCCCCGCAAACAAAACTCACCAACTCACATAACGTTCCTTAAAGTACAAACTGATTCACAACACGGTATTTTAATTACCTGCAAGGTAGTATACTCAACTGGCCCCATCCCGTAGCGGAGACGGTGGCTAAGACCATTGTAGAACCGGTTCACCAGCACCCGGTTCGAATATCCAAGGTCCGGTAACAAGTGGATAAGGTCAGTGAATGCGGTGTAGTAGTCATCAACCGACATCTTATCCCCCTGCCTCAGACTATCCAGCTCGAGGCGCTTGGCCTCTTGTACATGAACAGGGTAATACTTAGCTCGCAGTAGAGCCGTGTACTCCCTCCAACCAAACGCAGGATCAGCCATCCTGTCCTCCTTCACAAGCTTCCACCAACTCTGTGCCGAACCCTTCAGGTAGTAAGCGGCAAGACGGACCTTAGCTTCAGCAGGTACTGCCAAGGTCTCGTAGGCGGTCTCCAGCCCGGAGATGTACGCCTCCAGCTTACTAGGGTCGGTCTCCCCATTGAATGACGACGGTCTCAAATCAGCCAACGCCTTGACCCAATTGGTCTCTCGTGGCGGTGGTGGTGGTGGCTGAACACCGGGCTGTTGCCCCTGCTGCATCGCAGTAACCAACTGGGGTACCATCTGGGCAACGGCGGCTGCTACTGCCTCAGCCATGGTCTGTGCCGTAGTGTCGTCGCCCTGGTCACCCTCATCTCCAGTACCGCGCCCGCGGCCTCTACCTCGTGGTCTACCTGACATCTGAATTCACATGAACATTTCATTAGCACTATGCCTGCACACTTACCAATCCAACGGTGGTAACATCTTTCCAACAACAAGCTAATTCCACACTTAGTTAGTGGTTAACCTTCCCAATCTGTTCACCTAGTAGCTAGGGTTGGGTTCCCTAACTCGGTATGTTTCTAGCTCGGTATTCTAGCCATCAGAGCGATACTTCGCTCTGATACCACTTTTTGTAACACCCCTACAACGCACTTACCAACTACCGAAATTCGCAGCGGAAACAAACAACTAAACACTATGGTGCTACAACGCCGTTAACCACCCACGTGGTTAACTAGGCAGAATAAATACAAGTGTATCGGTCTGATGATCAGACTCCCGAGCATAGGTCCTAACATCCACACATAAACATAACCAAACCATACCGAGTATTTATCTTACATACCAACTGTAACCTTAAACACCTGTCACTGTAAACAACAGTACCAACTAAACAACACTACGGGAGCACAGGCGCATCCCGGGTTTATTTACAGATCCAAAAGTATTCACCTAGGATCTAGAGCCACTCCGCTTCTTCGATCCTCATCCTGTAAATAAAATATGGAGCCCCCAGAGGGGGTCAGCAACCTTTTGCTGGTATGGCTAACGCGCAGCCCATCGGCTACCGGGATACGCGCAACCAATTGTCATGATAACATGGCATTCATTTTAAACATCCAACATATATATAACATAGCTTAGCAAGGGAAATTGCGTAGCACAATAATAATACATAACACCATAATTCGGTTCACACAAGGAACCTTCCACCATAATTAGTTACACAGTGAGCCTAGAGATTATTGCCAATCTCATGCCAAGCTCGTTACCAACCTCGTTACCGTCCAGTTATATCGAACGGTTAACTTAAACCCAAGGCGTGTCGGATATAGTAATCCCAAGCACACCGAAAACAACATTCGTATGCCCCTGTGGCCCGACGTGAGTCAGTAAACTAGCTTTGGATAAGCTAAGGGAAAGTTGAAACCAAATTGGAATACAACCTATACATACACCAAGAGAGTCGAACCGGATAGACATCGACTCCCATCCATCACACGCGTGGCCGGAACATGACCGGACTCCTCAATTCCCCGGTTAGCACTTGTTAGTGATACACAAATAAACTTGCTAAGTCACACACGAACAAGTGTTTAGGTCTGGTTAGACACACCAAGGAAAGGAGTCACAACAATACATCTTAATATAACAACTGTAAACTCTTTCATGTCTTAGTCTTATAAGGTCGTAACACACAGAAAAGCAAACAGCATCCAAGCCGGTGTAAACCGGTAGGCAACAGACTGCAAGAAAACCATACCTCGGTCCTTGCCTCGACTCGTTCCCACCTTGAGAGAATCCTAAACACATTTAGTAACGTCGGTCAATTAACGTACTAGTTCACCGTTAACATTAACTACTTCACATTTCTAGTTATTTCTTTCCCCACATTTTATTTTAACTTCCCACCTTTTAAAATGTCATTATAACTCTCCTAACATAACTTATATAACTCCATAACATCACCTCTTACTTATCCCCATCTTTAGACATCATTTAGACACCTAAAAACCATATTTATAACGGTCCGGGACTTGGTCCCTGAAATACCCCAAACCTTGGTATGTTGTTTAAATGTTAAATAATAAATTATTAAGACTAAAAAGAGTCTTAGAAACATTAATAAACAATTTAATAAATAGTAAATACAATAAATTGTCTAAAAGGCAATAAAGGGCGAAATATGCTCTAAGCTTGGAATAACCTTGGTTAAGACTTAATAAACTTACCAAGACCTTATATGTATATTAATGAATTTATTAAATCAGTTACCAAAGAAAACCGAGCTTGAAAACAAGTTAAAATACAAAATGTGCTTTGAGGAGCCTTAAAAGCACGTTTTTGGGTAACTGTTGTGTAAATGAGTTTTGAATGGCTAAATGATCATCAATACTCTTTTATTAATATGTGTACTACTTAGTATCACATTTGGAAGTTTAAAATAATATGAAATTAATATTTCACTTTTGTGTGTTTTGTTATAGTGAATAGTAACTAAAATAAGCTAGTTTGTAACATATGTTAACATATGTAATTTAATTGAGCTATAAAGACTAAATAACCCCTTATATGTATATGTGGGTCGGTTTGCATGTGCTGGGACGTCACTTGCTAGCAGATTGAACAATCAGTGAGTAGATAAGTGTTAATTGAAAAAAAAAAACACTATTTGCTTTATGCATTTAATATCTTCAAAAGTAACAGCAATCAGTGAATTCTCTCATTCTCTTCATTCTTCAATTGCTGTTGCTTTCTCACGTATCTCTTCTCCTCCCTTTCTCTCATTCACGATCGACCACCACCAGCACCATATGCCAACTTCAAATCCTTGTAACTTCTTGCTCACTTGTCCAAATCTAAAACCGAGACCACCGATCTCTTAGTTTTATCAAGCTCTTCGACTTAGTCCCTTCAAATCTTCAAGAGCTCCATTTTGGTGCCAAGAGGAATTTCCATGGAAGGAGCTTGAGTTCATCTTCTTACGTATTATTGTTCTCCTTTGCTTCAAGGTATGGAAACTCAAAGAATATGGTGTTTTCTCTCTGTTTTATGTAAGCAAAAATAGCTTAAAATTCCTTTGGAAAATGAACGTACGTTGTGTATTCAAACTACCTAAAGAGCCAAGGGTAAATGACTTAGAAAAATGTTCTCAGAGGACTAGTAAAAAACATACGAACTGCTGTTTGTATTTGCAGGTGAAAGGCAAATATATTGTGGGAAATTCAGTGTTTAAGATTTATGCATTTTAAGAGCTTAAGAGCTATGCAAATTTAAGTTTGTGCACTATGTTGTTATGTGGTGTATATTTGATGAAGTTTTGAGTATAAGAGTGTACGTAAAATTATTTGGGAAGCTATACAATTGATGGGTGTAAAGAACTTACGCAGCAGAACTTGGAAAATGCAGTACGTGGAATTCTGTAGGTTGGGTCCGGGACCTAGGCCATGGGTAATGTCCCGGACCAAAAGTGCAAATTAGACCGTGAGTTATACAAAGTTTAAGGTCCGGGACCTGGTTTAAGGTTAAGGACCCGGACCAATTGTTTAAAATGGCCGAGAGTGGAATAAGGTTGTGGTCCGGGACTTGGGATGGGTACAAGGACCCGGACCACCCTGCTGAAATACGCCGATAGTTTTTACAAGTGTTGGTCCGGGACTTAGGGTGGGGACCAAGTCCCGGACCACTCTAAAAATGTTGTTAAGGTTGGAAAATGATGTCTAAAGATGGGGAGTGATGGATAATGATGTTGTAAGGTTGTTAAGGACATGTTTGGTGAGTTATAATGACAGTTTGGTGGGTGAGAAGTTGGAGTAAAATGTGAGAGTAAAACAAGTTAAAATGCAAAGGTATTTAACTAGCTAACGGAGTTAACTATAGTCATTCGACGTTACACAAACATGTTACCCCAATGTTAATGAAGGTAACTTTAATGTACCAGTTGTTCGAGAATTGTTCGAGGAACCTAAATGGACATGGTAGAGTGGACTCCGGCGACAGGTATGGTTTTCTTGCAACCTGTGTTCTACCGGATTACACCGGCTTGAATGCCAATGTGTTTTTTCTGAGTGTTTGCCACCTTGTAAGATAAAACATGTAATGAGTTTATAGTAATTCATTTATGTGGCGAATCTGGTCTTCGATACCGTTTAACCTCAAATAAGTGTTAAACCTTGGCTAACTAGAACTAGGAACACATGAGAAATCGGTATTCGGATTTAACGGCCCAAACCTTGGGAACGTTCTAACCACGGCTATGCGTGAGTTAGTTGTGTATGGTTATTGTTTGTAGGTGTGTGAACCTCCCTTACATGCTTAACACGGTTGTGATACCGAATGGTGTGTGGATGTGATAGGTTCCATAATGGAGCCTTAACTACTTAACTATAAGTATATGAGTATTAATGGGGGGTGAGGAGTCCGGTCATGTTCCGGCCACGCGTGTGATGGACGGGAGTCGATGTCATACCCGGTTCGACTCTCTTGGTGTATGTTAGGTTGTTTACTCATTGGGTTTCCAATCTTCCCTTTAGCTTAGCCAAAGCTATGTTACTGACTCACGTCGGTTTTCTGGGGCATACAATGGTTGTTCGGTGTGCTTGGTTTACTGTACCCGACGCACCTTAGTGTTAAGTTATCTGTTCATTTAAAGAAACGGTAGCAAGTTATGGAACGAGCTTGTCATGAGTTTGGCAACATTCTCTAGGCTCTAAGTGAACTAATTATGGTTGGGTTGGTTCCTTAGAGAACCGTACCCGTTGTATTATGTGTTATGGATGTATTGCAATTCCTATTCGGTGAAAAGTTATATGTGGTAAATTGTGGATATGTGGATTATGGTTATGAATTCAGGCTTATAATAAGAAGCGTTTAAGGATAACCCGATTAATGGGTAAATGTCGTCTCTGTTAAGGAAGTAATCCGTTAAGAGGAGAGTCACTCTAGGGTTAAAGGAAACAATGTTGATTGTTATGTGTGGTGTGGGATGTGTTGGGTGTTTGTTGAGCCCTATAGCTGGGCGTATGCATGTGTTGTGTGCTTGATGGTTTACAGCAGATTTAAATATAATCAACAGCATGCTAAGACGACATTAGTTGTGCGTGGCCCGGGTCGTTGCGGGCTGCGGGATTACCATACCAGCAAAGGTGTGAGCCCTTGGGGGCCACCCTTTTCTCCTTTTTCTATTTCAGTACAAGGAGCTGGAAGCCGTTCGAGAGTAGGACGGGGTAGATGTTTGCACATTGGTCCCCTTTAATGGTGTATGTATTATAGGTTGTAGTAAGACGAATTGTTATCGGTATGGTTAATGAATACTCGGTACAGTGGGGGATGTATATGTAAATAATTGTTGCAATGGAATCAGGATGTATGGTTAGGTGCTCGGGGATTAGTCCATCAGGACCGATATAATATGTATGTATAGCCTTGTTAGCACGTGGGTGGTTAACGGGTGTAACACCAATGGATTAAGTAATGTGTGGTTTATGTTTTCCGCTGCAGATGGTTATAAGTGCGACGTTGTGGATGGGTGTGTTACAAAAAGTGCGTATCAGAGCGAGAGTATCGCTCTGATGACTGAATTACCGAGCTTGGGAGTACCGAGTTAAGATTTTAGTACTTTGGGTTAGGGGTTGAGTGATAGCGTGAGAGATACGCTCGTTAGGAACTACCAGAAAATACTGGAAACCTATTATATCCATCCCGCCCTCCACAACCCCTATTTTATGACTTGGGAAGGAACACCAGAGAGATGAAAGCCCTCTCTTACCCGGGAAGACCCGGTCTGGCTGTTATTAACTATCTTGTAAGTATGGGGAACCTGTCATACGGTAGATACTGAAAATTAGAAATCCCGGAGACGGTTCCCAGGTGAACAACTGTAACCGCACTTGATAGAGATAGCAAAGAATGGAGAATCTGGTGTAAGGAAGAATGAAATTTCCAGCAACCTGGGTCGACGTGCCGAGCAGTCGAAAACTACCAACTTGTAGCAGGCAAGAAGTAAAATAATGAAACCCGAGACGAGAGTCTACGAAGAGACAAGTCTCAGTAACCACGACAAATGCGTGGAATGGGCCACGAAGAAGATACAATAATAAGTAAAAAGGGGTCTCCCAGAAGGGGAAACACCCTAGTAAATGTTTACTAGAGGAGGACAATGAGAAGTTGTGCAGGAGATTAGTACCAATTAGAGTATCCAAGTAAGGACCCATGAGGCCACTGAATACGGTGTAGACAAAAACAGTACCGCAGCCGGTACATGTTGAACCGACAGCCAGTTAACAGGGCGCACTTGCCGTGGCAAGTGCAGCTATAACAGGGCTGTTCGAAGAAAAAAAAAAGAAAAAAAAAATTGACAACTACAAACTACTTAATAAAGTACCCAGAAATTTAAATGTGATCATCGTAACCGTGGAAGGGCTTAACAGCCTAACCTTTGTAAATGAGAATATACCAGTCAGCAAGAAGCTAGACTTGGTTAAGACAAGAAGGTGTTGTGAAACCAGGAGAAAATTTTCTTTCAAACTCAGATATATTTCAAACTCTTTTCCTTCAAAACCAAATCCTCTTTTAAACCAGTACTCCTTTTACCCTTCTTTCAAACCAGTTTACCTTTGAATAACCGGACGAAAACCGGTGAAACCGAGGGTACCAACCCGACGGTATGGATGGAGTTCAGAATAGTACAACGATGGATAAACCTTCCCTGGAATGAGTTCGGGAAGCACGGAATGTATATTGTCAGAGGACAATACAAGGGAGTTGACAACAGGATACTTCACCTAGGCGTGTAACGGACACTACGAGTGTACCAACTGTGTTGTGGGACGACCGCACTCCGATAGGAGCATGTGGGCCTGATAGACCTACTTATGGGTTAGTCGGGTAAGTAGTAATGTATCAGTATGATACCCCATATATGTATACGAGAAGAGTCTGAAACATGGGAAGTAGTCGACTCCATACTACGGTCAGCAGTAAAAGTTAAGTAAGAGCTAAGGATTACCACGAATGGTCGAAGTGAAGGAACCCAGTTGAGAAGACTAAATGAATTGGTAAATACGTCCAAGAGAATGTGTAGAGTCAAGAAGTGCAAAGAGCACGGATGGTTATGCAAAGACATCACGTATGTCATAGGAAGTTGAAGGAATAAGACATGGTAGCTGGAACGAATACCCAGCTAGGAAGTAAGAAGGCATAGTCTACTGAATGTACTCAAGGTGAAAGTTAAATGTATGGCATACCTTAGTAACACCCAGGAGTAATCCTTGAAGGGTGTTTGGGATCAAACATTGTTGAATGGGGCAACGTAACAGAAACGTAAGAAGGGAACCCACTTAGCAGTAGGACCCTAAGTTGCCAAAGAGACAACTTGGAAGGAATCGAGATGTGACGACCTTGTTAAACCATGTTATGTCGTACAAAAAGGTAAATGTGTGGTCATAGCCTTTAGTGAGCAGAGCTCGAGGCAGTGGCTTATAAGCCACAAGCAAGATAGGTCATGTAATCGAATAAATTACAGAAGTTTGTGTGGTACAGAAAAATAAAGCGGAGAACGAACCACTGCTTAAAGAGTGGGGATACCTCTAGATATGGTGAAACCGCGAGAGTGGTAGTTGTGTGGATCAAGTTTAGGAAATATGTGGAGGATGAACCATGTTGTTATTACCCCCAGGATGATTTGAATAAAATAATACGAAAGGAAGTGTTTTTGTAACAGGGTGTAGACAGGAAGAGTACTAAGTCTGGTAGCAACCACCATAGGTGTGTGATGTTAAATGTGTAGCGAACAACGCTTAGGAAAATAAAGGCTCGAGAAATAGTGTATGCAGAAATCAGCCAAACGGGTGGCCGAATATAATAACGGATGCAGTGTAAGCGATGTTGTATAATGAAAGAGGATACGGTGTGTACTAAGCGACCGTTGTATAAATATTATTAAGGGATGGTATAACAATTAAGCAGAGTTGAGAGTTAAACCCAGTGGAGATACAACAGTAAGTTATAACGAATAAGCTGGACAGTAAGCCAGTAGCCGGTATTATGAGATAAGAATCTCAGTATAACACAGTGTGAATTCCTATTGCAATCGCATAAGAGATTTACTGCCAAGAGTTACGCCCTGCACTCTGTATGACTGAGTGTTTTGGTATTGCGTTTGCGCAATAACGATCGAGGCATATGAAATGCAAGGTCATATCAATGAAATGATACTGGTACAGAACTAAATATGGAAGCAGGACTGGCGATAAGTGACTACAGTAGCACTAAGTATCAAATATCGGTATGAAATATACCTCAGGTGTAGGAAATAACTGAGAGAGCACTACACATCAGGTAGAAGCTCAACCTCAACCGGCAGTAAGTCGAAAGGAATTGAGGCAATAATTGAGAAATACATAGCAGTATACACTGTAAATTGTCATGGAGGTAGATGAAAGGTTTGTAACTCACCGAATTCGCTCACGGTAAGGGATACCACGCTTCGGTTGAGAAACCATGGTTACCAGGATAAAGATAATGGAGATGTACAATACAGTATGAATAACAAATGGACAGGCCAGGAACGAAACCGGTAATGAGTTAGATAAACTCCAATGAGAATCCTTGGTTAGGAACTAAACCGCTAATATGGTCAAGATCCTTTAACGGACCGCGTGGAAGTTAAAATACTTCACGACGGTAGAACATTTTTAACACTATGTTCAGTGGCTGATTACGTGGACGTAATCCCTTTTAAGGGGGGTAGAGCGTAAAACCGCTTAGTGTGTTTTACCGTACAAGTGTACGTGAACTATGTTGTGCATAGCAAAAAAAATTGTTATGATGGTTGGCATGATTAATAATTTGTTATGGTGATTGGCATGGTTAAATGGTGGAAATTGCGCACAGAAGATGCGAAATACTATTGTGGTAGGTGTGACTACCTTGGTAATGGTTGTGGGTAAGTACAAGTACTAAGGAGTAAATAAACTCCTGGGGAACTAAAGCCCCAATGGTGTGTGTTAGCAATACCAAATGTAACACGATGTATTGTATTTTGATTAAAAACATGTATATATATAGTGTGGTGATTTACGAAGGGTATGAAACTGCATGGAACCTAGTAAGTATTAGATTCCTAGGTAACTTGAGTAAAAGCGAATGGAGGTAATTGTAGACTAAGTTCTATCCCTTGGAGATGTAATGATTATGACTAGAAGGATCAAAAGATAGAAAGTGGAATATGCTTGAATTAATTGTTGGTTGAAAATGAAGTGGGAGGTGGAACTTGATTTGCATGCGATCAAGGGAAGCCGAACACAAATTGGGGTGGAAGGATAGTTCAACACTGATGCTGATCACATCAGGGTTGGATGACTTTGAAGCCCCTATAAGTGGTCACAAATAACACCATTAAGAAAGGATGCAAAGAGCATAAGTTGGACTTGGAGTTGTATTGAATTTTCAAAAGGGTTTTCAATAGGTATTTCCAAAACAGTGGATTGATATTTTGAATAAAGGATTCTCCTGTTTACTTAACCTGGTAAAGGATATTTTTGTAGTACTTGCTCACGAGCTGAGGACGTATGAGCCTTTGTCTTCGGACCGGTGACATGAGAAGTACATATGTTAAAAATTAAGTGAATGTTTTGATCTCCCAAGGGAACGGGGACCAGCAGGTGTCCATCGCGACCGGGTTCTGCGGGGATCACAGTGTATATGTACTCAACGTGGGACTCGAGCCCATGAAGAGATGGAAAAGGTATTTCTATTTGTTATACGTTCTAAGGCATGTTGTTGGTATGTGTAATAAATGTTACTTTGACCATGAGTCTTGATGTGGTTCAGTTTTGGATTGATTATGTTACTTGGGCCTATGAGTCCAAAGGTGGTCATGTTACCCAGACCTGAGAGTCTGAGGGTTGTTATGTGAGTACAATACTATTAAGGTACCCGGACCATTGAGTCCGAGGTAATCATGTGAGAATGATACGTTATGGATGGATGTGTATGTGAACCCGGACCTTCAAGTCCGAGGTTGTGGTGTAAGGTGTGTTGGTTATGGAAGTGTTTTATTATACAAGTAATTCCCGTATTCTAAACCAATGATATGTGGGAAGTGTGAACTTCGGGGACGAAGTTCTTTTAAGGGGGGTAGACTGAAATACCCCAAACCTTGGTATGTTGTTTAAATTAAATAATAAATTATTAAGACTAAAAAGAGTCTTAGAAACATTAATAAACAATTTAATAAATAGTAAATACAATAAATTGTCTAAAAGGCAATAAAGGGCGAAATATGCTCTAAGCTTGGAATAACCTTGGTTAAGACTTAATAAACTTACCAAGACCTTATATGTATATTAATGAATTTATTAAATCAGTTACCAAAGAAAACCGAGCTTGAAAACAAGTTAAAATACAAAATGTGCTTTGAGGAGCCTTAAAAGCACGTTTTTGAGTAACTGTCGTGTAAATGAGTTTTAAATGGCTAAATGTCCATTATTACTCTTTAATTAATATGTGTACTATTTAGTATCACATTTGGAAGTTTAAATTAATAAGAAATAAATATTCACTTTTATGTGTTTTGTTATAGTGAATAGTAACTAAAATAAGCTAGTTTGTAACATAATTAACATATGTAATTTAATTGAGCTAAAAGACTAATAACCCCTTATATGTATATGGGGTCGGTTTGTATGTGCTGGGACGTCATGCTTGCTGATTGACAAATAAGTGACAATCAGTGAGTATTGTAAAAGCACTATTTGCTTTATGTATTAATTCCAAAAGCAAATTCTATCTTCATTTCTCCTTCCCTCATTCATTTCACACGGCTGCATCCTCTCTTCTATCTTCTTCTTTTTTCCATCGGTTATGATACAGCTCCAGCACCATCTTCAAGCTTTGACCACATGTAACTCCTAGCTCCATGGTCCAAATTCAATTTCGAGACCACCGTTCTTCTAGTTGGAGCAAGCTCTTCGACTTAGTCCTTTCAAATCTTCAAGAGCTCCACTTTGGTGCCAAGAGGAATCTCCATGGAAGAGCTTGAGTCATCTTCTTACGTATTATTCTTCTCCTTTGCTTCAAGGTATGGAAACTCAAAGAAAATGGTGTTTCCTCTACGTTTTATGTTAACCAAAGGTAGCTTAAAATTCCTTTGGAAAATGAACGTATGTTGTGTATTCAAACTACCTAAAGAGCCAAGGGTAAATGACTTAGAAAAATGTTCTCAAGACTAGTAAAGGACATACGTACTGCTGTTTGTATTTGCAGGTGAAAGGCAAATATATTGTGGGAAATTCAGTGTTTAAGATTATTGCATTTTAAGAGCCTAAGAGCTAAGCAATTTAAATTGTGCACTATGTGGTTATGTGGTGTATATTTGATGAAGTTTGAGTATAAGAGTGCACGTAAAATTATTTGGGAAGATTTATACTTATGATGGGTGTAAATAGCTGAAGCAGGGACTAGAAAATGCCAGTACGTCGCTTCTGTAGGTTGGGTCCGGGACCTAGGCCATGGGTAATGTCCCGGACCATTGTGCAAAATAGACCGTGAGTTATACAAAGTTTAAGGTACGGGACCTGGTTTAAGGTAAGGACCCGGACCAATTGTTAAAATGGCCGAGAGTGGAATAAGGTTGTGGTCCGGGACTTGGGAGGGGTACAAGGACCCGGACCACCCTGCTGAAATACGCCGATAGTTTTTACAAGTGTTGGTCCGGGACTAGGGTAAGGACCAAGTCCCGGACCACTCTAAAAATGTTGTTAAAGGTTGGAAAATGATGTCTAAAGATGGGGAGTGATGGATAATGATGTTGTAAGGTTGTTAAGGACATGTTTGGTGAGTTATAATGACAGTTTGGTGGGTGAGAAGTTGGAGTAAAATGTGAGAGTAAAACAAGTTAAAATGTAAAGATATTTAACTAGCTAACGGAGTTAACTATAGTCATTCGACGTTACACAAACATGTTACCCCAATGTTAATGAAGGTAACTTTAATGTACCAGTTGTTCGAGAATTGTTCGAGGAACCTAAATGGACATGGTAGAGTGGACTCGGCGACAGGTATGGGTTTCTTGCAACCTGTGTCCTACCGATTACACCGGTGAATGCCAATGTGTTTTTCTGAGTGTTTGCCACCTTGTAAGATAAAATATGTAATGAGTTTATAGTAATTCATTTATGTGGCGAATTGGTCTTCGATACCGTTTAACCTCAAATAAGTGTAAACCTTGGCTAAATAGAACTAGGAACACATGTGATATCGGTATTCGGATTAAACGGCCCAACCTTGGGGAACGTTCTAACCACGGCTATGCGTGAGGTAGTTGTGTATGGTTATTGTTGTAGGTGTGTGAAACCTCCCTTACATGCTTAACACGGTTGTGATACCGAATGGTGTGTGGATGTGATAGGTTCCATAATGGAGCCTTAACTACTTAACTATAAGTTATGAGTATTAATGGGGGGTGAGAGAGTCCGGTCATGTTCCGCCACGGTGGGATGGACGGGAGTCGATGTCATACCCGTTCGACTCTCTGGTGTATGTTAGGTTGTTTACTCATTGGGTTTCCAATCTTCCCTTTAGCTTAGCCAAAGCTATGTTACTGACCCACGTCGGTTTTCTGGGGCATACAATGGTGTTCGGTGTGCTTGGTTTACTGTACCCAACGCACCTTAGTGTTAAGTTATCTGTTCATTTAAAGAAACGGTAGCAAGTATGGAACGAGCTATCATGAGTTTGGCAACATTCTCTAGGCTCTAAAGTGAACTAATATTGTTGGGTTGGTTCCTTAAGAGAACCGTACCCGTGTATTATGTGTTATGGATGTATTGCAATTCCTATTCGGTGAAAAGTTATATGTGGTAAATTGTGGATATGTGGATTATGGTTATGAATTCAGGCTTATAATAAGAAGCGTTTAAGGATAACCCGATTAATGGGTAAATGTCGTCTGTTAAGGAAGTAACTCCTTTAAGAGGAGAGTCACTCTAGGGTTAAAGGAAAACAATGTTGATTTGTTATGTGTGGATGTATGGATGTGTTGGGTGTTTGTTGAGCCCTATAGTGGGCGTATGCAATGTGTTGTGTGCTTATGGTTTACATGCAGGATTTAAATATAATCAACAGCATGCTAAGACGACAATTAGTGTGCGTGGCCCGGTAGAATGCGGGCTGCGGGATTACATACCAGCAAAGGTGCTGAGCCCCTTGGGGCCACCCTTTTCTCCTTTTTCTATTTCAGGTACAAGGAGCTGGAAGCCGTTCGAGAGTAGGACGGGGTAGATGTTTGCACATTGGTAGCCCTTTAATGGTGTATGTTTATAGGTGTAGTAAGACCGATTTGTTATCGGTATTGGTTAATGAATACTCGGTACAGTGGGGGATGTATATGTAAATAATTGTTGGAAATGGAATCAGGATTGTATGGTGTAGTTGCTCGGGGATCTAGTCCATCAGACCGATATAATATGTATGTATTAGCTTGTTAGCCACGTGGGTGGTTAACGGCGTGTAACACCAATGGATTAAGTAATGTGATGGTTTATGTTTCCGCTGCAGATGGTTATAAAGTGCGACGTTGTGGATGGGTGTTACAGTTCGAATCAACAATTGTTGAACGAATAAAGTGACAGAAACACGAGGGTGAAAACTAACACCCAGTTTAGACATGAGTTGTCAGGGACGGACTGACAAACCTAAGGGGAATCCCATGAAAGGAAACGTGATGCAATGACTTGTCATGGAGCCCAATATAATATCCCAAACCATGTAATATTGTACAGAGAAGTACATGTGTGTGGACAGCCTACAATGAGCCCAGCTCAAGGCAAATAAGGCTTATAAGCCATAAGCAAGATATGTTATATAAATCGATTGATGGTATAAGTGAATAGAGTGGTAAACGAACCACTGCATTAAGAGTGGGGATACCTCTCGATATTGTGACACCGCAGGAGCGGTAATTATGTGAATCAAGTTCAAGAAATATGTTAAGGATGGACGATGTTATTATTGAAAGAGAGCAATTAGCTTAGTAGTATTTGTGTATAAAGTGAAACACCGAGCTGAATAATGTCGGCTTGTGACTCGAATGATCGACGCTCAAGGAGCATTCAGTAGTCATCCAAATGAGTGATGAACAATAATACGAATGATGTAAGTTTATGTGTGGAAGTTGAGGTGACAGCAGACACCATATAAGTTAGTGTTATACAATAAGTAAGAGCACGGTGCGCAGTAAGCGACCGTTGTATAAGTGTTGTTAAATAATGATATGGCGGATAAGACCAGTTATGAGTTAAACACAATGGACATGCAAGCAAATGATGTTAAACAAACTGAGCAATAAGCCAGTGGTAGGTACTATGTGATAAGGAACTCAGTGTGAATTCCTACTGCAATCACATGAGGGATTTACTGTCAAGAGTTTACGCCTCTGCACTCTGTATGACTGAGTGTTTTGGTATTGCACTTGCCCAGTAATGATCGAGTGGGATAGCTAGGAATTGGAAACATGTTAATTATGGAGAAATAATGTTATAATGGCCGATGCATAGGAAATGCAAGACCGCACCAATAAAAGAGTGCTTGTACAAAACCAAATGTGGAGATATAATACAGTAAGTGACTACAGTAGCACTAACTGCCAAATATCGGTATGGACTATACCCCAAATGTTGTAAATAACTGAGAGAGCACTACACACTAGGTAGTAGCTCAATCTCAACCGACAATAAGTCGGAAGGAAACAAGTTAGTCATTGTGAAATACATAGCTGTATACACAGTAAATGTTATGGAAGTGGATAGAAAGTGTATAACTCACCGAATTCGCTAACGGTAAGAGATACCACGCGTCGGTTGAGAAACCATTGTTACCAAGATGAAGGTCACAATTGGGGATGTGCAATACAGTAAGAATAACAAATGGGGCAATTAAGCTCTACAGTTATTAGAGTTTCGTAGCAGAAACTAGTGAGCCAGCGATTCAAGCGTTGAATGTGCATGGTGAATACGAGTGAATGGCTAATTATTAACGCCTAGAAGCCTAACAGGCCAGAATCGAAACCAACTAAGAGTTAAACAAACTCCAATGAGAATTCTTGGTTTAGGAACTAAACCGCCAATATGGTTAAGATCCTCTAATCAGAATCCATTGTGTAATAGACCGCGTGGAAGTTAAACACTTCACGACGGCAAACATTTTAAGCCAATGTTTAGTGATTGATTACGTGGGCGTAATCCCTTTTAAGGGGGGTAGAGCGCAAAACCACTTAGTGTATATTACCGTACAAGTGTACGTAGTGTATGTGATTTATATTGTGCATAGCACAAAATTATATTATTGTTTTGATGATTGGTGTGTGTGTTACGTAAACATACACATTCATTCATGGTTTAATGGTGGTAATTGCGCACAGAAGATGCGAATACCATTGTGATAAGTGTGTTTATTTGTTAACAGTTGTGTGTGGTAGTACAAGTGTGGGGAGTAGAGAAACTCCCGGGGAACAAAAGCCCCGACAGTGTATAAATGTAAAACCAGGTGTTGTATTTTGATAAAATATATGTGTATATATATATATACTTGATAGTGATGCATGAAAGGGTATGAAACCGACATAGAACCTAGTGAGAATAAGATTCCATAGGCAACAGGATTAAAATGTATGGGAATAACTGATAGAAGAAGTTCTATCCTTGGAGATGTATGATCATGATTAGAATGATTTAAAAGATAGAAAATTGGAAATGAGTGATTTACATGATGCTTGAAAATGGAGTGGGAGGTGGAACTTGATTTGCATGTGATCAAGGGAAGCCGAACACAAATTGGAGTGGAGGGATAGTTCAACATTGATGCTGATCACATTAGGGTTGAATGATTCTTGAAGCTCCCTGTAAGTGGTCACAAATAACCACGCTAAGAAAAGAAGCAAAGAGCTTAAGTTGGACTTGGAGTTGTGTGTGTTTTCAAAAGGATTTTCAATTGGTATTTATAAAACGTTGATGGATACTTACATAATTAAAGTCTCTTACTTGACCTCACAAGGAAATTTTAAACTTAAGTGATTGTTTGATCTCCCAAGGACACGGGGACGGAAGGGTCCATCGCGACCGGGTTCTGCGGGATCACAGTGTATATCAAGGATATTTTTGATTGCTATACATGCTCTGACATGTTGTGTGGTATGTGTAATGAATGTTGTTTGACTTGGATTTCTAAAGTGTATACTACCAAGGCCTATGAGTCTAAATGTGTGGTGTTACATGGACCTATGTGTCCAAATGTGTTATGTTACCCAAGACCAGTGAGTCAAAGGGGTTGTTATGTATGTGTAAGTGTTGTTAAGATACCCGGACCATTGAGTCCGAGGTTATCATGTGAATATGTTATGTTATGTGTGGATGTGAATGTGTTGCCCGGACCATTAAGTCCGAGGTTGTGATGTAAGGTGTGTTTGGTTATGGAAGTTTTATGGCTGTAAGTAATCCCCGTATTCTAATCTAATGATGTGTGGGAAATGTGAACTTCGAGGACGAAGTTCTTTTAAGGGGGGTAGATTGAAATACCCCAAACCTTGATATGTGGTTTAAATATCAAATTATGGTATGTAAAGGCTAAAAAGTGCCTTAGTAACATCAGTGAACAATTTAAACCATAGTAAATGCAATAAAGCATTAAGACACAGTTTGAGCAAAAACATGCTCTAAGCTATGAGTGAACTTGGTTAGGACCCAAAGAGCCTACCAAGACTTGATAACATTTAATTATGATTTAATAAGGCTAAATAAGTCCTTAGGAAACTTTGGTGGACAGTTAAACCAAAAAAAACAAGAAAATACCTTAAAGTCAATAAGAGCAAAAATGTGCTCTAAGCTTGGGATAAATGTGTAAAAGACCTAATGGTCATACCTATACCTTATAAATATGTTAAGGAACATTAAAATCAATTACCAAAGAAAACCAAGCTTGAAAACAAGTTAAAACACAAAATGTGCTTTAAGGAGTCTTAAAGCACGTTTTTGAAAAATTGTTTGTAAATGAGTTTTGAATGGCTAAATGTCCATCATTACTCTTTAATTAACATGTGTACTATATAGTATCAAATTGGGTGGCTATATTAATGGGAAATAAAAAATTCACTTCTATGTGCCTTAGTTTGTGAATAGTAACTTTTATAAGCTAGTTTGTAACATATAATGTTATAAGTAATTAAATGAGTCATCAAAGACTATTATACCCCTAGGTAAAGATGGGGGCCGGTTTTCATGTGTGACTCACCACATTTGAACAAATAAGTAAGTTAAGTAATGACAAAGCAAAAGTACTATTTGCTTTTAGCTTAATATCTCCAAAAGCAAGTGTTATCTTCATTCTCTCATTCCTTCCTTCATTTCCCACGGTGGTCTTCTTCTCCTCCTCTCTCCATCGGTTTCCAACAGCCACACTCATTCTTCATCTTCTTTCACTTGTAACTTGTGATTCCCTTGGCCAAATCAAATTCCAAGACCATATTTGTCTTAGTTAGGTCAAGCTCTACACTTCCCTCTTTTTAAATCTTCAAGAACTCAATTTTGGTGCCATGGAGATTCACCATTGAAGGAGCTTGAGCTCATCTTTTCACATATTCTTTTTCTCCTTTGCTTCAAGGTAAGGAAACTCAAAGGAAAATCAAGTTCCCTCCATGTTTTGTTGTTGTCCGAAAATTCACCATTAATGGAGCTCTTATATTGCCTTGTTCTAGCTTCATTTGAATCTTCCAAGGGCTAGGAGGAGTCCTCTCTTGATACTTATTCAAGTTCTCTTCCAATTCCAAGGTAAAACAATTACCTTAATGTGTTAAAACAATATGTGTAACTATGGTTTATAATGAGATGAAGCATAATGCTGAATACTCATTCTAGTATTTGTACATTGTTTAGAAGTTGACAACAACCAAGCACCCTACCGGTTTTACAAGGAAACAAGAAAGAAATTTTGAGGAAAAGAGGTAAATATGCTATCTTAATGAGGTTTAAATGCCTTAGGAAAAATGAGCTTGATTTGCTTAATAAAATACCTAAGGAGCCAATGGTGAATGAGCTAGTAAAATGCTCTCAAGGAGTTTATTAAGGGCATATGTATTGTTGGGTGTATTTGCAGGTCAAAGGCATTATTATGTGGGAAATTCAGTGTTTAAGGTTTATGCAATTTAAGGGCCTAAGAATGTTGTTTAAGGGCCTAAGTGCCAAGCAATTTAAGTTATGCACTATATTGTGATGTAGTGCTTAATGTGTGAAGTTTGTGTATAAAAATGTGTTTGATGGATTTTAGGTGTTCTTGAATGAATTAAGGTAAAAACCTAAGTGGTTGGATGTGAGTAAATACAAGAGAAGCTATGGCCAAATTTGGGGAAAAGTGTAAGAAGTGTAAGTGTTCTAAGTGAGTTTTGGTGAACTAGAAGTGTTAAAGGTAAATAAATGTTTACTTGAGAAGAAAAACATGTATCGAGGTGATTTAGAGTGATGCAAGAATTTAGGTGTTATTGGAAGTTCTAGGAATTCAATGTGTTTTGAGAGTGTATTGAAAAGTCTTGAAGAAGTGTTTAAGGTTTGGGTGATGTTGATGAATAAGGAGAATGATGTTTAAGTAAAGTTTTGAGAAAAGAATTCAAGGAGTTGTAACAAGGAGATTTAGTTAGTTAAGAAAAGGAGTTGAGAGATGATGTTAAGGTGTAGAGGAACACCTTTGTATAGTGGTCAATATTGGTGAAATACCATTTGGAAAAATTAAGGAGGAAGTGTAAGCTTGGGAAAGGAATTGTAAGAATGACATAAGGAGTTTTGATATGTAAGAAAGGATGTTTGAATGATGATGTTGTATGGAAGAAATGTCTTGGTATAATGGTTAGAATTGGCATAAATCATCACTAAGGGACTTAAGGAGTATAAACTATAAGTTTTGGAGGCTTTGGGGAAAGTTATCTAAGTGTTTAAAGGCTTGAGAATGAGAATTTTGCCTTGTCCGAACTTCCGTCCGGACATGGAAGTTCGGACGGCTTTGTTGGACAAGGAAAATTCCACTCTCGAACTGTGTCCGAACTTGGGAAGTCCGGACACAAGTTCGGACGTCACTATTTCAATCTAGGAATTTCTCTCGAACTGTGTCCGAACTTGGGAAGTCGGACACAAGTTCGGACGTGTGTATAATGTTCAGTATTAGGTCGCGGCTTGCGTCCGAACTTGGAAGTTCGGACACAAGTTCGGACAGGCCACTGTATGGACCAAAATTGTTGTTTTAAGGTATAGAAATGATGTGTAATGATGGGGATTGATAGGTAATGATGTATAAGGTTGTTAAGGACATGAGGGGTGAGTTTTAATGGTAAATAAGTGGGTGAAATGTTGTAATAAAAGGTGAAAGTAAAACAAGTTGAGATGTAAAGTTATTTAACTAAGTTAACGGGAAAAGTTATAAGCGTTAGACTTTAAACAAACATGTTACCCCAATGTTAATAAAAACACATGTGATGTTAACAGTTGTTCGAGAATTGCTCGAGGAACATAAGTGGACGTGGTAAAGTGGACTCGGTGACAGGTATGGTTTTCTTGCAACCTGTGTCCTACCGGATTACACGGCTTGTATGCCAATGTGTTTTTCTGTATGTTTGCCACGTTGTAAGATAAAACATGTAATGAGTTTACAGTAATTCATATATGTGGCGTGTTCAACTCCGATACCATTTAACCTCGGCAGTGTTAACCTTAGTTAATGAGTCTAGGATCACATGAGAGTTCGGTATTCGGAGTAAACGACCCGAACCATGGGACGTACTAACCACGGCTATGCGTGTGTTAATTGTGTGATATGTGTATGTGAATGTAGGGATCTCCCTTGTGTGTTTAACCCAGTTGTAATACTGTATGTGTGTAGGTGTGATAGACTCCATAGTGGGGTTCTAACTATTATCTAAAGTAAGTATGTACTAACAGTAGTGAGGAATCCGGTTTGGCCGGTCGCGCGTTGTTTGGGAGAGGGTATCCTTCCTAGCCTTACCCTTCTCTTTGTTATGGTTGTTTCCCTCACGGGTTATGATCTCCCATTAGCTTACTCCAAAGCTTAGCTATTCTGACTTATGATCGTTTAGGGGGGACATGTGTTTGGTGGGTGTTCGGGCCTCCAACCCGAACCGCCTTAACTTAAGTTACTCGTCCAACTATTAGGACGGTAATGAGTGTTGTTGTTATTGTATAACGAGCTTATCATGAGACTGGCAACATTCTCTAGGCTCACCAGTGTGTAAACAATGTTTGGGTCGGTTCCTAAGCGAACCATTCCCGTTGTGTTATGTGTTTTGTTGTGATGCAATATCCATTGCGGTATTATGTTGTGTACGTGGAAACGTGCAAAGTGTTGTTAGGTGTTGTATGTAGTGTATGTTATATGTTGTATAATGTAGAGTGTGTGGATCATGGATATGATTCCCAGTTTGTGATAAGAGGCGTTTAAGGATAACCCGATTTAAGGGTATGTGTCGTCTATTAAGGAAGTAGCTCCATTAGAGGAGGAAACACTCTAGGGATGATGAATACCATGAGTGACTTATTAAGTAAGGATATAGTATCCGTTTGTTGAGCCCGTTGAGGCGAATGTTATGTGATGTGTGTTCACTGTTATATGCATGATTTAAATATAATCAACCGCATGCTAAGACGACAAGTAGTTGTGCGTGGCCCGGTAGCATGTGGGCTGCGGGATTACCATACCAGCAAAGGTGCTGAGCCCCTTGGGGGCCACCCTTTCTCTTCTTTCCTATTTCAGGTACGAAGTGCTGGAAGCCGTTCGAGAGTAGGACGGGAGTCATTGTACATGGGTATTCATTTAAGTGTATATAACAGTAGGAGTAGTAAGACCGATATTGTTGTCGGCATCAGTTTGTAAATACTCGGTATAGTTGAAAGGTGTATGTTGTTGTTGTTGTGTTAATGGAAAGGGATAATAATGTGTAGTTGCTCGGGAATTTAGCCCATCAGACCGGTACAATGTATGTGTATTAGCCTTGTTAGCCACGTGGGTGGTTAACGGCGTGTAACACCAGCGAGTTGAGTTAATTGATGAGTTGTGTATTCCGCTGCAGATTGTTGTTATGTATTTGTTGTTGGATGGGGTGTTACAAGAATCATGGTAATTGTGAAGGAATAATGTTATAATGGCCGATGCATAGGTAATGCAAGGCCGCAGGAATGAAAGAATACATGTACAAAAACCAAAGGTGGAGACATGATTAACAGTAAATAACTACAGTAACACTAAATACTAAAGGTCGGTATGAGATATACCCCAGGTGTGAGAAATAACTGAGAGAGCACTACACATTAGGTAGTAGCTCAATCTCAACCGACAGTAAGTCGGTAGAAGTAAGTCAATCATTGTGAAATACATAGTAGTTTACGCTGTAAGCTAGTGGAGAAGTGGACGGAAAGTTTTGGAACTCACCAAATTCGCTCAGGGTAGGAGATACCATGCGTCGGTTGAGAAACCATTGTTACCTCGATAAAGGTAATACATTGGAGATGTACAATACAATAACAGTAACGAATGGGGCAAACTAGCTCTATAATTATCAGGGTTGCGCAACAGAGGCCAGTGAGCCCATGCGTCAGATACCGGATATACATTGTGAATATGAATGGATGGCTAGTCATCAATGCCTAGAAGCCTTACAGGCCAGGACCGAAACCGGTTAAGAGTTACAACTCCAATGCGAATTCTTGGTTTAGGAACTAAACCGCTAATATGGTTAAGATCCTCTAATCAGAATCCATTGTGTAATAGACCGCGTGGAAGTTAAAACACTTCACGACGGCAGAACATTTTAAGCTAATGCTCAGTGATTGATTACGTGGGCGTAATCCCTTTAAGGGGGGTAGAGCGCAAAACCACTTAGTGTGTTTTACCGTACAAGTGTACGTGAATGGGGTTGTGCATAGCACAAAATGAATTGTTATGATGGTTGGCGCGTGTGTTATATAAACATACGCATTTATTTGTGGTTAAATTGTGGTAATTGCGCACAAAAGATGCGAATACCATTGTGGGAAGTGTGTCATTTTGTTAACAGTGGTGTGTGAGAGTACAAGTGGAAGGGAGTAAGGAAACTCCCGGGGAACTAAAACCCCGACGGTGCATAAACGTAAACCATGTATGGTATTTTGATAAAAATATATGTATATATATACAGTGTTGTGATTTATGAAGGGGTATGAGACCGACATAGAACCTAGTGAGAATTAAATTCCCTAGGTAACTTGAATTAAGTTGGATTTGGATGATGATTGATAGACGGAGTTCTATCCCTTGGAGATGTCATGATTATGACTAGAAGGATTCAAAGATAGAAAATGGGATATGCTTGAATTAATTATGGTTGAAAATGAAGTGGGAGGTGAAACTTGATTATCGTGAGATCAAGGGAAGCCGAACACAAATTGGGGTGGAAAGATAGTTCAACACCGATGCTGATCACATCAGTGTTGGATGATTCTTGAAGCTCCCTATAAGTGATTACAAATAACCATGTTAAGAAAGATACAAGGAGCATAAATTGGACTTGGAGTTGTGTGGTGTTTTCAAAAGGATTTTCAATGGGTGTTTTCAAACAATCGATTAATATTTTGAATAAAAGATCTTCTTATACTTAACCTAGTAAAGAATATTTTTGTAGTACTTGCTCACGAGCTGAGGACGTATGAGCCTTTGTCTTCGGACCGGTGACATGAGAAGTACATATGTTAAAAAAATTAAGTGAATGTTTTGATCTCCCAAAGGAACGGGGACCAGAAGGTGTCCATCGCGACCGGGTTCTGCGGGATCACAGTGTATATGTACTCAACATGGGACTTGAGCCCATGGAGAGAGAAAAGGTATTTCTGTTTGATATACATGCTATGACATGTTGTTTGGTATGTGTGATAAAGGTTATTTTGACCTTGATCTCCTAAAGTGTATGCTATCAAGACCTATGAGTCTAAAGGTGTTGTGTTACCGGGCCTACGAGTCCAAATGTGGTTATGTCACCCAGACCTAAGAGTCTGAGGGATATTATGTTAGTGCAAGTGTGGTGAAGGTACCCGGACCATTAAGTCCAAGGTTACCATGTGAGTATGATATTTTATGTGTAATGTGGATATGTTGCCCGGACCATTAAGTCCGAGGTTGGATGTAAAGGGTGGTTGGTAATGGAAGTTTTATGGCTATAAGTAATTCCCGTATTCCAACCCAATGATGCGAGGAAATGTGAACTTCGAGGACGAGTTCTTTTAAGGGGGGTAGATTGAAATACCCCAAACCTTGGTATGTTGTGTAAATGTTAAACTATGGTATTTAAAGGCTAAAAAGTGCCTTAGAAACATAAATGAACCATTTAAACCATGGTAAAACACAATAAAACACTAAGACACGGTTTGAGCAAAAACATGCTCTAAGCTTGGAGTGAACTTGGTTAGGACCCAAAGAGCCTACCAAGACTTGATAATGTTTAATTATGACTTTATAAGGCTAATTAAGTCCTTAGGAAACTTTGGTAGACAATGAAACCAAACAAAACACAAATAAATACCTTAAGGTCAATATGGGCTAAAATGTGCTCTAAGCTTGGGATAAATGTGTATAAGGCCTAATGGTCATACATATGCCTTATTTATATGTTAATGAACATATTAAATCAATTACCAAAGAAAACCAAGCTTGAAAACAAGTTAAAACGCAAAATGTGCTTTAAGGAGTCTTAAAGCACGTTTTTGAAAAATTGTCTTGTAAATGAGTTTTGAATGGCTAAATGTCCATCATTACTCTTTAATTAACATGTGTACTATATAGTATCACATTTGGGTGGCTATATCAATGGGAAATAAAAATTTCACTTCTATGTGCCTTGTTTTTGGTGAATAGTGATTTTTATAACTAGTTTGTAACATATAATGTTATAAGTGAGACAATTGACTGATAAAGTCTAAAATACCCCCTTGCTACTATTTGGGGCCGGTTTCCTCATAGGGGAATGAGTCATCCCTTTGTTAAATTGATAAGATAGAAATTGATAAAGTAAAACACTATTTACTTTACTTAAATATCTAAAACTAACAAAGCAAACTCATTTCCTCATTCTCTCATTCCTTTCTTCATTTCCCACGGTGGCTACCTTCTTCCTCCTCTCTCCATCGGTTTCCAACAGAACCATGTCATTCTTCACCCTTCTTCACTTGTAACTTATGACTCCATGCTCCGAATTTAATTCCGGGACTACCGTTCTCTTAGTTGGAGCAAGCTCTTCATTCCTATCTTTTCAAATCATCAAAACCACCATTTCGGTGCCAAGGAGAACTTCCATGGAAGGAGCTTGAGCTAATATTTTATGCCTTGTTGATCACCTTTGCTTCAAGGTAAGGAAAAACAAAGAAAACTCCATTTCCTTCATTTTTGTGTTGACCGAAAATGCACCTGTAATGGTGTCTTCTCTTATCTTGTTTTAGCTTCATTTAAATCTTCCAAGGGCTAGGAGGAGTCCTCTCTTGATACTCATTCAAGCTCTCTTTCCATTCAAAGGTAAAACAATTACCTTGATGTGTTAAAACAATATATGTAACTAGGGTTTACAATGAGATAAAGCTTAAAGCTTATATACTCATTTCAATGTTGGTATATTGTTTAGTTGTTGGCAAGGAACCAAATGCCTTACCGGTTTTGTAAGGAAACAAGAAAGAAATTTGGGAGGAAAAGAGGTAAATATGCTATCTTAATGTGGTTTAATGCCTTAGGAGAAATAAGCTTATAATGCTTGTTAAAACTACCTAAAGAGCAAATGGTGAATGACCTAGTAAAGTGTTCTCAAGGAGACTAGTAAAAGAACATATGTATTGGTGTATGTATTTGCAGGTCAAAGGCATTATTTATGTGGGAAATTCAGTGTTTAAGGATTATGCAATTTAAGGCCTAAGAGCCATGTTATTTAAGGGCCTAAGTGCCAAGCAAGTTTAATTATGCACTATATTGTGATGTAGTGTAAAGTTGGTGAAATTTTGTGAGTGATAATGTTCTTGATGGATTTAGGTGCTCTTGAGTGCTTAATGGTGAAAACTATGAGTTTTGGAATGATGATGTGCTAAGAGAACCCATGGCGAAATTTGTAAAATGTATAAGGATTCTAAGTGCTTAAATGAACTTGGGTGAACTAGGAATGGTTAGGAATGGACACATGCTTCACTAAGGAAGAAACATGCATTAAGGTGTTCTAAGGTGCTATAAGGATTTAGGTGTTATCTTGGAAGTTCTAGGAATTCCATGTGTTTTTGAGAATGCATTAAAGTCTTGGAGGAGTTTGTTTAAGGTTTAGGTTATGTGATGTGCAAGGTGGGAATAAGGTATAGATAAGGTTTTGAGAAAGGAATTTAAGGAGTTGTGAAAAAGAAGATTTGGTTAGTAAGAGAAGATGCTTGGGAGATGATGTTATAAGGTGGTGAGGGAGTACTTTGGTTAGGTGAAGTTTTAGGCAAGAATACAAGTTACAAGTGTAAGGAAAAAATGTTCTAAGTGTTAAGGACTTAGTAAAAGTTGAGTAAAAGTTTAGGAATCTTTGGGATTGAAAGGGTTAAGTGTGCCCAAAAGATGTTAAAACATGTGGGAGAACATGTGTAAAGCATAGGAAAAAATTGGGATGAATTTGGAGTTCTTAAAGAGGAGAAAGCACATTAGAAAATTGGTTCTGCAGTGGACCGCCCCTACGGACCGCCCCTGTGGGGGTCCAGTGCAGAGAAGTGAAAAAAAAAGGAACGTGTAGCATCTGTTGTGGACCGCCCCTGGGACCGCCCCAGAGGGCGGTCCAGACCAGAAATGAAGAAAAAAATTTTGTTTAAGGCTCCTAATGATGGGGGATTGAATGGTAATGGTTTTAGATGATGTTTAGGCCTTGTTTGGTGACATGTAAAGGCCTTAAGAGGGGTAAACAAGTATGAAGTGTAATGAGAAGTGATTAACTTATATGATTAAGTTTAAACTACAATGACTTAGTGGTCCAACATTAGGGAGTGATGATGGTTAGAAAGATAAGCATTAGACTTTAAACAATCATGTTACATCGATGTTAATAAAAGTACATGTAATGTTATCAGTTGTTCGAGAATTGCTCGAGGAACATAAGTGGACGTGGTAAAGTGGACTCCGGTGACAGGTATGGTTTTCTTGCAACCTGTGTCCTACCGGATTACACCGGCTTGTATGCCAATATGTTTTACTGAGTGTTTGCCACCTTGTAAGATTAAAACATGTAATGAGTTTATAGTAATTCATTTATGTGGCGAAATTGGCCTCCGATACCATTTAACCTCACAAATGTGTTAAACCTTAGCTAACCAATCTAGGAACACATGAGTGATCGGTATTCGGAGTTGACGGCCCAAACCTTGGGAACGTGCTAACCACGGCTATGTGTGAGTTAGTTGGACATTGTTATTGTATGCAAGTGTGTGAACCTCCCTTGTGTGCTTAACTCGGTTATGATACCGTATGGTGTGTGGATGTGGTAGGCTCCATAATGGATCTCTAACTACTTATTTATAAGTGTATATGTACTAATGGGGGGTGAGGAGTCCGGTTGTTCCGGCCACGCGTGTGATGGACGGGAGTCGATATCATATCCAGTTCGGCTCTCTTGGTGTATGTATAGGTGGTATTCCAATTTGGTTTCTACCTTCCCTTAGCATATCCAAAGCTAGTTACTGACTCACGTCGGGCCACAGGGGCATACGTATGTTATTTCGGTGTGCTTGGGATTACTATATCCGACACACCTTGGGTATAAGTTAACCGTTCTATATAACCGGACGGTAACGAGGTTGGTAACGAGCTTAACATGGGATTGGTAATAATCTCTAGGCTCACTGGTATACTAACTATGGTGGAAGGTTCCTTGTGAGAACCGATTTTATGGTGTTATGTAATGTTATGGTGCTATGCAAATTCCCTTGCTATGCTATGGTATATATATATATATATATATATATATATATATATATATATATATTGGGTGTCTAAAATGATGGTGATGTTATCATGTGTACGTCGAAACAAGAAAGGTTGTTATGTTTTGTTATATGAGGAATGAGATATGTTGTAGGATATGGAGTGTGTGGATCATGGGAATGAATCCCAGTTGTGACAAGAGGCGTTTAAGGATAACCCGATTAATGGGTACATGTCGTTCGTTAAGGAAGTAGCTCCGTTTTAGAGGAGAGCCACTCTAGGGTTTAAGGAATCATTGGATGGTTGGTTAAGTGTGGATGTGTTGGTTATTGGTTGAGCCCATTGAGGCGAAATATTATGTGTTGTATGTTTATGGCTTGTATGCATGATTTAAATATAATCAACTGCATGGTAAGACGACAATTAGTTGTGCGTGGCCCGGTAGCATGTGGGCTGCGGGATTACCATACCAGCAAAGGTGCTGAGCCCCTTGGGGGCCACCCTTTCTCTCCTTTTCTATTTCAGGTACAAGGAGCTGGAAGCCGTTCGAGAGTAGGACGGGGTAGATGTTATATACATGGGTAGCCTTTAAATGGCGTAAGCATTGTAGGCGTAGTAAGACCGAAATTGTTATCGGCATTAGTTTTGTAAATACTCGGTACGGTTGGAATGTAATAAGTATATGGGTTGTTTGTTGAGGGAAGCAAATGTAACGTGTAGTTGCTCTGGATTCTAGTCCATCAGACCGATACAAAGTACATGTATTAGCCTTGTTAGCCACGTGGGTGGTTCACGGCGTGTAACACCTTGAAATAATATGTGATGAGTTGAGTTTCCGCTGCAATGTGTGTTCCTTGTACGGTGTGTGGTTGGGGGTTACATCTTTAATCTGTTTTCTGTTTTTCCTAACACCACAAGGCTGTTTACTACCTAGGAAATTGGGTTTAGCCAGATTTTGAGTTCATCATTGGGTCGACACCATCTTCATAGTACTTCTGAAACAGGGTGGTGCAGAGGCGTTTCAGACACACGTTTCAGCAATAGTTCATTAACTGTTTTATACAAAAATCTTCCTGAACCGGTTTATGTTAGGATGTACCCATAGGATATATATAAATACATATGTAACTTCCTATTTCTCAGTTACCGATAGTTACCTCTCTCTATCTCTCTATATATACATTGTCTTTTCTCTCCCCTACTTAGTGAGTCAGTATACAGACACACATTTCCTCTGTAATACCCATGTAACATATCAATAGCATGTGGCTCATTAACTCTCACAGTTTAACCTGTTGTTTAACTCTCCATAGTTGGCATTTTTTGACGACACATCAGAAATCTATAGCTCCCAATTAGTTCATTAAGTAACAATTTTTTTCTTTCTCACAACCCCACACACGTAAGTGGCTTATCAGGACTGCATTAAAAAGGAAACAGTACAGATTATTTGGATCAGCTTACTACCTTGTGTTCTTTTCTTTTTCCTTCTCTACAGTTGGTTCCTCCCGATCCACTCTTGGTGAAAATGTGAAACTCTCAGAGGCTTGGACTCGGCCTCAACTGAAGAGATTACTCAAGGTTAAACTTGCCAAGACAGGGAAAAAATTTACAGGCTGGAGTAATTGGAACTGGTTTTGAAAGGTTCTACCTTCTGGTTTTGTTTCAGCACACAGGGATAGAGCAACGTTTATCAGCAGATTCCTAAGCCAGGTGCCTTTGTCTACTCAGGTGGTTTTGCCACGCTTAACAACTGTAGTTGTATGCAGGTTTCAGGCGTGGGGAAACAAGAGTCAATACACCATGTTTTTCGGACACAAAACAGAAACAGAAGAATCAAAGAACTTAAACAACCAATTTTTTTTCTCTGGTTTCATAGTCTTACCTTGAAGAGATCTTGGACAGCAGAAGAATAGAAGGGAGAATTTTACATGGTCTGTTACGGCTTCCCTTTAGCTGATATCCCAGCCAGATTGTTGCTGGCTTTAGTTAGTTTCTGGTTTGGTTTTCGATAGAAAGTACTGCAAGTTGTAGGAGTCGTTGGCTTGTTAACATCTAGACTTGTGAGATGAATACAGAAATCTGAGGAGCTTGATCATGAAGTTTTGATCAAAACTGAGAAGAGGTACAAAACAGAAGTGAAGGGAACAGGTTTGGAGCATTACCTATAATTGTTTTCGAGTAGAATGTAGCTGACTGCAAACGTGACTTCGGTGCACTCTTTGAAGCAGTATTTAGAGGGGTTGACGCATGTGGTTGTGGCAGAGATTAACAGCCTTGGTCAAGCTTTTCGGACAACCACATCACAGAAGCAACAAGGGTTCAGTTAATTCCTCTTTTTCTTTTCCGCAGCAGTTACATCAGGTTGTTTGAGAGACCAAAAGAATCATAATGGGGAAAAGGAGGACTTACGCATGCCAGGCGCTAGCAAATAGGTGAGGAGGGAGCTGAGGAGTAATATGTGCATTCGGGAATGGGGAAGAGAAGACTGAATGCAGGAGTCTAATGAACTACTGGTGGGTAAAAGTTCCAACGAATAATTTGTGGGAGTTTGAAAAAAAAACTACCTGATGCGTGAAAGTTTGCGACAGAGTAAGAACTGGTGTGCATGTTGTGGTTTTTGATTGTTTTTACTGAAGTCAAGGATGACACTGGTTATGCCCGTGGTCTCCAAGGAAGTGTCCCCTTGTTTACTTTTTACAGAAAGACCAAGATCATCAGTTCACCCTAAGACCGCGAACGACACCAGCAGGGACGGTACCACCTGTTTCTTTTTTTTTTTGAAGTCCACAACAGCATCGCATTGCATGTTGTTCTAGCCTTTTTTTTTGTTTTCTTTCCTATTCAGAGACGTTGCAGTAATCAGCTGAGATGATAATGGATTATTGAGGGAACAATAGGTTAATGGGGAAGCAATAGAATAATGGGCTCAAGTTACCAGGTAGTGCTTTGAAGGATGAGCATTATAGGAGACAGAATATTGTGGCCAGATGATTTCACGACTGAGCAAGATTCAGGAGCAGGAATTGTCAAGAATCAGGCTGCTTATTGTTAGTTTGTTGTTGTTACTACTATAGTGAGGTAGTGTTCTGTACTCAACCGAGACTACTGCTCTCAGATTACAAGGAAATGGTGCCCCTTTATTCAAGAATCAAAGTGCAGATTCTGGTGTAGTTAAAAAGGGGTTTCATGCGTCTGATTTTGCATCAGGAAGCCGGTAATGCTTCCTCTGTTCCAGGTTAATGTATTGTTGGTTTAGCTCACATTGCAAGGATGGGTCGGGTGGGAAATAAATCCATGTCTACTGCCATGTCCTGGAATCGGTACCATGCCTGTTGCTGTTAAATTTTTTTACTTTTTGTATTTGAAACCGACAATCAAGGAAGGAGCATGGGTTTTGTAACACCCCAACTATCAACAACAAACTTAACAACAAACTGCAGCGGAAACATACCTCATCACATTACTTAACTCGTTGGTGTTACACGCCGTTAACCACCCACGTGGCTAACAAGGCTATTACATATACGTTGTATCGGTCTGATGGACTAGATTCCCGAGTGACTACAAATTACTAACTATTTCCATTAACAACAACAACATACATATACCTTCCAACTGTACCGAGTATTTACAAACCAATGCCGATAACAATTTCAGTCTTACTTCACCTACGATACAAAAACAATTTAAATGGCTACCCATGTACAAACGACTACTCCGTACTCTATACTCTCGAACGGCTTCCAGCTCCTTGTACCTGAAATAGGAAAAAGAAGAGAAAGGGTGGCCCCTAGGGGCTCAACACCTTTGCTGGTATGGTAATCCCGCACCCCGCATGCTACCGGGCCACGCACAACTATTTGTCGTCTTAGCATGCTGTTGATTATATTTAAATCATGCATGTACACCATAAACACACAACACAAACAATCCACCACAGTGATCACAACAAATACAGACAACACATCTACACTTAATAAATCACTCTTTGTGTTCTTTGACCCTAGAGTGTTTCCCCTCTATTGGAGCCATTTCCTCGATAGACGACACTTACCCACTAGTCGGGTTATCCATAAACGTCTCTTTTATAAACTGGGATTCATATCCATGATCCACATACTCCATAACAAACACTTTTCACATTTCAACGTGCATATAACATAACATCACAATGGGAATTACAGTACAACAATAACACATAACATAACGGGAACGGTTCTCTTAGGAACCGACCCAAACATAGTTAATTCACTTGTGAGCCTAGAGAATGATGTCACCCTCATGATAACTCGTTATACAACACTCGTTACCGTCCTAATAGTCGGACGAGTAACTTAACTTAAAGATGGATCGGATATAGTGACCCGAACACACCACATAAACACATGTTCCCCCTAAACCGGTCATAAGTCAGAATAGCTAAGCTTTGGAGTAAGCTAGTGGGAGATTGTCATCCAAGAAGGAAACAACCATAACAGAGAGGAAGGTAAAGCAAGGATGGATACCCACTCCCAAACAACGCGCGACCGGAATGACTGGATTCCTCCCCCCCCCCCATTAGTACATATATACTTATAAGTAAACAGTTAGAGCTCTAGTATGGAACCTATTACACCTACACACCATAAGGTATTACAACTGGGTTAAACACACGAGGGAGGCCCATACATTCACACACAAACATCACACAATTAACTCACGCATAGCCGTGGTTAGAACGTCCCATGGTTCGGGTCGTTAAATCCGAATACCGATCTCTCATGTGATCCTAGACTCAGTTAGCTAAGGTTTAACACTTTCGAGGTTAAATGGTATCGGAACTAGACACGCCACATATATGAATTACTGTAAACCTCATTACATACTTTATCTTATAACGTGGAAAACATTCAGAAAAACACATTGGCATACAAGCCGGTGTAATCCGGTAGGACACAGGTTGCAAGAAAACCATACCTGTCACCGGAGTCCACTCTATCATGTCCACTTATGTTCCTCAAACAATTCTCGAACCACTGGTAATATTACATTTACTTTTATTAACATCGGGGTAATATGATTGTTTGAAGTCTAATGCTCATAACTTATCCCCGTTAACTAGTTAAATAACTTGACATTTTTAACTTGTTTTACTCTCACATTTCATTACAATTTTTCACCCACTTAATTGTCTTTATAACCCACCTAACATGTCCTTAACAACCTTATAACATTGTTACTCATCAATCCCCATCATTAGACATCATTTCCAACCTTAAATCACATTTTTAAGTGGTCCAGGACTTGGTCCCCAACTAAGGTCCCAAACCTTGTCATTGTAAAATCCTCGAGTTGTTTTCATGGGGTGGTCCGGGACTTCATACATGTCCTAGGTCCCGGACCAATGTAGGCAAATTCTCTCGGGGGTAAAACAGGGGGTGGTCCGGAACTTCTTACAAAACTTAAGTCCTGGACCAAGGCTGTGTAAGAACTCTCGGCCCTTTTTGATGCATGGTCCGGGACATTACCCAAGACCTAGGTCCCGGACCACTGCTACAGATTTGCATTTTTAAACATTTTCGAAGTCTTGTTGCAATGGTTCTCCTTACCCATTATATGTATAGACTTCCCAAATGATCTTAGGTATATTCTAATGCCAAAATTCATCTTAAACACACCTAGTTCCTTGTCTAACTTGTTACACAATTTTCTCATAAAATTCACCAACACTTATAACATTTCTTACAAGGTTTCCAAATGGTGTTTCTCACCTATGATAACTCACTATCCCAAAACGCTTTCTCCTTACCATAACATCATCTCCCAAGCATCTTTTCTAACCAACCTAAACTCCTAGTTGATGTCTAAGTCCTTTTTGTTTCCTAGAACACCTTAAGACATGTTTTCCTCTCTAGTAAAACACTTGTTCATTTTTAACACTTCCTAGTTCACCAAAACTCATTTAAAACACTTAGAACTTCTTATACATTTTCCAAATTTTGCCATGGGTTCTCTTAGCACATCAACACTCCAAAACACATAGTTTTCACCATTAAACATTCAAGAACACCTAAATCCATCAAGAACATTCTCACACACAAAACTTCACCAAATTTACACTACATCACAATATAGTGTATAATTTAATTGCTTGGCACTTAGGCCCTTAAATAACATGGCTCTTAGGCCCTTAAATTGCTTAAACCTTAAACACTAAATTTCCCACATATATATTGCCTTTTACCTACAAATACACTCAACATCACATATGCCTTTTAATAGTTTCCTTGAGGGCATTTTACTAGGTCATTCACCATTGGCTCCTTAGGTATTTTATTAAGCAAATCAAGCTCACTTTTCCTAAGGCATTTAAACTACATTGAGATAGTTTGTTTACCTCTTTTCCTCTCAAACTTCTTTCTTGTTTCCTTGAACCGAAAATCAGCAAGGAGTTTGATCACTTGTCAACTTTCTAATCAATATACATATAAGGGTAATGAGTATTAAGTTTCATACTCAAACTCACATATAAACCCTAAATTTACATAAGTGTTCTAAAGACTTAAAATAGAAGTTTACCTTAGAATTTGAAAGAGAACTTGAATATGTACCAATAGAGGTTTACACCAAGCCCTTGACTGATTGGAATGAAGCTAAAACAAAGCAAAAGAAAACACCATGAAGAAGGTGATTTCGGTCACTTATGAAAACAAAAGGAAATGAGGTTTTTCTTTGAGTTTCCTTACCTTGAAGCAAAGGAGAACAACAAGGTGAGCAAAGATGAGCTCAAGCTCCTTCAATGGTGAACCTCCATGGCACCGAAATGGAGCTTTTGAAGATTTGAAAAGATAGAATTGAAGAGCTTGGCAAGACTAAGAGAATGGCGGTCTTGGTTCTTGATTTGGCAAAGGGAGCTAGAAGATATAAGCTATGGAAGTTGAGAAATGGTGAAGTTGCTGTAGCATAACTGATGGATAAGGAAGGAGAAGATTGGAGACCGTGGGAAATGAAGAGGGAAAGGAGAGAATGAGAAGGAACTTGCTTTCGGATATATTTAAGCTAAAAGCAAATAGTGACTTTTTCTTTATCATTTACTTAACTTATTTATTTGTTTAGGTGTGGTGAGTCACTCATGAAAACCGGCCCCCTTAGTAGTTTAGGCTCTTTGGTGGTCTATGTTGACCAACTAAGTCACTTATATTGACTTATGTTATAAACTAGTACAATTTAGTTACTATTCACAAACTAAGGCACATATTTGTGAAATTTTTGATTTCCTATTGATTTAGACTTCCTAATGTGATACTAAGTAGTGCACATGTTAACTAAGGAATAATGATGGACATTTAGCCACTCAAAACCCATTTACAAGACAAATTTTCAAAAATGTGCATTAAGGCTCCTCAAAGCACATTTTGTGTTTTAACTTGTTTTCAAGCTTGGTTTTCTTTAGTAATTGATTTAATATGTTCATTAACATATTTATAAGGTATAGGTATGACATTTAGGTCTTATACAAATTTATCCCAAGCTTAGAGCACATTTCTGCCCATATTGACTTTAAGGTATTTATTTGTGTTTTGTTTGGTTTAATTGTCTACCAAGGTTTCCTAAGAGCATAATTAGCCTTATTGAATCATATATAATATTATTTAGTCTTGGTAGGTTCTTTGGGTCCTAACCAAGTTCACTCCAAGCTTAGAGCATGCTTTTACTCAACTGTGTTTATAGTACTTTATTGTTTTTACTATGGTTTAAATTGTACACTGGTGTTTCTAAGGCACTTTTTAACCTTTAAATACCATAGTTTAATGTTTAAACAACATATCAAGGTTGGGGTATTTCAGTTTATGATTTCAGTGTTCTGAGGATAAAGTTTTCATGGACATTGTCTAGGTTATTTGGCTTTGTTATCAAATTCAAAAGCTTTATAACACACTCAAGCACGTGAGTAAATGAAATACCCCAAACCTTAGTATGTTTTTTAAACATTTAAACATGGTATATTAAGACTAAAAAGAGTCTTAGAAACATTAGTAAACAATTTAAACCATAGAAAACACAAAATGTGCTTGAAGGTCAATAAGAGCCAAAATGTGCTCTAAGCTTGGGATAAGCTTGGTTAAGACCTAATGAACTTACCAAGACCTTATTTATATACTAATGAACATATTAAACCAATTACCAAAGAAAACCAAGCTTGAAAACAAGTTAAACACAAAATGTGCTTTAAGGAGTCCTAAAGCACATTTTTGAAAAATTGTCTTGTAAATGAGTTTTGAATGACTAAATGTCCATCATTACTCTTTAATTAACATGTGTACTATATAGTATCACATTTGGAAGTCTATATCAATGGGAAATCAAAAATTTCACTTCTATGTGCCTTGTTTTTATGAATAGTAACTTTAATAAGCTAGTTTGTAACATATGTTGTTATAAGTAATTAAATTGACAAATAAAGACTAAAATACCCCTTATGTAATAAAGGGGGCCGGTTTTCTTATCGGATGACTCATCCCCTTGTTAATTTGATAAGATAGAAAAATAGATAAAGTAAAACACTATTTACTTTACTTAAATATCTAAACTAACAAAACTTATCTTCATTTCTCCCTTCCTTCTTCTTTTCCCACGGTTCTAAGCCTTCTTCAGCCTCTCTTCTTTCTTTCATTCACGATTTGCAATAGTACTACACAAACTCCATCTTTGACCTCTTGTATTTCCTAGCTCACTTAACCAAATCAAAAACAACACCCACCATTCTCTTCCTCTCATCAAGCTCTTCATTCCTATCTTCTCAAAACTTCAAGACCATCATTTCAGTGCCATGGAGTTCCACCATTGAAGGAGCTTGAGCTTATATTTCTACATATTATTGATCTCCTTTGCTTCTAGGTAAGGAATCTCAAAGAAAAATGATATTTCCTCCATGTTTTATCTTGACCGAAAATCACCATTAATGGTGCTCATTATATTGCTTTGTTCTAGCTTCATTCCAACCTTTCAAGGACTAGGTGGAGTCCTCTCTTGATAGATATTCAAACTCTCTTCAAATGCTAAGGTAAAACAACTATCTTAATGTTTTTAAAACAATGTATAATCTAGGGTTTACAATGAGATGAAGCTTAAAGCTTGTATACTCATTATATCATTTGTATAATGTTTAGAAGTTAACAAACAATCAAAAGCCTTGCCGATTTAGTCAAGGAAACAAGGAAGAAGTTTGTGAGGAAAAGAGGTAAATATGCTAACCTAATGTGGTTTAAAGTCTTAGGAGAAAAGAGCTTGTATTGCTTATGAAAATGATTTAAGGAGCCAATGGGAAATGACTTATAAGAATGCTCTCAAGGGCTTAGTAAGAGGTATATGTATTGTTGAGTGTATTTGCAGGTCAAAGGCAAATATAATGTGGGAAATTCAATGTTTATGATTTATGCATCTTAAGGGCCTAAGTGTCATGCAATTTAAATTATGCACTATATTGCGATGTAGTGCTATATGAGTGAAGTTTTGTGTATAAGAATGTGTTTAATGGATTTTTAGTGTTCTTGGGTGTTTAATGGTGAAAGCAATGTGGTTTGGGTTACTAATGTTCTAGGAGAGTTCCTGTCAAAATTTAGGTAATAAACAAGAAGTTCTAAGGGTTTAAAATGAGTTTGGTAAGTTAGGAAATGTTTAGAATGGTTAAGTGTTCAACTAGTGGAAGAAGCATGCATTAAGGTGTTTAAAGATGTAAAAAGGCCTAGGCAATGTTCTAGAGGATTTTATAATGCAAATGAATGTTTAGGGATACACCAAAGTCATTTAGACTTGTGTTAAGAATCTATGCAACCTTTGTGAACAGGAGAAAGTGTAAACTTGAACAAGGATTTCAAGAAGACATAAGATAGTTGTGAGAATAAATGCTTGAGAGATGATTTTGTTGTGGTGAGGGAGTATTTTGGCATAAGTGATCATCTTAGGTATGAAACACCACTTAGAACCTAGGAGAAAACATGTAGTGTTTTAGGAATTTTGGGAAGAAATGAGTAAGGCTAAGGAATTAGAAAATGAGTTTTATGAGTGTTTAAGGATGTATTAAGGTGTGTTTGAAGTGCCCAAATGAGGTTAGGACATACTAGGATATATGAGTTGAAGTTTGGAGTAAATGGGCAATGGACAATAAGGGTCTGGAGTAGACCGACCTTGCGACCGAACTTGCCAAGGTCGGTCGAGCCCAGTTTACCCCCTGGAGAATTGTTTTCTGGAATGAACCGACCTTGGGGACCGGACTTGCAAGGTCGGTCGGGCATGGATTCTTAGTACGGATTGAGTCTCTGGAATAGACCGAACTTGGGACCGGACTTACAAGTTCGGTCAGCTTGAATTTTCAAAGGGAAGAAACTCTCGGGATGGACCGAACATAAGACCGAACTTACAAGGTCGTCGGAGTAGAAAATTTTAACGGTAATATGTTCTGGAATGGACTGACCATGGGACCGAGTTTGTATGGTCGGTCGTAGGTAAATTTTTCAAACCCGGAAGTCACTGGAATGGACCGACCTTGTGTAGGTCGGTCGGTAAGTTTGGTCGGACCAAAACTTGTAAAAAAAAAAACAAGAGTGGCTTAAGTAGTTAACCCTAGGGGGTATAATGAAGCTAATCAAGGGAAAGTTAGGCACTAAAGTTTGTCATATAATCATGTAAAATGCTTAGTAAACCGGAGATTTAATAAGTTAATTACCGACGTTACTAAATGTGTATAGGAGTTGCCCACGGAGGAAATCAATCGAAGCAAGGACCAAGGTATGGTTTTCTTGCAGTCTGTTGCCTACCGGTTTACACCGGCTTGTGTGTTTTTGTTGTTTTTCTGTGTGTTTATGACGTTATAAGACTTAAACATGTAATGAGTTTACCGTTGTTCATATTATTGTGATGTTTATGTGACTCATTTCCCTTGTGTGTGTCTAACATGACTTACCACCTGTTGTTATTGTTTGTTAAGTTCCACTGTGAACTTCAAACAAGTGCTAACTGGGAAGTGAGGAATCCGGTTGTCCGGTCATGCATGTAAGTTTAAGAGTAGATATCTGTATCAGATTCGACTCTTATGTTGTTAAGTTGTTCTCCTTAATTTGGCGTTCGATCTCCCGCTAGCTTCCTCCAAAGCTTACCTATTCTGACTGATGATCGGTTTAGTGGGAACATGTGTTTGTGTGGTGTGTTCGGGTCACTATATCCGAACCATCTGTGACCTAAGTTACACGTTCGAATAACAGAACGGTAATGAGTGTGTGTAACGAGCTTAAGATGAGAGTGAACCATTCTCTAGGCTCTTATGTTATTTAACCTTCTTGGTTTGTGATTGTGGAAAGAGAATCCACTGTGTATGTGATGTTGTGCTATGCAATAATTACGCTATGCCACATTGTTATGTTATGTTATGTTATGTTTAAATGAATGCCATGTCATCATGACAATTAGTTGCGCGTATCCCGTTAGCCGATGGGCTGCGCGTTAACCATACCAGCCAAGGGTTGCTGACCCCCCGGGGGCTCCATATTTTACTGCAGGATGAGGATCGAGGAGCAGAGTGGCTGTAGATTCTAGGTTGTAGATGTACTTTTGGTTATTTTGGATGTTGAGCCCGGGATGCGCCTGTGCTCCCGTGGCATTATATTTTGGTTCCGTTGATACTACTGTGGCGGTATATTGGCAGTTTACAGTGAAAGAATGTAATTAAATACTCGGTATTGTATATGACGTAATTATGGTTCTAGTTTCTATGCTCGGAGTCTGATCATCAGACCGGTACACTTGTATTTATTCTGCCTTGTTAACCACGTGGGGGTTGACGGCGTTGTAGCACCAAAAGCGTTTAGTTAATGTTTAGCTGTTTATTTCCACTGCGATTTCAATTAGTTGTGAGGTACGATGTAGGGGTGTTACAGTAAATGGATGGGAGAATCTAGAAGTCAAATCTGAGAACAAAGAAAAAGGAGACAGATGAGGATATATCAGTTCATATTTCAGTTTTCTGTTATGATTGTTCTCTGTATAACTTAATTACAGATGTGTTAAGAGTGTTGTGTTTGGTTAATAATCCACCCAAATCGTTGCTAATACACTCAGATAGACTAGGATATTCATGGGGGAGTTAGGAGACCGTCAAACAGACATAAAAGATGGAAGGAAGAGGAAGAGGTTATGCATAGTTTTTGTTTTCTGTTTTCTGATTTTGGTTTCAGATTTCAGTAGCTGCTGTTTGTGTATTAAGTACTGAAGTTAGTGAGTGCCTTAGTGGTTTAGTCTTGGGTTTAAAACAAGATTAACACCCATATTCAGTGGGGTAAATACTGTGAGAAGGATTAACTATTGGTTGAACTAACTAGGAACAAAACCAAGAAGAAATATGTAAGTGTGGCTTCAGATTTCAATAATGTTGGCAGCTTCTGTATAACTGGGTTACAAGGGTATTTTCATATACGTATAATATATAAGCACGTGACCGTATTAATATGTAACGTTGTCACGTTTTCGGACATGTATATGCCCGTACCAAACTTAATTGTTCATGTATTACCACATGTCCCGAGTTATGTGACACATTATTCTCGGGTAATCTTCACGCATTAATGATTTCATGTGTCTAATTGTTTTGGGGTGTTTTCATGTTTAATACACCAAAATAAGATATGGTTACACTCCAAGCATGAGCTAACCATAAGGAACAATTAAACATAAGATTTAAGGCAAAAATCACCTTAAAAGGGAAGGTAGTCTCAAAGAGGTTTCGGCCTGAATCAAGAACACCACATGGTGTTAAATTCACCATAAAACATGGGGAATAGCTAGACAACATAAAGGTGCTATGGTAATAGATTTTACCTTGGAAAAATGCCTTAAAGAATGATTTTTCTCTTGGTTTTCAGCCACTCTTGCTCCAAGTGGTTACACACTGAACCAACATGAAAATATGAAGATTATGAGTGTATAACTCATAGAAAACAGAAGAAGAAAACCGGATGAAGAGTGAAAGTCCTTAAGGTATGTTTTTATCTTATAATGGAAATTTTGACCACCTTGGTCCCAAGGGTTGCTTCAGCGGAGATTAGCTCTTGTTCAAGGGTTAAAATACTGAGAATAAGCCATGAAAGTGATAGATTATAGCTCCATGTGTAGGAGATGAAGAGATGAAGAAAAAGAGCTAAAATATGCCTTCTTAATCCATTACCTTAGGTGGAAATGAGTTAGATTTGCCTTGAATGCTCAAGAACACAGCTTGAGAGCTTTAGGAACTGCTAAGGGCTTGGCTGGAATGGGACAAGAGGAAAGAGAAAGAAAGAATTTGTGTTTTAAGGAATGAAAAGTAATAAATGGAATATTAAAATGATGATTAACCAAATTGGCTAGATATTTTGTTAAAGGTTAATGTGCTGTCCTCCACCCTTAATGCTGTCGCCTCATTTAGGATAAAGATGGGTCAATTCTTGACCATTGACTAGACTTGGACAACATTACTTAAAAATGCACTATTTTGGTTACTATTCACAAATGAATGCCATATTTGTGATTTTTTTGAAAATCTTAGAATTAGACCTTCTAATGTGGTAAATTATAGTACATTAGTATAAGAAGGTCTAATCCTGAAGAGGGGAAAATATGTCCAGAGGCCTTAAAGAAAGGGAATAGCCTAGTAAGGTCAGGGCAACGACCGGGCGTCCCTGTCCAAGCCTAAACAGGCCACAGACAGTGACCGGTCGTTTCTGACCGTCGCCAAGAGTCCTAGAACACAGCGCAAAGAGCGACCGATCGCCAATGACTGGCCACCAAAGTATCGCTACGGCCGGTCGATTACGACCGGTCGCCTGGAATGTAAGATGCAGTATAAGAAGTGACCGGTCGCCTGTGACCGGTCGCCAAGTAAAACATGAATAGCGACCGGTCGTCTGTGACCGGTCGATAGAGGAATAAAGCAAATACAGGTAGCGACCGAAAGTAAGGAAGCTAGGATAAGATATTTATCAGATATTTTGTAGGTCTACTAAGATATTTTCATGCTAGGCTGACACAATGTGATAAGCCAGAGGGCCTGTGAGAAACACTATAAATAGGGGTTCACCCCTCAATAAAAGGAACGCGAACTAGACCTGAGAATTTCCACTGTTGCGTTGATTTTACGAACCTCTCTCCCTCTGTGCTTTCCTTATTCGGTGACAAGGTAATTCGGTAAAACGAGGCGATAGATTAGGATCCCGTCTAGTGAATTACGCGAGAGGACTGTTTGAGGATCTAGGGATTTATACCATTTCAATTGGCGCCGTCTGTGGGAAGCGAACAGCTCAGATCTAGCAACCACGAGTCCACCGACGAGAGTAATAACTTTGGAAGACATACAAGTCGACACATCTAAGAACGAAACTGTGTTTTTGCAGGTTAGGAGCGAAAATGGCACCCAGGACAAGGAAGAATCTGCAAACCAACGACGGAAGTACTGGACCCGAGGCAACCCACGACTCCATTCCAAAAAGACTTGGAGAACATGCTGACGAGCCTCACTAGATCAATCGACGAAAAAATCGTGGAAGGAAACGAGCTCCTGCAACAGGAATTGATGCAGAGAGACGAGGAATTCCAGTGAAAGTGGGAGGAGATGTCAGAGGCGATAGATCTCCTGAAGGGTCGGGATGCGGCCGGAAGCAATGACGGGAAAAGAGGCACCCGAGGGGAGGCCTTAATCACTATCGAGGAGGAAGAAGATGACGCCATCGATATGAGCCTATACCCCTTCTCCGAAAAGATTTGCCGAGCTAAACTCCCACCCCACTTTTTGCCCCGGCGGTGGAGAAGTATGACGGTACCGGGGACCGTGCTAAGCATATCAAGAAGTTCATGTTCGCCATGAACACCCAGGGGATTAGCTCCCTCGCCTTGTGCAACTTATTCCCTGGGACACTCTCCAAGAGAGCCTTGAGCTGGATCTCATCTAGGCCACCCAAGTCGATCTCCAGTTTCAAACAACTAACCGAGGATTCCAACAATACTTTGCGGCCAGTAAGAAGGTAAAAAGTGAAACGATAGAGCTCATGGATGTGAAACAGGCGAAGGGAGAGACTGTAAAAGAATACAGCGAGCGGTTCCACAAGCAGGTGGCTGAAATCAACGATATCGATGAAAAGATACTGATCAAAGCCTTCGGTAATGGCTTGGCCCACCCCCGCCTAGCTGGAAAGATAGCCACCAAGGCGCCGAAATCGCATGGTGAGCTAGCCGAGATGATCCACGACTTCCTCAAATCAGAAGTTGCGGAAAATAAGGCCAAGGAGCTCCTCGATAGCTTTAGAGCTCCCGCCGCGGGTGAGAAGAAAGGAAGCCAGACAGGAGGGGTCGTTACGACCGGAGGGTCACACCAAGGGGGAACCGATACAATCCTTATGCCAAGACCCCGGCCCCCCGGACAGCAGGCCTCGAGCTCCAGAGCCTTCCCAACGGTACTGATAGACCCAGGGAAGTATGCCGCTGCCGTAAGAGAGGGACTCCTGCCCCCACCGAAAAACCTAACCCGGGAGAGGTGCCAGTGGCCTTCTGTGAGTATCATGGGCACTGCAGCCACAGGACCATCAATTGCGCAAACCTCGCCAAGGAGCTAAGGCTGATCGAGGAGAACAAGAAGAAAGGAAGGGGAACCCAACACAGGCAGCACTACGGTGGCCAGTCCTCCCGGCCTAAACCAGAAGAAGAAGTCCACCCAGAGTTGGACCATAGCAAGTCCTTCGGGGTAATCACAGGTCTGTAGACTGCATAGGGTAGTCCTCTAGAAAGGGGGCGAAGTTCCCCTTTAGAAAGAAAGAATCATCTCTGTATCCCACGGGAGGCCGTGACTTACTACTACTTTATTAAAAACTTTCTTACCATATAAGTGTGCGCGTATCCCGATAAAGCTTCATGTATTTCGAAACTTACAAATAAACAAATGCTAACAAAACAAGATACAGAAACTAATAAAACTTTCCTTGAGAATGTTCACAGGATTATTCTCATAAGTGGGGCCCCTGACCCCCAACGAAAGGAAAAGACACGTCCACGAGGTTCACCGGGAACTCCTGGACAAGAAGGACGCGAAACTCCAAAAGCTTCCTCCCATCTACTTCACTGAGGATGACGAAGACGGAGTCCTGTACCCACACAATGACCCGCTGGTCATAAGAGCTCAAGTGAACGACCGCATGATGGAAGGAATCCTGGTCGACAACGGAGTGGGTGCTAATGTCATCTCTGCTGAGGCAGTAAAGAAACTCGAGATACCGGAAGATAGGATCAAGCCCTATTCAGCTGTATTGGGTGGTTTCGTAGGAGGGATCTCGGCTAAATCTACAGGGAGCATCGACTTCACACCATCACCCTAGGGCAAGGTGAAGAGAGGCGCACGGAAGAACTGACGGCCTTCATCCTTCCGGGCTCTATGGGTACAACATGTACCTCGGGCGACCAGGAATAAACGCCTTCAGAGCCATTTGTAGCACCCACCATCTGAAAATGAAGTACCTGACCCGGTCAGGGAAGCTGGTTACGGTGAGAGGGAGCCAGAAAGTCTACCTGGAAACGAGACCGCCAAAACCGCGGGGTCCAAGAAGAATTCAAAGGAAACTCCCCCTCCTCGACGAAACAACGGGGCGGTACGAGGCTCCCGCCGATCCCCCAAAAGAGGTACCCCTACGAACTGACCCTAGCAAATTCTTTAAAATTGGGAATGCCTTTGACAGCGAAGAACAATTCCATCTAACAAGATTCCTGGAAAAAAGAAGGGCCACATTCGCCTGGAGCACAGAGGAGATGCCCGAAATAAGCCCAGACGTCATCCAGCATAACCTCAACGTAGACCCAGCGCACCCATCCATCCGCCAAAGAAGAAGGGTGGTCGGAGCAGAGAGGGACCAGGCCGCCCGAGAAGAAGTCCAAAAACTCCTGCAGGCGGGTTTTATCAGAGAAGTGTCTTACCCCAAATTGCTGGCGAACGTGGTTATGGTAAAGAAGTCTAACGGGAAGTGGAGAATGTGTGTGGATTTCACCGACCTGAACAAAGCATGCCCCAAAGATTTTTACCCGTTGCCATCGATTGGCAGACAGGTTGTCTCGTCGGCCTAGAGCTCCGTCTTGAGCTTCCTGGACGCATTCTCCGGGTACAACCAGATAAAGATGAATGAGAAGGACTCTGAGAAAACTTTTTTCGTCACCTCAGCAGGAATCTTCTGCTACAAAGTGATGCCATTCGGATTAAAAAATGCCGGCGCGACTTTCCAACGAATGATAGACAAAGTGTTCCGGGAACAACTCTCGAGAAATGTGGAAGCCTATGTGGATGACATAGTCGTGAGAAGTCCGTCCAAAGAACAGCACATGAAAGACTTGGAAGAGATATTCACCACGCTCGAGAAATTCCAGATCAAGCTAAACCCGGAAAAATGCGTATTCGGAGTCACCAAAGGGAAATTCCTTGGTTTCATCGTCGGGCAACGAGGGATAGAGGTGGATCCGGAAAAGACCCAGGCGATTCCTGACCTCAGCCCCCCCCCCCCCCCCCGCAGCATCAAGATGTCCAAGCTCTCAACGGAAGGCTCACGGCCCTAAGCAGCTTCTGTTCAAATTTACAGGAAAAGGCAATCCCGTTCTTCAACATATTAAGGAAGAACAGCAAGTTCCAGTGGGGCTAGGAATGCAAAGAAGCCTTCGAGAGGATCAAAGAAATGCTCCGAGAGCTACCCAAGCTGGGAGTACCAGCTCCCGGTCAGGACCTCTACCTCTACCTGTCTGCATCAGCATGGGCGGTAGCAGCGGTCCTAATCATGGAGCATGAAAAAAAGGAGATTCCCATTTACTACACAGGGAAGATCCTGACCCCCGTAGAGAGACGCTACACCCACATTGAAAAGGTCTTTCTTGCTCTGGTGGTGGCATCCCGGAAGCTACATCCATACTTCCAATCACACCGAATCGTTGTAAGGACTAACTGGCCGCTGAAGCAAATAACGAACAATCCGAATGCGTCGGGGCGCATGGTAAGCTGGGCAGTCGAACTCACCCAATATGAAATCCACTTCCTACCGTGAACGGCGATCAAGGCTCAGGCCCTAACGGACTTCATAACGGAGACCAGCTTCGACCAAGAAGAAGGGAAGCCACCCACCCCTTCATCATCCAGGTAGACGGCGCTCGGTGCAGGACAGGAGCGGGAGCAGGGATTGTAGTCCAAACCCCCGATGGACGGGACATCAAGTACGCCTTCCGGTTGGAGTTCGAAGTAACCAACAACGAGGCTGAATACGAGGCTCTCATTCAAGGCCTGGAGGTTGCCATTGCCTAGATAAAACGTCTCGCAGCGGAAAAACAAATAACAATTACAAAACTCACTCGGGTGTCACCGGCCGTTACTCGCCCATGCGAGCAACGCAGCCAAACTACATCCAACTTACAATACAAATAAACTGCTAACCGCAGTGATAACGAGAAACTCCTATACATCATACTAAGTCCATAACTATAAACATCGACAAGTGAGCGTCTACCCACCCTGAAAAATACTTAACCTTACCATAAAACCATACACCATCTTCATTACTATACAACATCTCCAATTACCCTGTTCCTGCTCTTCAGTTCCGACAATGATCAACAACCTGAAATGGTGTAGTATCAGCGATAGACGCTGAGTATGTCGGGCCTGGACCCTAATGGTCACTTGTCATTTTAACCATCTTATTATTAGGTCGGTTTCATGCTTTTCCCTTTTTCAGTTGTAATCAAAACTGAAGCATAAATGTATAGTATACATAATCAACCATCCAAATATCCATAAACATTTAACCATCCATCCAATCCAAACATTCATTTAGTATTCCATACAACATTTATATATCGGACGTATCGAGTAGTGACAATATAATGTACAATGTACATTCGCCGTAGCGTACAGTTTTCATATTTAATTTACCTTAGCCTTGTAGGCTCCATCCAACCATCAACACACAATAAAGTAACCACAAGTATAACCAATGAACAACAAGCGAAACAACGAGAATAATAAACAAGTATTAAGTCTCGTCCATAATATTGTTCGCCACTGTATAAGTCTTAATTGTTTTAGTTGTTCAGTTATACCTAGTGACAATGTCTCGTTAAAACGACATGTCTCTAGTTACCCATATATTATGGCGGGTCACCCACGGCAGTAGCCACTCCAACGGTAGAGTCTCCGACCAACGAGCCATTCTAGCTCACGGGAAATTTTCTTGATACTTACGGACCCGTACGCGGACATCCTGGTATTGTTTTTGTGATCACAGCGCGCACCAAGAGCCGCATCCTCTTGCCTTTACTTCCATTCCATTAATTAATTAATTATACCATCGCATCGCATTACCAAATTTTCTAACACAGCAGACTAAGGTCATTAGTCCAATCCGGAGTCTGTAAACTCGGGATCCAGTGCTAGATACAAGAGCGGCATATAGAAAGGCCAATGCTCCGTATAAAAGTCTCAGATAATATGTATATGTTATTAGCATAGTGCTACAACGTTTTACTTACGTTCCTTATATTTCATATAAGATAGCACCATAGCCGCTAGTTCGTTTTATATATATAGGTCCATATATACGAACCAATACTGTTAACTCAACAACAGAAAATCATAAGCAGCTATAAATATACAATTCAGACAAACAATCTTATCACAGATCGCACATACGTCTGAATTGAGGAAGCCCTCAGAGACAATCCGAGACACATAACAACATACAAGTTATATCAACCAAATCCGAGCCCAAGGAGCAACCTTAGGACAACTCGGATCAAACCCCTTTACATACTGTTCACCCTGACTGTATTACGGTGGAGTATGAATCAACAGGATCCTACGCTCCGTGTAGTCCGTTAGCTCGTCAAGCGTCCTTGTCAGAAGTATACTCTAAACGGTAATAAAACTATAAGTCAGTCTCCATGACTAACTACATCCGGTATTTCCGAATTATAAGTAACCCCGACAGTTCACCCTTGTTTTCTACAGTTGTTTGTTACAGGTTTTTCTAAAACAGTCGGCTTTGTTACTTAAAATGCGTACGTTAAAACTATTTCAACTGTTAAGTTTAATTCCTATATTTCTTTTAATCTTATCCACATCTAGTTTAGGTACATAACCTATAGTTGCATGTATGCATGCATTCTTATATTATATTTTTTTTCCATCATTCATTATAATTCTTTGTATTTCATTACCCATTATCTTAGCAAAATTCATAGCTTATAGTTTGTAACTATTTTTTTTTCCAAATAACCACCACCATTAAATCATAAGGTTTTCAACCAAAATATATTTATCCACCTTATATACATTATTCTTGTGTATGTATATATTTTTACCACGTAGTAATTCTCATGAGTTTCATAAACTCTTGTATTTTATGTTACATTTTATCATCTTTTATTGGATGATTATTCCCATTAGTTGTATTGTATTATACAACTTATATTAAGATTATTATCCTAATATCATGTAACATCTTATGTTTGTATAATTACAACTCCTAAGGTTTATTCCATAAACACCTTAGTTTATAAATCTCATTTATTTATAGTTTGTCACATTATTTTATGTGAGTACCCTTCCTTATATTAATTCCATCTAAACCATATAATTGTTATAACATTTATAACATTATAGACCTTCGTCTAAAATTCATTTTCCAACTCTTATTAACTCGGTATAGCCCTTAACTTTATTTAAATTCCGTTTGACCACATAACCTTATGTAATGTTATACCATATTCTAATATCATTTGATATGATATTTTTATTTCCCTTAACTTATAACCTATAGTTTTTATACAAAACTATTTATCATTGTCTCTTAGGCACCATAAGAAAATCTTATTCTTTTCCATAAACCATAGTTTCCTTAATTTACAAAATCACCCCTTAAATCAAACCATGTTATATATTCCATTTAATATAACATTTCTAACTTATAGAAGAGCATAACCTATGGTTATTTTTTGTAAATTCCGAACAGCCCTTGTGCTGTTTTATAATTGCCATTTGGCCCTATTTATAACATATAGTTTTATAATATCATTAAACCATATATTATACGCATATCTTATTAAATACTCTTATACAATTCTAAAAGTCTCCAAATTCGACCAAAGGGTTATAAATATCCTTATTAACCCATATACTCCTTGTTATACCCAAAATTTCAACCCCCCCGGAAGAGAGTCTCTACTAATAGGCTAGTAGCGAGGGTTCCCAATTCGATCGGCACATTTCAGAGTACTAGGGACAGCTTAGTCATCTCCAGGGGCATTTTCGTAATTTTTCAAGGCTCCTAAGCCCCCTATAGGCTTTCTCTCTCCTCCAAATAAGGGTCAAATCAATTCAAAATGCTGTGAAATTTTAACCCATGATAGAGGATGACATTTTAAGCATAATGGCGTTGGAATTTTGATTTTTCAAATTTCCAATAATTTCTAGTAATTTCTGATTGAATCTGACGAGAAATTGAATTTAAAAATATTCCAATATCCAAAAAATTCGATTCCACTTTAGAAAAATCAGAAATATCATCCTTTACCCATGTGTGAAATTTCATAATCAAATTCCTTTTGGAAGCCCTTGAGCTAAAACGTCGGTAAATCTCGGTTTTTACCGGATTTTTCTATCTTTAAAGAGGTCTATATAAGGAACCTTATCCCATGATCAAAGAAGAACCTCAAGAACCCTAGCCTCTCAAAGAAGGCAGCCGTCTCTCTCTCCTCACGTTTTTACACATCCAAGCACCAAAATCACATCAAAAATCTCTCGAAATCACACCTAAACACACTTTTCAACTCCTAACACATCAACAATCATCAAACGTCAACCAAACCACCTCCAAAACGTGAAGAACATCATCAACAATCAACAACCAGAAGCCCGGGTCGAACTCAATCCGGAACCGGCATCATCGGAGCCTCCGAAGAATCCCAACGTGAAGAATCATCTTGAATTCGAAGGTAAAACAGGTTACAATCCCACTTTTCTGATTCCCCACGACCTGGTTAACTCTCTGTCAAAGTTTGGGTTCAAACCAACCCGTTTACGCTTCTGTATTGACGTTTGTTTAAGCTTCTGTCCATTAACTTGTTTACTAAGTTTCGTGCTTAATTCGAACTCAAATTGAAAACTTTCAATCACTAACGTCTTGTAAATCCTTCAGGCTACACACCCATAAAATTTGAGCCGAAAACACCTTCGGGAACAGCCTCAACGCCGCCGTCCGAGGGCAGTCCGCACCCACGGACGTCATGTCCGGGGTCCCGGACTCCCTGTCCGTAAGCTCGGACGCCCACGGACGCGGCGGGATTTTAAAAATTCAAAATTTAGGTTTTTCTAATAATGTCCGGGCCCACGGACATCCTGTCCGTGGCCCCGGACCTTGCAAATTTTTGTTTTCCTTTAATTTCGACTTTTCTGTATATTTAGGTTGACTGGGGTCCGTGGCCTCGGACATTAGGTCCGTGGCTACGGACGGAAACAAAATTTGACCTAATTCTGCCTCCGAAACCCTAGTTTAGGTAATTTTAATTTCCACTTTAATTTTCTGCCAAAAAATGTTAAAAAAAAAAAAAAAAAGAAGCGCGCACTTAGGTTAAAAACGACTCGTAATAAGCCGTAATTAAACTAAGTAGAGGAAAAACGACTTCTAGGGGTAATGAAAGTAATTGAACCCTAATTAAGTCGAATATCAAGCCCCCGAACCCGAACTCTCCTTTCCTAATTTGATCTAGGTTAAAATTAGGTGGCGACTCTTAATAGGTTCCAGTGAGCTAGCTTAGGTTTTAATAATTTTTGTTATATGACATAGTTATTAATCTTAGGTTATAAGTGGACCTAAAACCCGGTTAGATCCTAATCAACTTTATTCAACATAGGATAGGGTTTAAAATCGAGGCTCACAGACTGGCGACTCTGCTGGGGACAACTTCTTAATTTTAACTTGTTTAATTTTAAGAAAGAGGGCTTAACTCGAAAATTGTTTATTTATGGCTTTAATACTTTGTTCATTTACTTCTGTGCGCACTTTAATTTCTGCACCTTTGCATCATGTGAGAGCGAGGGTCCACACAAACCAGTTTCACCCCGGGACCCATCTAGGATCCCCTGTCAGGGACTCACACCTTTTAGGTGATGTGAATAAGCGGGGGAAAAGAGGAGGATGTCGTCTAACCACATCCCCTTAATACCTGGGCCTTAGCCCCAAGCGTTTTCCTGGCAGTGTCCTTACCTAGCCCATTGTTTGGTCAGTCAAAGACCCGACCGTAGACGCACACCTTTAGGTGATGTGAAAAAAGTGGGGAAACCCAAAGAGAATAGCGTGCAAGCCTTATTCCTTTGTGGTGACCTGGGCCCAAGCCCCAAGCACCTCTCCGGATCGATCCATACCCAAATTGATTTAACCGTCAAGTGAGGACATGTTGAATTTGTGTGGGCCTTGTTTGCTTGTATGATCAGCCCATTACCTAGCCTAGAGATTGATAGGAACTTCTCCTACATCAGCCTAGCCCAACCCGAATTGGCGGCTCTGCTTGTTTGCGGCCTAGAGGTCCTGTTTGGTTTAATATGTGAGTCATTCGGGCTTCGGCCCAAAAGCTTAGACTTAGGTGATTTCTCTTCTGACCCAATTTGAATTATCCAATTAGTTCTAGGCCCCAAAAAAGAAATCCACCTGAACTTGAAATAACTCACAAGTCCTGAAAATAAAATCTTTTTCGGCTTGGCAACCATCTTCTCTGGCCCAAAGAAAGTTAGGCCCATTTGTGATTTAGGGATCGTTCCAGCCCATGTTCTTTATTTCAGGCCCAAATACATTTCGGCCCAAGGGCTCATTCTAGTTTAGGAAAACTCTTCACTCGGGCTCTGACCCAAAATCCTAGATCTAGGTGCCATCTTTTAGGCCCAACCAAAACCACTCGGCCCAAATTCCAGTTCATATGTAGAGCAATCAGTCCGGCCCAAGTACCACACTCATGACTCATTTGATCTAGGCCCATAGACCAATTCATAGTTTTGGCCCATGAGCTTCGCTCTCAATCCAGAATTTCAGCCCATAAAACATTTGAATCCGAGATAGTTTGCATAATTCATTCATTCCAGTTTCCAGCTTCAAGGCCCAACAAGAACATCAAACGAATCTTAGACCTCAGGGCTCAGTGGCCCATTCGCGGTCCATGTGATTTCTTTCAGCTTGTTTGCTCAATTCCTGGATTCAGGCCTACATGTCCGTTCTAGTCTGGGAATCACTCTAGTCTATGCACTTCACTCCCAGTTTGGCGAAGACTCAGGCCCAATTGCTTCCTACATAACCCATAGGCATTCCTAGTTCGGACATTTTACAGGGCCTACTCGAAGTTGGAAGGAAGACGATCACAGTCATCTTAGCGACATCCCAGCGGTCAAGAGCTCGAGTCTTCAGGCATGCCGACTTCAGACGGTTCAGCAGGATTTCGATTCAATAGAAATTTTAGGGTTCCTATGCATTCTACTGCATAACTGCCATAACACTCATCTTTCAAAGCATCTCTCATGTTTTTCAAAGAATGATCGTTTTCAAACCACTAATAAGAAGCATCGATTTGTTGAATCATCTTCTTCCTCATGTCACAAATGAATGACTTTTTCAAGTCTAAATGATAACACAAAGAAAAAAGGGTTTGTTTCACACAAGTTTTTTTTTTTTTTTTTGAGAAAATGGTTCATGAATTAATTATTTCCCGACAATGGAACACAAAGACTTGTATTTTGTTTCTGAAGTTTTGAGCATGCCTACCAAACCCCACATCTTATCCCAAAACATCCAAATAACCCCCAAAGCGGTTCCAAATCCATATCTTTTAAATTGTGTGTCACTAACCCCAAATCGATACTGGGGCAATCTGAGTTTAGGTTCGTCATCTTTCATCTTTCGTTTAAGCGTGTGAACTAGTCTCTGAGTGAAATTCACGAGAGTGTCTTGAGCGGAAAAACCATGAGCGAATGAGCGTGTCATTTTTACACGACTTCGGTGAGTCCACATTCAAAGGTGAGATAAATGGCATAACTCTGACCGAAGGAGATAATTTGTAAATTTACTCTTAGATCTGCGAAAAGTAACAAAGAGCGGATACACAACTATCAGGAATGACGAAGCACCTAGGTACAGTGCCACATAGCCAAAAGCTTGTAAACCCTGACATTAAACCCTAGGCACCCCCGCTGAGCCTTTCATATATCCCTTTTCGATAATATGAACACCACACAAAATAACCCAGCCAATGATGAATGCCCGACCCGGTGACCAAAGGAAGCAAGGAGCCCGACTCTCGGATAACATTATCATCAGTCCGAAGAAGCAATGCCGCTATCAGCATGACGAAGTGATCCGTAAATGGTCCCAAAGTGACACAGGATCAAAAGAGCTCACGTCAAAACAGCTCTCGAAGCCCAAAACCGGGAAACACAAGAACCCCAAAGGCAAAGTCAAGAAAGGATAAAACAAAAAGGCGAACCCGAAGTGCCTCGAAGAAGTCCAAATGACAAAAAAAGAGAAATGGTGTAAAGGACAACTCCAAAAGTCCAGGTCCAGAAGCAAAAACAACGTCAACATGAAGCAGTTAGACGACTTCAAGACAAGGAAGATGAATGATCTGAGAGAAGACGCAAGTTGCAGCTTTGGTCACCCATTTTAGCTCCACATACCTCAAATATCCCTCCATGATCCCGTCGTCTTTCATCACACCCTATGGCCACGTTATAAGCTTTAAAGACTTCCGACTTGATAGTTGTGTGTCCAATCACGTGAAAGTAACAGATCAAATGCGTAAATCCATCAAATATCGAATTCAATGGTTTAGAAGTTATGACCATGAGCGAGAAATGAGTGCAAACACCGACCACATCGAGTGTAGGTTAGGGAGCACCACATCAAAGCATAAACCTCGACCCTGTGAGGGTGAGACTTGTTCGCATGTTTAATCAAAGAAAATACTGGGGGCAATTGATCGTTCCGATCAATTGCCATGAACTCTAGCTCAGATTGTCCTAAGGAAAAAATACTGGGGGCAATTGTTGGTTCCAACAATTGCCATGACAACACCAATTGAAACCTAAAGCTTGAGCACCACCATCCCACCACAGGCATAAGCCCTTACCACCACATCAAAACACCACAGGCCCACATAAGCCCTTACCTCCACACCTCCACTACACAGGCAACACATAAGCCTTACCACACACACTCTCAAGCCCATCATAAATCACAACCCAATCCCAGGTCTGTCACAATCTGAACACCGGCAAAAGCCTTCAGCACCACAACAAACACCACACACTTCCACCAACGGCATGTTCATTTTCTAAGAAACAAATTGCAGATTTGAAATTTTTAGTTCAGGAAATGATTATTTCACTTTCCTTTTCAGCAGAGTTTTTCTTAAGCATTGCCATGTTTAGCACATTTTTCAATAGTTCCTTGTTTTGGGCTAGCTTCCAACAAACACTTTAGTTGCATTTTACAACTTTTGCATAACACCTCAACATCGCCAAGTTTGGCACCTTTTCCAACAGTTTCCTGTTTTGAACGAGTATCCTTCAAATATTTTGATTGCATACACCTTATCATCATTGCCGTGTTGGCACTCCAGTAATCAGTTTCATCATTTGCATGAGACCATTATCATTCCGATTCATTTTTAGTTCGAGACCCATCATTTTCAAGACTTTAGTACGAGACCCGGCATCTTCATTCAGCGCGAGACCCAGAATCAATGCGAAATCCGACTTTTTCTTCATCCATTTAGTATGAGACTTCAGTGCGAGACCATGCATCTTCACCAGTGCGAGACCATCATATTCGTCAGTGCGAGACCATGCATCTTCATCAGTGCGAGACCATCATATTCGTCAGTGCGAGACCCATCACCTTCGTCAGTGCGAGACCGAGTCATCATCTAGTGCGAGACCAGTACGAGACCTAGTATCATCTTCAGTGCGAGACAGGTACGAGACAGAGCGCGATCTAAGTTGGCGGGGCAGAGGCAATAAGTCCCCATCTTCATGTCAACTTCTTGGGAGAAACAACTAGTGGGCAGTGGCAATAAGTCCCCTTGGTAATCTAGAAGTTATCCCAGCACCCCAGTTGGTGGGCAGAGGCAATAAGTCCCCATAGTATACCACAAGGAGCATTGGAACGGGTTTCGGTCCCCAGAAGCATCCGAATGTCATTTTTATATCATCCATATCATTTGCATCACTTTCAACATGATCATTTGCATAAAGTTTACCTTGAATCCGTCCGTACGAAACTCCTCATCATAGACCAGAGATACAGATTCTCACCCCGAAGATACAGATTCTTCAGAGATACAGATTCTCGCCCCGAAGATACAGATTCTTCAGAGATACAGATTCTCACCCCGAAGATACAGATTCTTCAGAGATACAGATTCTCACCGATCAGAGATACAGATTCTCAGTTGAAGATACAAATTATTCAAGGATACAGATTCTTAGCCGAAGGTACAGACTCTTCAGAGATACAGATTCTCAGCCAAAGATTCAGATTCACCAGAGCAGCAGAACTCACTAGAGCAGCAGAACTCACCCAAATAGAAGAACTCGACCAACACCAATTTTCAATCACTGATAGGTAGTCAACGCCTCAGAATAGCTTGACATCATTCATTATAGGTAGTCAACGCCTAAGAATAGCTTGACATCATCTCATTCATTATAGGTGGTCAACGCCTTAGAATAGCTTGACGTCATATCATCCTTATAGGTAGTCGGCGCCTTAGAACAGTCTGACATTACTTCATTATCACCTTTAGGTGGTCGACGCCTTAGAACCGCTCGACACCCTTCCACTTTACTCATAGGTAGTCAGCGCCTTAGAATAGCTCGACGCAACTTGTCGGATTGCACGTGTGGTCTTTTAAGATCCATAATTTTGGGGTATCACTCAAGCATCAACTAGCCTTTTCATTTCCATTACAAAGTCTAGTTGACGGGGGGCAATCTGTTATACCCAAAATTTCAACCCCCCCCGGAAGAGAGTCTCTACTAATAGGCTAGTAGCGAGGGTTCCCAATTCGATCGGCACATTTCAGAGTACTAGGGACAGCTTAGTCATCTCCAGGGGCATTTTCGTAATTTTTCAAGGCTCCTAAGCCCCCTATAGGCTTTCTCTCTCCTCCAAATAAGGGTCAAATCAATTCAAAATGCTGTGAAATTTTAACCCATGATAGAGGATGACATTTTAAGCATAATGGCGTTGGAATTTTGATTTTTCAAATTTCCAATAATTTCTAGTAATTTCTGATTGAATCTGACGAGAAATTGAATTTAAAAATATTCCAATATCCAAAAAATTCGATTCCACTTTAGAAAATCAGAAATATCATCCTTTACCCATGTGTGAAATTTCATAATCAAATTCCTTTTGGAAGCCCTTGAGCTAAAACGTCGGTAAATCTCGGTTTTTACCGGATTTTCTATCTTTAAAGAGGTCTATATAAGGAACCTTATCCCATGATCAAAGAAGAACCTCAAGAACCCTAGCCTCTCAAAGAAGGCAGCCGTCTCTCTCTCCTCACGTTTTTACACATCCAAGCACCAAAATCACATCAAAAATCTCTCGAAATCACCACCTAAACACACTTTTCAACTCCTAACACATCAACAATCATCAAACGTCAACCAAACCACCTCCAAAACGTGAAGAACATCATCAACAATCAACAACCAGAAGCCCGGGTCGAACTCAATCCGGAACCGGCATCATCGGAGCCTCCGAAGAATCCCAACGTGAAGAATCATCTTGAATTCGAAGGTAAAACAGGTTACAATCCCACTTTTCTGATTCCCCACGACCTGGTTAACTCTCTGTCAAAGTTTGGGTTCAAACCAACCCGTTTACGCTTCTGTATTGACGTTTGTTTAAGCTTCTGTCCATTAACTTGTTTACTAAGTTTCGTGCTTAATTCGAACTCAAATTGAAAACTTTCAATCACTAACGTCTTGTAAATCCTTCAGGCTACACACCCATAAAATTTGAGCCGAAAACACCTTCGGGAACAGCCTCAACGCCGCCGTCCGAGGGCAGTCCGCACCCACGGACGTCATGTCCGGGGTCCCGGACTCCCTGTCCGTAAGCTCGGACGCCCACGGACGGCGGCGGGATTTTAAAAATTCAAAATTTAGGTTTTTCTAATAATGTCCGGGCCCACGGACATCCTGTCCGTGGCCCCGGACCTTGCAAATTTTTGTTTTCCTTTAATTTCGACTTTTCTGTATATTTAGGTTGACTGGGGTCCGTGGCCTCGGACATTAGGTCCGTGGCTACGGACGGAAACAAAATTTGACCTAATTCTGCCTCCGAAACCCTAGTTTAGGTAATTTTAATTTCCACTTTAATTTTCTGCCAAAAAATGTTAAAAAATAAAAAAAAAAGAAGCGCGCACTTAGGTTAAAAACGACTCGTAATAAGCCGTAATTAAACTAAGTAGAGGAAAAACGACTTCTAGGGGTAATGAAAGTAATTGAACCCTAATTAAGTCGAATATCAAGCCCCCGAACCCGAACTCTCCTTTCCTAATTTGATCTAGGTTAAAATTAGGTGGCGACTCTTAATAGGTTCCAGTGAGCTAGCTTAGGTTTTAATAATTTTTGTTATATGACATAGTTATTAATCTTAGGTTATAAGTGGACCTAAAACCCGGTTAGATCCTAATCAACTTTATTCAACATAGGATAGGGTTTAAAATCGAGGCTCACAAGATCTCAACTCGCGCTAGGGTACTAGACTATGTTGATATAAATCATAGTTAGATTATAAGTTAGTTACACGGAGTTTAATTGGTAACTAAGTGGAGTTACAAATACCCTCAAGAGTGGATAAGCAAAAAAAAAGGGAAATAAGGAACTTTATGAACCTTAATGCACGACTACATAGAGCTAATACGCTCGCGTTACAAAATTAGGGGTGTAGCTGGCAGTCGTGCGGGAGGATCCTAGAACGGGGGAGATAGCTCCTACAGTCATAAGGTATGGATATGTGTGGTCCGTATGTTGCCATGTTACACGGCTTGTGTGCTGTGTGCTTTGTTTGACAATGACCATAAGACTAAAGCATGAAATTGGATTGCTTGTTTTGACTTGCTTATATGCTTGTTATATATCATTGTTGCATATTACTTGCGCGCACACAGTAGTTTAGTCCCTTCTCGTTTATGGAACTTTGAGGTGGAACATGACAAACGACATAAACAAAACAAGAAACTCTTGGAACACCCCAACCCAAAATCTAATAACCTGAATGACGATCGCTCCGAAATAAACTTAAACTGCAGCAGAATAAATTACAATAACTGGGCGGTATTACAATGCCGTTAGCCACCCTTGTGACCATCAAGGCTAACTCCAAATACAAATCTCCAAAAGTCACGGTCTGAATACGAATACAATCCGAGATACTAGGAATCAAACTCAAAGGTACAATAATTAAGTAAAACAAATAACTAGTAACAAACTCCCATAGCTTGATCTACCCCACCTACACTCGGTGTGGTAAATTCTTCAACTTCAGGTACCTGAAAAATGGGGGTGCCCCCAAAGGGGCTCAGCAAACAATGCTGGTATGGAAAACGTGCAGCCCATTGGCTACTGGGCCACACCAACTACTTTGTCAAATTCATGCAGTTCATTTTTGTAAAGCTGTAAACAAACATACATAATAACCACAAGTATCCATACGAGGACAACAATGTCACATAGAACAAGACTTCAGAAGGTCAAGTTAGATGAACTGTAATCATTTGATAGTAATCGGGTCCACACAGTGGGACTGACAGCTGTATAAGAGTATGTCAATATAGTGAAGGTATAGTGACCTCGATAAAAAGAAAGGTAGGTAATGAGTCCCTCAGAAGATAACGTAGTTAACTCCTGTACTTAAAAGAGGTGGGTATCGAACCCTCGAGAGGAATAAAGTCTTCCTCCCCACTTGAATTGTTCCGGTACGCAGCCGGTGAGTGACATAGTGCACCCAAAACTACCGTCGCGACGTAAATTGAATAGGAGACGACCTGAGACAGGTACAACTCCTGTAGCATGCATGGCCAGATCCAACTGGGCTCCTCGTTCTCGTAGTGTAGAATTGTTAGGTGTCATACAAGGACGTTAATCAAGAACACAATGTGTATTGTCAGTTATCACGTTTAGGATAATGACGTCTGTTATAAAGTGAAGTTAGTGAGAAGCTTGAGTGCAAGTTCTCGGTATAATAAAACGCAGGTATTTAATCCACTGGTAATGTAGTGTTGTATGCGTGGGACATTGATAAGTGTAGAAATGAGCTTGTTTTATGGGTGTATTTCATATATTATATTAGCACTTTTCTTGCTCATTTCTCCACTTTGCTTAGTTTTCCTCTAGTTTATGTTTTATTGGTTATCTCACAAATTTATTGGTTAAACATGAGGAAAACCAAGCTAGGAGCAAAGTAGACGAAGAGACGAACACATAGACGCAAACGGATCTTAAATCGGAGCTGAAACGAATATTTTAGAAGCAAACTAGTTTTCGTCCGAACCACACTGGTCCGAACAGTGGTTCGGACATGTCCAGAGGGACGTCCGTTGCATGTCCGCCCAAAAAAGGCAGGACGCGTGACATGAAGTTTCTCCGTAAAAGATCGAAGCGTCCGAACCAGTCTGGTCCGGACAGTGGTTCGGACGCGTCAAAATTAAGCACACGTCCGTGGAAAAAAGGCAGGACATGAAGACAAGAGAATTAGAGTTGTCCGTGGATAAATGGCCGGACAGACAAACAAGGACAGAAACATGTCCGTGGAGATTAGGCCGGACAAGATAGGCCTGTCCGTGGAAATATGACCGGACAACAAATAGAGGTGTCCGCCCATATAAGGCCGGACAAGACACAGATAGAGACGTTCGGGGATTTAAGCAAGGACAGAAACAAGGACGCGTGTAACCAGATCCAGGAAATTGACGCGCCGACCGTCTTCCCCATTTTTCTTGCGGCGCATGCAAACCTATCTATCTACCCCATCAGCAATATCAGGCGCCGGCGCACTCCTTAAATTCCTCACCCGTGTTCCAGCCTGTCTTCTTCCTCTTCCTTTGCTCTATAAAAACCCACGCTTCGTCAATCTTAAATATCATCCCTTCCTAAATCCAAAGTTCATCGACGTTCATCGAAGTTCACCAATGAAATACCCCTAAATTAATTTAAATTAATTTAGGGGATTTCTTTTATTAAACCTTTAATAATACTATTAAGTATTAAATTATTATATGGAATTAGGAATATTAAATTAGTATAAGGAATTATGAATATTAAATTATTGTATGGAACTATAAGTATTAATATTATATGGAATTATGGAAATTAATTTAGGGGATTCCTCCTATTTAACCCTAAAGTATACAATAAAATATTTAATTATTATATATATTATATAGTATTATGAATTTAATAATAATATTTATAAGTCAATAAATCATGGAAAAATTTCTAAACACTCCAACTATGTTATAAAGATTTTAGAAAGAGTTGGAACATTGTTTTGAAACATAAAAGTCAATATAAAATTCTAGAACCCTTAAAGCCTTTTAAGCCTTGCTAGGGTTGACTTTTTGAGAATGGTCAAACCAGCCCATGAAACCTACACCAATAAATAGGTTTTGGAAAACCATGATGATTGATAAAAAGAACGTCAAAAACGGATCATCCTAGCCAAAGTTATGATAGATTGAAGTTTAGAGTCAAAATTTTGAAACCTGCCACGTGTCAATCAGTCACAGGCGGCCAATACCAGACTTTGCTCTAACTTGTGACCTTCATAACTTTCTCATCTTTTGGAATTTTTGAGTGTCGTCTTCTTTGTTGTCTTCTCCTACACTTCCTCTAAACAACCATAACTCACACTAAACCTAGTTCTTTCTAAATCAACCGGAAGTTCGATCCAAAGTAACCACCCTGCAAAACCGAAACTGCAGATTCCAGTTTTTCCTTCGATTTTAGGTAACTTCGTCTTGCCATAACTTCTTCGTTTCTCAGTTAAATTCCATGTTCTTTAGCTCGTTTTGAAGAGCTCTAATCCCTCTATAACTTTCATGTTGATGGCCAAAGCCAATTCCGAACCGTTTGGATGATTTAGGTGTCTAAAGTTTCGGATTCGTCACAACATAAAATCATAGTTTTCTTTCCAGAAAACGCAAGGTAAACTCGTACCTTCCATCTTCGATTTCTTTCTGTGTAGTGCAAGTTAGGGTGAGTTCTTGATATCATTGTGTAGAGTTAAGTTTCCTCTTTAGATTAAGCCCAAGAACTAGTTCTAACTCGGTCTGTACTGTAAATTATAGCGTTGGAAAGTAGGCCACTCAATCGGGTTGTAAAGGGGGCGTTTTTCCAGAAACCGAAAACAAATCTAATCGATTCGAGTAATTCCGGTAAGTTTCCTTCAAATTCCTTCAACCTTGTTAATCGCCCTTACATTATCGGTCACTACCATGCTCCAATTGCATCAATTTAGCATTAGATTGAGTGAATTTGAGAGATTTGAGTTCGAAAACCCTTATGAACCCTAACTTCGAAACCGAAATCGAATACCGATGAATCCTGCATTATAGCTAGCGAAATTAGTATCAATGGAACCGTAATTTAATTTCGAAACCATAGAAACAAGAATCACTCAATTTCTTTCTATGGATTAGGAGAAATTGTCGAATTAGTACTCGGGGTCTGTTCTGGAATCGCTGAAGAACTCGGAAGTCTCGGGCCGTCCGATCGTAGTTAAAAGAAACGGACGGCCGAGATTAAAACGTTTCAGATAAGGTTTTTATAAATTCCAGTAAATAACCCTAACTTGTTGAATTAATTTAAATACCTTCCCGAATGTATTTTGACTTGAAATTTTAACCATATATTCCTTATAAAATCTATTTTATTTTTATGTAAATTAATATGGTTTTGGATTTTTTAAAAGTAAGTTATGATTTTTGTAAGTTACAGGTATTATGGAATTATTTGGTTAAATTAAAAAGATATTTTTATGAAATAAAATTTTTATAATATGTCTAAAATGTTATAGTTACTATATATTAAATTTGGGAATTTTTGGACAAGGGTAAGTGGGTTTAAAAATTGTGTTTATGAAATTTTCATAAGTTTATCTTGTAATATATGGTTTTTAATGTAATAAAAATTAAGATATAGTTTGTTAATAAACTTTTTAGGTTGGGAAAATATGAAAAGACTAAATTAACATTTAGTAACAGTATGTTTATAAATATTTTTAGGTATAAACTTTTAAGTGAGGTAAATATATATATATATATATATATATATATATACATATATATAAGAAATAAAGTAGTAACTTAGGTTAAATCAAGGAACTAAATTAATATACATTTATATTAATTATATAATATGGTAGTTAATATACTTAATTGAAACTAAGGAAAATACTTTATTTTATAAACCATATTTTGGATGTAGATATGTGTGAAAGTTAATATAAATAATTAAATGCAATAAAACTACACAAAGAATGTCTTGGATAAATCCTAGTATGCATATACGATAAATAAATAATTAAATGACATAAAATACCTTATAGCAAATAGAATATGAAGGAATTAATAAGTTAAACTAAACCTATACATAATACTAATAAGAAAATATTATATGGGGTGGTATTAATTTATGGTTATGAAATTGAGTTTGAGTTACCTTTGAATTTCTAGGAATTATATAAATCCTATTTAAATACATGTATAGTATTATTTGTCAATGACCAGTATGTAAATCTAAAATTGGGTTAAATAATTAATAAGTTAAAACTTAGGAAAAATTGTGATTAGGTTACATAAAATGTTACACAAACAGATCTTATTCTATAATTAATGATAAATGAATGTAATACTTTGACGTCTAAATGTTCTTAATATATATAAACAATAATAAAATAAATAAAATACTTTTACATCTAAATGTGAGGTGGATTAGTAAGTCTAGATTTAATCATTTCTTAGCATTTATGGTATTGAAATATAACTTAATGTTTTAAGATAAAATCATTAAAAGGATTATGATATAAAACTATATTAAACTATGATTTGGAAATTTATCTAAATAATAATCCTTAAGTTTCTTAGCATTAGATAAGCCATATGAAATACATTTATAACATTTATTACCAATACTTAGGATGTGAGTTTACAATTAAGTGAGGTATTTAGTACTTAGAATTTATAGAAGGTTTATAAATAGGAATTTGATACTTAAAACCTTTGAACCTTTTATTAGATAAAACTAAGTTACGTAAGATATTATATTGATATACTTTACGGTAATGGGAAATAATGATAGGTTATTTGAATATAAAATATGAGAATTTTCATAATAGATTATCTTATTAAATAATTAACAATTTCACTTACGAACCAGAATTTAATTCTTTGATAAATTCTACTCTATGTAGATATATTGTTCATCCTAAATACAATAAAGGAAATTAATTTATTAAGTTATTCCTTTGAAACCATAGGTTTTGTAAAACAATTTAAAATGTATTTAAGGCTCAAGTTTAATGAAGTTTAGTACAAAGGATTATACATAGTCTTTAGAGAGAATGTGTGTAAAAATAAAACATTTAGGAAATTAAATGTAAGTAAGGATACATAAAAGGTTATACTAAACACCTTATTGTATGGGTAATAATAAAACATATAATATACCTTTTGAATACTAAATGTAAGATTAATTCGTTAAATCTGAGTTAACTATAGTATAGTTATTCAGGATGAGAAGCAATTTAACATCTTATGACAAGTTTATTAGATGGATGTAATTAAAAGTCATTCTTAACTAAAGATGAGATAATTGAGTTTAGCAGTTCAATTAAGTTATAATAAAACGCGTCTACAACACTACGATTCCAATATACACGATGTAGATCTTAATTAAGTTAAGGGAAAGACTTAATCATAATGGGTTATCTAGTAGATATTGTTTAAATACATAATCTTTACATTGTGAGATAATAGTATAGTATTTTGAGATGAGTCCATAATAGGTCATAATTCAATGTTTATTCTAAATTAAGAATAAAGGTATTGAGCTTAAGATTATTATTGAAATTCTTAGATTTAATTATATAATATAAACACATTTATGATATAAAGGTCTCCAAAGTCTTGAATGTGAGGATTGTGGTTAAATATGAATAAAGTGGATAGGAGTGGACAGTTAGCAGGTGTTAATAAAATACATTCCTTGATCCTACAACCTTGGGCTATACAACCTTCTAAAATAAGTCAAAGGTTATACCAAACATTTAAGCGAGGGCTTATAAATATTGAGATTTGGAAATAAGAGAGAGGAATTTAATTTAAGTTTACTTAGGGTACAGGTTATTGATAGTAAATTATCTTCAATGTCCTCAGAGAATTGCTGTGAATGTTTGCACAATTACTAGAACTGCTACAGCGTTGACCAGGTAACGATTCTCGTAATCCTTACTTTTGTGATTGATTTATGAGACGTTTTCATAAATCGCTAACTGAGTTATAAGACGATTTCTAAAGGAAATGGTTGTGTGACTAACTCAGCTTGGTGTGACTAACTGAGCCTTGGATGTGAAAGTCACTTGGTATTGGTTCCTTCTTTTTGGTTGGTTTCTATTAGAATTGACTGCTTAGGGTTTACGCTTCTGCACTCTGTAGGACTGAGGTTTTGGTATTGCTCTGGGGTGTAGTGATCTGTGAGAATTTGGAAAAGGTCAATTTGGAAAATCTTCTTTTACTATGGATATCGTTCATCCATGAGCGGTTCTTGAGGTTTTCGACATGCCGTGCGTCTTCAATGGTAACAGTGAGGGGCTGTATACCCTGTCCCAAAAGGGACGTGGTAGCCACGGAGGGGTTGTATATTCCCTATCCCAAAAGGGACGTAGTAGACAGTGAGGGCTGTATATCCCCTGTCCCAAAAGGGACGTTGTAGACTGTGAGAGGGTTGTATATCCCCGTCTTTAAGACGTACTTGCGGTGGGGGTCATCTTCTCCCAGTTGAATTATTCAACTCTTGAGTTATTGGTTCTTGGATCTATCTTATCTTCCTAGTCCTTTGTGACATCTGAGTCTTTTTACTCCTAACGGGATTGGGTTTAACTAAGGCATGGATGTCACTAATACATGGTGTGGTTTGTTTCACTAACTTACCTTCCTATTATTTATCTTTATCCTTAACTTGTTTATCTTTGGCTTGGTGATTTTAAAGTGCCTTGTTCCCTGTTTACTTTCAGTGTTTAATTTCAAGTTACTGTTTATTTGTGAAGAGTTATGTTTAAAAGAATCTTGGGAGAATTGTACCAGTTCCATTCCAGGGAACTGACTCACCCCTAGGGGTGGGCTGCTTGGTTTTCATTTTGCAGGTATAAATTGTTTATACAGGTGGCCATGAAGAGCATGAGTGTGGATGGGAATTAGGAATTGGAGAGTTATTCTTATTATCGTAGTTATGTTATATTGTTTTTCTCGATTCAGACCGTAGCTTTTGTAATATTTATAAGTTGTAATTGGTGAGGTTTGGTGCCGGGTGTTTGGAACCGATGGTCTGTAAACGCCATCGAGATTTTATATTCCGTTGTATTTATTGTAATAAGGGCGTTACAGAAAGGTGGATCAGAGCGTAGTTGTGCTCTACCCGAGAAAACAAGCCGAGTGAAATATTAGAATATAGGTGCACTTAAAACTGGGGATATTGGGGTAGGTGAATTGGGAAGTGAGGATTCCAGTATGGCACGACTCCTAACCCTTCTTAGATTAGTGAATGATTCTTTATACACTTTTCTTTTTATGATGTCAGTAGAGAATGTGTGCTGTTTGTTCTGTTGAGCATTAAACTACAGTAGAAAAACAGGTTGGAATATCATCTATTGAGTATGTTAAGATTTTGGTAGGGATAAATCATATATTAAGCTATTTTCAAAGCATACTTATGGAGAATACATGGCTAAGAATACAATTCCTTAAGAGCAAGTACACATGCTCCTAGAAATTTAAAGAATACTTTTGGTTGAAAACAGTATACAATAGAACTTTAAATAACTAATTAGATTGATATTATGTGAAAGTACTTCACTCCTTTATAGTTTGAAAAATAAATCTCAAGAATTACTTGGTACAAATGTTGCCTAAGGTAATGTTTGGATAAATCTTAAGTCCAGAAAATTATTAAGTTAACACTATTAGTAGCATACACCCGAACCCAAAACCCAACTAAAATCTATGGTACTTTAGAAAGAAAACACCAAAACCTAACACCCGACGGCAAGTGCCTGGTGCGAGACTCCTAGGATGAAAGTAGTGGGGGTGCACACCCACTTCTGGACGTCTAGGGGCTAGACAAAGCTTGTCATCTAACCGTATATAATCTTCTACGCAGGTGATAGATTGTGTTGAATTGAGGGGAAGTGTGGTAAGACGTTCCCATCATGAAATCTTGAGCTAGGCATATTTCATTACTAGCCCAATGAAACATTCAAAACTTATATTAAGATCCAGTATAAATTCATACATGTAAGAGTTTACGAGTTAAATCCTTGGTGAAAAACACTTACCTATGGAGTTGAAACACATGAGTATAATAACTAAATATTATTGAGCCTTAATACTTGGGTATTGAGCGTCTAGTGAAAATTGAGAGTTACTTAAAGATTTGGAAATCCTCTGTTTATTAGAAGTTTTAACATTATACATAGATAAAATTTTAGAAGTCACACTATGAGTGATATTTCCAAAAGCCACCATTGCTAAGGGAGTAGTACTAAGATTTAATAATCAGGAGAATATTTACATAGAACAACATTAAGAAAAAATTACCAAGATTGAGTGAGTTTTCATTATACAAGTTCATTTGACTTAAATTTTATATAGAGTCCCTACCTTAAAAAAATGTAAATTTTAGAAAAGGAAGCAGATTGTGGAGCTACATTATAATTAATAAGAACTTCCTAAAACTCTGTCTTGTGTGAAATTATGTAAATATAATAAGTAATTTTATGAAGTAAATACCTAATGGTTTGTCTAAAATACTATAGTTATTTATAAAAAACAATTGAATTGAAAAGTACAGAAAATTTATTTTATAAAGTTCTAACATATGGTTTGCTAATAAACCCTTGAATATAATTTTGGAAGATTATTGAGGATTATTAATGATCTGAAATATTATTTTAAACTATTCAGTACGTTACCCTGATTTATAGCTTGTTATATAATTGATATGATAAATGATCATAGAATGACGTATAATTCGTACCGGTCATAAATGAAAGAAGGATCATAAAATAAAATTTTATAACAGTTAAGAAATACAAACAAAAACAATCAAAGAGTACAGATATATATCGATCGCAGATAAAATCAACGTGCGATAAAATTTACAACAAAGCTGGGTTAATAAGGTGTTGAACTTTGAATGTGGCGTTGAAATAAAACATCAAGTAACTAAAGAAAACAGAAACTAATGTTTTGGTAGCCTAAATGGTCCATGCATGTTGTTGTGATTGGTTTTGAAACAACCTATGGATAGTGTGTTTGAGTGAAGTACCCACATCTTTTCGCATGATGTTTTTCCTATCCTTCTGTGGTTCTCGTTAGTAGGGTACGAGGGCGTACCTTAGCTCTTTTAAGGGGGATATACTGGCATCTCTTCCTTCGTCACCTCATCTAGATTTGCCATGTTACCTTTATTAGCAGAATGAGAGGTGTTTGTATGTGCTTGGTTTTTACATTATGACACAGACGTGACTGATTATCATCATGCTATGTCTGGGTATATCTTGGTTCGTTTTGATTTTGAGTAATCTCGAGTGGAATGTTGTTAGGAAATGGATGGAAATAAAGGATTGGATTGGTATAGAATTTTATTGGATCATTGAATTATTATTGTCTCAACACACCCGAAGCGGTGTGAGTACCTATTAGTTGATTTTTTTTAAAACTTCGAGGCGAAGTTTCTTTTAAGGGGGATATACTTAATCCCTAAATTAATTTAGGGGATTTCTTGTATTAAACCTTTAATATATATAAGTATTAAATTATTATATGGAATTAGGATAAAATTAGTAAGGAATTATGAATATTAAATTATTGTATGAATTAGGAGTATAATATTATATGGAATTATGGAAATTAATTTAGGGGATTCCTCCTATTTAACCGAAAGAATACAAGAAAATATTAATTATTATATATTATTATATAGTATATGAATTTAATAATAATAAATTTATAAGTCAATACATGATGGAAAAATTTCTAAACACTCCAACTATGAACTACCCAAACCTGGTAAACATTAAAACATGATATAAGACTAAAAAGAGTCTTAGAAACCTTAGTAAACAAATTTAAACAAAAGGAAACACAAATGTGCTTTAAAGTCAATAAGAGCCAAAATGTGCTCTAAGCTTGGGATAAACTTGAGTAAGACCTAATGAGCTTACCAAGACCTCATTTATATACTAATGAACATATTAAACCAATTACCAAAGAAAACCAAGCTTGAAAACAAGTTAAAACACAAAATGTGCTTTAAGAAGTCTTAAAGCACGTTTTTGAAAAATTGTCTTGTAAATGAGTTTTGAATGGCTAAATGTCCATCATTACTCTTAAATATATATGTGTACTATATAGTATCACATTTGGGTGGCTATATTAATGGGAAATCAAAAATTTCACTTCTAAGTGCCTTGTTTAGGTGAATAGTGATTTTTATAAGCTATTTTGTAACATATGTTGTATAAGTAATTAAATTGACAAACAAAGACTAAATACCCTCATATAATAAGGGGGCCGGTTTTTATAGTGTGGTGACTCACCACTCTCTATTAATTATAAGTAAGTAAAGAAAACTAAGTAAAACCTTTTTACTTTATATAAATATCTCTTAAAAGCAAATTCTATCTTCATTCTCTCATTTCTTTCCTTCATCACACGGTTTCCCACCTCTCTTCTTCCTTCTTCTTGTTCTCTCTCGGTAATACATCACCACCATTAGAGCTCCAACTTTGACCACTTGCTAAATCAAGCTCACTTGTCCAAATCAAAAACAAACACCACCAATCTCTTCCTCTCATCAAGCTCTTCATTCCTATCTTCTCAAAACTCCAAGAGCTCCATTTCGGTGCCAAGGTGTTCCACCATTGAAGGAGCTTGAGCTTGTATTTTGACATATTGTTGATCTCCTTTGCTTCTAGGTAAGGAATCTCAAAGAAAAATCATGTTTCCTCCATGTTTTTACCTTGACCGAAAATACACATTGATATAGCTCTTTGTGTGACCTTGTTCTAGCTTCATTTCAACTCTTTATGGACTAGGTGGAGTCCTCTCTTGTTATATATTCAAACTCCCTTCAAAGATCAAGGTAAAACAACTACATTAATGTTTTTGAAACAATGTCAAATTAGGGTTTACAATGAGATGAAGCTCAAAGCTTGAATACTCATTATGGTGTTTGTATATTGTCTAGAACTTGACAAGGAATCAAATTATCATACGGTTTTGTAAGGAATCAAGGAGGAAGTTTTGGAAAAGAGGTAAATCTACTAACTTAAATGTTGTTTAATGCCTTAGGAGAAATGAGCTTATAAATGCTTATTAAAACTACCTAAAGAGCAAATGGTGAATGACTTAGTAAAGTGTTCTCAAGAGACTAGTAAAGGGCATATGTGTGTTGAGTGTATTTGCAGGTTAAAGGCATATATTGTGGAAATTCAGTGTTTATGATTTAAGCACTTTAAGGGCCTAAGAGCCATGCATTTTAAGGGCCTAAGTGCCATGCAATTTAAATTATGCACTATATTGTAATGTGGTGTAAATTTGGTGAAATTGTGTATGAGAGTGTTCTTGGTGATTTTAGATGTTCTTGTGTGTTTAAAGGAGAAGGCAAAGTGTTTGGCTTAGTAATGTTCTAGGAGAACCCATGTCAAAATTTAGGTAAGAAGTAAGAAGTTCTAAGTGTTTACATAAGGTTTGGTGAGTTAGAAAGTGTAGGAGATGAATAAGAAGTTCATGATGTTCTTAAGGAATTTTGATGTACTAGGAAGTACTCTAGGGTGTAATAAGGACTTAGACATGATCTTAAGATTTAGAGTACCAAAGTCACTTTGGGACTTAGGTAAATACCTAGGCAAACTTTGGTAAACAAGGAGAAGTGTACACTAGGAAAAGAGTTTCAAGAAGGAGATAAGGAATTAGTTGTGAGAATGATGCTTGGGAGATGATGTTAAATAAGGAGGAAGCTTTTGGTATAGTAGTCATCTAGGTGTGAAACACCATTTGAAAAACTAGGAGAAAATATGTAAGTGTTAGGAATTTTGTGAAGGAATAAGTAAAGGCTTAAGGAATTAGAAATGAGTTTTATGAGTGTTTAAGGGTGTCTTAAGTTGTGTTTAAAGTGCCCAAATGAGGTTAGGGAGTACTAGGTTATATGGGGTGAAGTTTGGAGTTGAATGTAAAAAGGAAAACATAGATTTGGGGCCGACCGGACTTGCGACCGGACTTGCAAGCTCGGTCGGGACCTGTTTACCCTGCGAGAATTAGTTTCTGGAATGGACCGGGCTTAGGACCGGACATGGACAAGTCCGGTCGGGCTAAATTTACAAAGAGAATAAACTCTCTGGAATGGACCGGACATAGGACCGGACTTACAAGTCCGGTCGGAGTAGAAAATTTGTACGGATTGAGTTACTGGAATCGACCGGACATGGGACCGGACTTGACAAGTCCGGTCGGGCTGAATTTCCGAAGGGGAGAAACTCTCTGGAATCGACCGGACATGGACAAGTCCGGTCGGCAAGTCCGGTCGGACCTAAACTTGTAAAAAAAAAAAAACAGAAAAGAATGTGACTTATGTAGTTAACCCTAGGGTGTATAATGAAGGTAACCTAGGGTGAGGTAGACATTAAAACATGTCATACAATCATGTGAATACTTAGTAAGTGTGAAGTTAAATAAATAATTAACCGACTTACTAATGTGTATAGGATTCTCTCAAGGTGGGAACGAAACAAGGCAAGGACCAAGGTATGGTTTTCTTGCAGTCTGTTGCCTAACGGTTTACACCGGCTTGGGTGTTGTTTGTTTTCTGGTGTTACGACCTTATAAGATTAAGGCATGAAAAGAGTTTACAGTTGTTATACATTATGATGTTGTGTTATGACTCCTTTCCCTTGGTGTGTCTAACAAGACCTAAATGTTGCTTGTATGTGACTTAACAAAATGTTGTGTGATCACTAACAAGTGCTAACCGGGGGAGTGAGGAGTCCGGTTGTTCCGGCCACGCGTGTGATGGATGGGGGTCGATATCATATCCGGTTCGGCTCTCTTGGTGTATGTATAGGTGGTATTCCAATTTGGTTTCTACCTTCCCTTAGCTTATCCAAAGCTAGTTACTGACTCACGTCGGGCCATAGGGGCATACGTATGTTATTTCGGTGTGCTTGGGATTACTATATCCGACACACCTTTGGTATAAGTTAACCGTTCTACATAACCGGACGGTAACGAGGATGGTAACGAGCTTAACATGGGATTGGTAACAATCCCTAGGCTCTCATGGTATACTAACTATGGTGGAAGGTTCCTTGTGAGGACCGAGTTATGGTGTTATGTATTGATGTTGTGATGCTATGCAATTTCCCTTGCTATGCTATGGTATATATATATGTTGGATGTTCTAAAATGAATGCCATGTTATTATGACAATTGGTTGCGCGTATCCCGGTAGTCGATGGGCTGCGCGTTAGCCATACCAGCAAAGGTGCTGACCCCCTCGGGGGCTCCATATTTTTATTGCAGGATGAGGATCGAAGAGGCAGAGTGGCTCTAGGTCCTAGGTTGTTGATATACTTTTGGATAAGTAGGTTGTTGAGCCCGGGATGCGCCTGTGCTCCCGAGGCGTTACATTTTGATACCGTTGTTAACAGGTTGGATGATTATGGTTTGGAGATGTTTGTAAATTAAATACTCGGTATGGTTGGTTATGTTTATATATGGATGTTAGTTACTATGCTCGGGAGTCTGATCATCAGACCGATACATTGTATTTATTCTGCCTAGTTAACCACGTGGGTGGTTAACGGCGTTGTAACACCAAAGCGATAGTTATTGTTTGGTTGGTTATTTCCGCTGCGATTTCGGTAGAATAGGGGCGTTGTAGGGGTGTTACAAAAAGTGGTATCAGAGCGAAGTATCGCTCTGATGACTAGAATACCGAGCTTAGGGATATACCGAGTTAGGAAACCTAGCTACAGTTACCTAAGTGACAGATTTGGAAAGGTTAACCACTAACTAAGTGTGGAATTACCTGGTTGTCGGGAAGATGCTATAACCATTGGACCGATAAGTGTGCAAGCATAATGCTAATGAAATGTTCATATGAATTCAGATGGCAGGTAGACCACGAGGGAGAGGCCGCGGGCGCGGTACTGGAGATTTGGGTAACCAGGGCGATGATACTGCGGCACAGACTATGGCTGAGGCAGTTGCAGCCGCCGTAGCCCAGTTGGTACCCGATCTGGTTGCTGCTATTCAGCAAGGGCAACAGCCCGGAGTTCAGCCACCACCACCACCGCCACGAGAGACCAATTGGGTCAAGGCGTTGGCTGATCTAGACCGCCATCATTCAATGGGGAGACTGATCCTCGAAAGAGGAGGCGTACATCTCCGAACTGGAGACCGCCTACGAGACCTTGGCAGTACCTGCTGAAGCTAAGGTCCGTCTTGCTGCCTACTACTTGAAGGGTACGGCAGAGTTGGTGGAAGTTGGTGAAGGAGGACAGGATGGCTGATCCTGAATTTGGTTGGAGGGAGTACACGGCTCTACTGCGAGCCAAGTACTACCCGGTACATGTGCAGGAGGCCAAGCGCCTCGAGCTGGATAGTCTGAGCAGGGATAAGATGTCGGTTGATGACTACTACCGCATTCACCGGCCTTATCCACCTGTTACCAGACCTTGGGTATTCGAACCGGGTGTTGGTGAACCGGTTCTACAATGGACTGAGCCACCGTCTCCGCTATGGGATGGGGCCAGCTGAGTATACCACCTTGCAGGTAATTAGAGTACCTTATTGTGAATAAATTTATACCATGAGTGAATGTTAATGTGAGTTGGTAAGTTGTTTTGCGGGGCATGACTGACATCCTAAAATACAGGAGTGCTATCATGCCGCTGCTAAGGTTGAAATTACCGTCCGTCTGAGGGACGAGGAAAATGCGCACAAGCGCAAGGCCACCAACGAGGGCCAGAATCAGCAAGGGTATGGGGGAGGGAAGAAGAAGAAACCCTACCCTCAGCCCCAGAAGGGCCAGTACCAGGGTGACAAGGGCCAAGCCCAGACCACCACAGCTGATGAGCCACTGAAGCTCACGTACGCGTATGCGGCGAAGCCTCTACGCTCCTACCCGCCTAAGGGTAATTACTTAACCATGTGTATCTAGTTGAGGTGTTGTTGAGATGGAAAGTGAGTATTGATTGTGTGTGTTATAGCAGCTAGCGCGGGTTCTGGACCGGAGCGCCACTTTTACTGTAAGTGGTGCAATGGAGACCACCCCGGCAAAGACTGCAAGGGGAATGATGTGAGGTGCCGTCACTGCCAGAAGATGGGGCACCGTGAGTTTGAGTGTTGGACGAACCCCAAGCAGAAACTACAAGCCAAAGGGGCAGTGGAAGGGTAATACTACCACGACCACTGAAGGCCCGAAGGCGATTACTCAGCAGACTTCTGACAAGAAGTACACTGAATCCCAGAAGGGGAAGGCTACGGGGTCCGGCAAGGCCACCCTGAATGTGGTGGACCGGTCTGAGGCACCAGGATCCTCTTCGAGACCAGGTACCGCCTAAACTGATAAATGAAAAAGTGATTGCTTACCGCATTTCATGCATGAGTGTTAGCGAGTCTAAGAGTATAAACATATAAGTAAAGAGTTAGAATATAATGTGGAAGACACCTAAAGTTAGGCAATTTGAAACTTAGGAACCTTCAATATCTGCTATCCAATCCCGCCCACACCAAACCCTGAAGAAACCGCCCTCAACATCACCGACTTTCCGTTGGAGCAATGTCAGGTTATCCAACCAGGTATGATACTTCTAAATGGATACCTGACACCGGAAGCACAAATCCATATCATCAGACGATGCGACGAACGGAGCAAAACCAGGAGGGTTCTACACACCCGAATACCCGAACGGAGCAAGGATGCAATTGAAGATGATGTGCATGGGTAAGGACTGGAACCCTTACACCAAGTCATATCAAGAAGTACGAGCTGAAGATGGAGCAACAGTAGCAAGTATACCAGAGGAGTTCCACGCGGTCGTTAACCACGCCGTGGGAATTGCTCAACAAGTTGAAACGGAATCAATTCCAAGTGTAAAAGCAGATTATGCATTGTAAACTTCTACCAGAAAGGTGGACGGTTAGGTATGCACCAAGACAAGGACGAGTCACCCGAGTCTCTAAGTAAGGGAGTACCCGTGGTGTCTTGGTCCATTGGTGATACCGCAGTTTTGTATGGCGAGCAGAAGCGTGCTGATCTCGCAAAGAAGCTACTGCTGAAATCGGGAGATGTACTAATCATGGGTGGGCAATCAAGGATGCTATACCATGGCATCAGAAAGATCAAACTGAATACCGCACCGTCGGCAGTGATCAATGCCACACACATGAAACCTGGACGTTTAAATTTGACTTTCAGGCAGTTTTGAGCCTTGTGTAATCATGTAATGTATTAAGCCAGTGGTTTGACAAAGGAGCTATATCTAGCAATGTCTACAATGTAACCAATTTATGGTGTAAAGACTGTGTTAATGAATAAAGGAATGTTGTTTGGAGTGTATCAACGTGTTGTTACCCAATACTTATTAGTTTGCCAATGAATTAGGCTGTGCACTCGGAACGGGAGGTATACTGAGTGTCTGCAATAAGGCAGAAGCCGGCAAGAGCGGCACAATCCTCACCGGTACCTTCCAGTGAATGGCGTGGATGCATCGATCTTGTTCGACTCTGGAGCCTCACACACATTCATTTCGCTAGCATTTGCGAAGAGGCTGGGGTTAGACGGTGAAGAGATGCCAGACTTCGTGGTCACTCTCCCGTCGAAAGAGCGGATCAGATGTACCCGCTACTACCGAGATGCTTGTTCGAATCAGGGATGAGGAGTTTCCGATCGACTTGATAGAGTTCGACGGACTAGGTTTTGATGTGATTGTCGGGATGAACTGGTTGGAGCGGTACAAGGGTAGAATCCTATGTGCCGAGCATCGACTGCTTCTTAGGAGTCCATCTGGGGTTACTATATCATACCGCCAGAGGCCCAGGGAGCCTTCGACACAGATCATCACCGCCATGGCCATGTATCATGAGTTGCGACGGGGAAATGATGTATACCTCTGCTATGTCCAGGACATAGAGAGAGACCCTGAGTTTAGCCCAGATGTGCCGGTAGTGTCGGAGTTTCCTGATGTATTTCCTAAGGAACTGCCGGGCATGCCGCCAGCACGAGAGGTTGAGTTTGAGATTGATCTAGTTCCGGGCACCGGACCCATTGCGAAAGCACCTTACCGTATGGCTCCAGCAGAGATGACAGAGCTCAAGGAGCAGCTGAGAGACCTACTCGACAAGGGCTTTATCCGCCCTAGTGTTCACCATGGGGAGCGCCGGTCCTCTTCGTGAAGAAGAAGGACGGTAGCCTCCGCCTATGTATGATTATCGGGAGCTGAATGCTGTTACGGTGAAGAACCGTTACCCCTTACCACGCATCGACGATCTATTTGATCAGCTGAGGGGAGCATCAGTATTCTCCAAGATAGACCTACGTTCCGGATACCACCAGATTGCCATCCGTGACAGTGATATAGAAAAGACAGCCTTCAGAACTAGGTATGGGCACTATGAGTTCACCGTTATGCCGTTTGGCTTGTCAAATGCACCAGCAAAGTTCATGGACTTAATGAACCGTTTGTTCCAAGATCAGTTGGACAAATCAGTGGTAGTCTTCATCGATGACATACTTGTGTATTCGAAATCGAGAGGTGAGCATGAAAGCCACCTGAGAGATGTATTGCAGACATTGAGAAAGAATCAGCTGTATGCTAAATTTTCTAAGTGTGAATTTTGGTTGAACCAAGTATCATTCCTTGGACATGTGATCTGAGGCCGGGATCGCTGTTGATCCGGCAAAGATAGATGCAGTGCGCACCTGGCCTAGGCCGAAGACAGTTACCGACATCAGGAGCTTCCTCGGTCTGGCAGGTTACTATAGGAGATTTGTGAAGGACTTCTCCAGTGTCTCGAAGCCGATGACTTCCTTGATGAAAAAGGATGCACCATTCGAGTGGACAGTCGACTGTGAGAGAGCTTTCACGAGTCTCAAGGATGCTCTGACATCTGCACCGGTTCTGACATTACCAGACGGTCCAGATGGTTTTGAGGTCTATTGCGACGCATCAGGCAGGGGTATGGGTTGTGTGTTGATGCAACACGGGAAGGTCGTGGCTTACGACTCCCGACAGCTGAAGAAGCATGAGGAGAACTACCCTACCCACGACTTAGAATTGGGGGCCATTGTCTTCGCACTGAAGATATGGCGACATCACTTGTATGGGGTAAGCGTGACAATCTATTCCGACCATAAAAGTTTGAAATACTTGTTCACTCAGAAAGAGTTGAACATGAGGCAGAGAAGGTGGGTTGAATTCTTGAATGATTATGACATCGATTTACAGTACAAGGAGGGTAAGGCAAATGTGGTAGCTGACGCATTGAGTCGCCGAGCACACTCTCTCCATTCGCTAGTCTCTCATACTGGCTTGGTTGAAGAGGTGCGGAGTGCTCAGATGACGGATCAGTACATGTTGAGATTAGACAGAAGCTTATTGATGGCACATTCGAGGGACAGAAGTACGACTTCAGACTCCACGATGATGACCTGATTAGGCTTAATGGCAGATTGTGTATACCCAGGAGTAGCGCTGAGTTGAAGGAGCGCATATTGAGTGAATCCCATTGTTCTACTACTTCGATTCACCCCGGAGCTTCAAAGATGTATAAAGGTATGAAAAGATACTTCTGGTGGGCTGGAATGAAAAAGGATGTGAATGACTATGTGTTGAGGTGTCTCACTTGTCAGAAGGCCAAGTTTGAGCACCGACGGCCTGGTGGTATGGTGCAGCCAATGCCAGTGCCGGAGTGGAAGTTCCATGACATATCTATGGACTTCGTGGTAGGGCTTCCGCCTACAAGGGGAGGTCTAAATATGATTTGGGTTGTGGTAGACCGACTGACCAAGGTGTCTCGATTCATTCCGATGAAGGACACCTGGAAAGTGGCAAGGTTGGCAGAATTATCGATAAAGAGATTGTAAGACATCATGGAGTACCAAAGACGATAGTATCTGACAGAGATACCAGATTCCTATCCAGATATTGGAAGTCTACACGAGAGGCACTTGGTACTGAACTGAAATTGAGTACGGCGTTTCACCCACAGACCGATGATCAGAGTGAGCGCACCATACAAACACTTGAGGATATGCTACGTGCATGTGCACTTGACTTTCAGACCAGCTGGATTGATAAGTTACATCTGATCGAGTTTAGTTACAACAACAGTTATCATGCATCGATCAAGATGTCTCCCTTCCAGGCATTGTACGGTAGACCATGCCGCACACCATTATGCTGGGATGAATCGAGTGAGACGGTCATTATAGGACCAGAGTATCTTGAGCAAGTTCAGGAAGAAGTTCGCCAGATCAGGGCTAATATGAAAGCAGCTCAGGATAGACAGAAGTCGTACGCAGATGTGCGCCGACGTGACCTGGAGTTCGCCGTGGGCGATCAGGTATTTTTGAGAGTATCCCCCATGAAGGGAGTATTTCGTTTTGGTCAGAAGGGCAAGTTGAGCCCGAAATATGTAGGTCCTTATGTTGTGACGGAGCGGATCGGCCCGGTAGCTTATAGACTTGATCTACCCGCCGAGCTGGGCAAGGTACATGATGTATTTCATGTGTCCCAGCTGAAGAAATATATGTCTCATCCGTCTCATGTGCTTCAGCCGGAAAGGCTAACCTTAGAGCCGACCATGCGATCAGTGGAGACTCCGGTACGGATTCTGGATACTGACTCGAGACACTCGCCATAAGTCCGTGAGACTGGTGAAGGTCCTCTGGTCTAACCAGGACGTTGAGGAGGCCACTTGGGAGCTGGAAGAAAAGATGAAAGCGAAGCACCCGTCATTGTTTGCTTCTTAGTGTTTATATGTATAGGGTACGGGGCGTACCCCTTTTAAGGGGGGTAGAGCCGTTTCGGTTATGGTTGTGTACGACATGTATATGTATACATTGTCTATGTTATGTTACAGACCGTTGTGTCTGAATGGTATTATGTGGTTTGGACCTCGAGTCCGTTGTGGTATTGTGTGGTTTGGACCTTGAGTCCGTTGTGGTGTAAGAATGATGGAAAGGTTGGTAATGATGTTTTGGAAGTGTGGTGTTATAAGATGTTTCCCATGTTCTAATAGTAAGATATGTGGGAAGTATGAACTTTGGGGACAAAGTTCTTTTAAGGGGGGTAGATTAAAATACCCCAAACCTTGGTATATTGGTTAGACATTAAAACATGATTTATTAAGACTAAAAAGAGTCTTAGAAACCTTGGTAAACAAATTTAAACAAAAGGAAACACAAATATGCTTTAAAGTCAATAAGAGCCAAAATGTGCTCTAAGCTGGGATAAACTTGAGTAAGACCTAATGAACTTACCAAGACCTCATTTATATACTAATGAACATATTAAACCAATTACCAAAGAAAACCAAGCTTGAAAACAAGTTAAAACACAAAATGTGCTTTAAGAAGTCTTAAAGCACGTTTTTGAAAAATTGTCTTGTAAATGAGTTTTGAGTGGCTAAATGTCCATCATTACTCTTAATATATATGTGTACTATATAGTATCACATTTGGGTGGCTATATTAATGGGAAATCAAAAATTTCACTTCTAAGTGCCTTGTTTAGGTGAATAGTGATTTTTATAAGCTATTTTGTAACATATGTTGTATAAGTAATTAAATTGACAAACAAAGACTTAAATACCCTCATTAAATATAGGGGGCCGGTTTTTAGTGTGGTGACTCACCACTCTCTAATTAATTCAATAAGTAAGTAAAGAAAACTAAGTAAAACTTGCTTTTTACTTTATAAGTATAAATATCTCTTAAAAGCAAATTCTATCTTCATTCTCATTTCTTTCCTTCATTCCCACGGTTTGCAAACACCACCTTCTACCTCTCTTCTTTGCTCTCTCTCTCGGTAATACTACTACCACCATGGAAGTTCCAACTTTGACCACTTGCTAAATCTAGCTCACTTGTCCAAATCAAAAACAAAGACCACCAATCTCTTCCTCTCATCAAGCTCTTCATTCCTATCTTCTCAAAACTCCAAGAGCTCCATTTTGGTGCCAAGGTGTCCCACCATTGAAGGAGCTTGAGCTTGTATTTTGACATATTGTTGATCTCCTTTGCTTCTAGGTAAGGAATCTCAAAGAAAAATCATGTTTCCTCCATGTTCTTACCTTAACCGAAAATACACATTGATATAGCTCTTTGTGTGACCTTGTTCTAGCTTCATTTCAACCCTTCATGGACTAGGTGGAGTCCTCTCTTGTTATATATTCAAACTCCCTTCAAAGATCAAGGTAAAACAACTACATTAATGTTTTTAAAACAATGTCAAATTAGGGTTTACAATGAGATGAAGCTCAAAGCTTGAATACTCATTTTGGTGTTTGTATATTGTCTAGAACTTGACAAGGAATCAAATTATCATACGGTTTTGTAAGGAATCAAGGAGGAAGTATTTTGGGAAAAGAGGTAAATCTACTAACTTAAATGTTGTTTAATGCCTTAGGAGAAATGAGCTTATAAATGCTTATCAAAACTACCTAAAGAGCAAATGGTGAATGACTTAGTAAAGTGTTCTCAAGAGACTAGTAAAGGGCATATGTGTGTGTTGAGTGTATTTGCAGGTTAAAGGCATATATATTGTGGAAATTCAGTGTTTATGATTTAAGCACTTTAAGGGCCTAAGAGCCATGCATTTTAGGGGCCTAAGTGCCATGCAATTTAAATTATGCACTATATTGTAATGTAGTGTAAATTTGGTGAAGTTGTGTATGAGAGTGTGTTTGGTGATTCTAGATGTTCTTGAGTGTTTAATGGAGAAAACAAAGTGTTTTGGCTTAGTAATGTTCTAGGGGAACCCATGTCAAAATTTAGGTAGGAAGTAAGAAGTTCTAAGTGTTTACATAAGGTTTGGTGAGTTAGAAAGTGTAGGAGATGAATAAGAAGTTCATGATGTTCTTAAGGAATTTTGATGTACTAGGAAGTACTCTAGGGTGTAATAAGGACTTAGACATGATCTTAAGATTTAGTGAGTACCAAAGTCACTTTGAGACTTAGGTAAATACCTAGGCAAACTTTGGTAAAACAAGGAGAAGTGTACACTAGGAAAAGAGTTTCAAGAAGGAGATAAGGAATTAGTTGTGAGAGATGATGCTTGGGAGATGATGTTAGAATAAGGAGGAAGCTTTTGGTATAGTAGCCATCTAAGGTGTGAAACGCCATTTGAAAAACTAGGAGAAAATGTTGTAAGTGTTAGGAATTTTGTGAAGGAATAAGTAAAGGCTTAAGGAATTAGAAAATGAGTTTTATGAGTGTTTAAGGGTGTCTTAAGTTGTGTTTAGAGTGCCCAAATGAGGTTAGGGAGTACTAGGTTATATGGGGTGAAGTTTGGAGTTGAATGTAAAAAGGAAAACATAGATTTGGGGCCGACCGGACTTGCGACCGGACTTGCAAGCTCGGTCGGGACCTGTTTTCCCTGCGAGAATTAGTTTCTGGAATGGACCGGGCATAGGACCGGACGTGGACAAGTCCGGTCGGGCTAAATTTACAAAGGGAATAAACTCTCTGGAATGGACCGGACATAGGACCGGACTTACAAGTCCGGTCGGAGTAGAAAATTTGGTACGGATTGAGTTACTGGAATCGACCGGACATGGGACCGGACTTGACAAGTCCGGTCGGGCTGAATTTCCGAAGGGGAGAAACTCTCTGGAATCGGCCGGACATGGACAAGTCCGGTCGGCAAGTCCGGTCGGACCTAAACTTGTAAAAAAAAAAAAAAAAAAGAAAGTGACTTATGTAGTTAACCCTAGGGTGTATAATGAAGGTAACCTAGGGTGAGGTAGACATTAAAACATGTCATACAATCATGTTGAATACTTAGTAAGTGTGAAGTTAAATAAATAATTAACCGACATTACTAATGTGTATAGGATTCTCTCAAGGTGGGAACGAAACAAGGCAAGGACCAAGGTATGGTTTTCTTGCAGTCTGTTGCCTACCGGTTTACACCGGCTTGGGTGTTGTTTGCCTTTCTGTGTGTTACGACCTTATAAGATTAAGGCATGAAAAGAGTTTACAGTTGTTATACATTATGATGTTGTAAGGTATGACTCCTTTTCCTTGGTTGTCTAACAAGACCTAAATGTTTGCTTGTATGTGACTTAACAAAATGTTGTGTGATCACTAACAAGTGCTAACCGGGGAAGTGAGGAGTCCGGTTGTTCCGGCCACGCGTGTGATGGATGGGGGTCGATATCATATCCGGTTCGGCTCTCTTGGTGTATGTATAGGTGGTATTCCAATTTGGTTTCTACTTCCCTTAGCTTATCCAAAGCTAGTTACTGACTCACGCGGGCCATAGGGCATACGATGTTTTTCGGTGTGGGGATTACTATAGCCGACACACCTTGGTATAAGTTAACCGTTCTACATAACCGGACGTAACAGGATGGTAACGAGCTAACATGGGGTTGGTAAAAATCCCTAGGCTCTCATGGTATACTAACTATGGTGGAAGGTTCCTTGTGAGGACCGAGCTTATGGTGTTATGTATTGATGTTGTGATGCTATGCAATTTCCCTTGCTATGCTATGGTATATATATGTTGGATGTTCTAAAATGAATGCCATGTTATTATGACAATTGGTTGCGCGTATCCCGGTAGTCGATGGGCTGCGCGTTAGCCATACCAGCAAAGGTGCTGACCCCTCGGGGGCTCCATATTTTATTTGCAGGATGAGGATCGAAGAGGCAGAGTGGCTCTAGGTCCTAGGTTGTTGATATACTTTGGATAAGTAGGTTGTTGAGCCCGGGATGCGTCTGTGCTCCCGAGGCGTTACATTTTGATACCGTTGTTATACAGGGTTGGATGATTATGTTTGGAGATGTATTGTAAATTAAATACTCGGTATGGTTGGTTATGTTTATTTATGGATGTTAGCTACTATGCTCGGGAGTCTGATCATCAGACCGGTACAATTGTATTTATTCTGCCTAGTTAACCACGTGGGTGGTTAACGGCGTTGTAACACCAAAGCGAATAGTTATTGTTTGGTTGGTTATTTCCGCTGTGATTTCGGTAGACGATAGGGGCGTTGTAGGGGTGTTACAAAAAGTAAGTATGTACTAACAGTGGTGAGGAATCCGGTTTGGCCGGTCGCGCGTTGTTTGGGAGTGGGTATCCTTTTTAGCCTTACCCTTCTCTCTGTTATGGTTGTTTCCCTCACGGGCTATGATCTCCCATTAGCTTATTCCAAAGCTTAGCTATTCTGACTTATGATCGGTTTAGGGGGAACATGTGTTTGTGTGGTGTGTTCGGGCCTCCAAACCCGAACCATCTTAACTTAAGTTACTCGTCTGACTATTAGGACGGTAATGAGTGTTGTTTGTTGATGTATAACGAGCTTACCATGAGGGTGACACCATTCTCTAGGCTCACCAGTGAATTAACTATGTTTGGGTCGGTCCCTAAGAGGACCGTTCCCGTTTGTTATGTGATGTTGTTGTAATGCAATTCCTATTGCGAGGTTATCATGTGCACGTCGAAACGCGAGAAGTGTTGTTATGTTTGTTATGTGAGGAATGTTTATGTTGATAGATGTGGAGTGTGGTGGATCATGGAAATGAATCCCAGTTTGTGATAAGAGGCGTTTAAGGATAACCCGATTTAAGGGTAAGTGTCGTCTATTAAGGAAGTAGCTCCATTAGAGGAGGAACACTCTAGGGATAATGAACACCATGACTTATCAAGTAAGGATGTATTATCCGTTTGTTGAGCCCATTGAGGCAAAATGTTATGTGTTGTGTGTTTACAGTTGCATGCATGATTTAAAATATAATCAATCGCATGCTAAGACGACAATTAGTTGTGCGTGGCCCGGTAGCATGTGGGCTGCGGGATTACCATACCAGCAAAGGTGCTGAGCCCCTTGGGGGCCACCCTTTCTCTTCTTTTCCTATTTCAGGTACAGAGAGCTGGAAGCCGTTCGAGAGTAGGATGGGGTAGATGTAATACATGGGTAATCATGTAAGTTATATATATAGTAGGAGTAGTAAGACCGAAATATTTATCGGCATTAGTTTGTGAATACTCGGTACAGTTGAAAGGTATGTGTATGTTGTTTTGTTAAATAAAAGGTATAATAATGTGTAGTCGCTCGGGGATTTAGTCCATCAGACCGGTACAATGTACATGTAATAGCCTTGTTAGCCACGTGGGTGGTTAACGACGTGTAACACCAACGAGTTAAGTTATGTGAAGTAGTATATTTTCCGCTGCAGAATGTTGTTATGTGTTTGTTGTTGGATGGGGTGTTACAAAAAGTGGTATCAGAGCAAAGTATCGCTCTGATGACTGAATTACCGAGCTTAGGAAGTACTGAGTTAGGATTTTAGTACTTTGGGTTAAGGGTTGAGTGATAGCGTGAGAGATACGCTAGTTAGGAACTACCAGTGACTACTGGAAACCTACTATATCCTTCCCGCCCTCCACAATCCCTGTTTTATAACTTGGGAAACAACGCCAGAGAGATGAAAGTCCTCTCATACTCGGGAATACCCGATCTGGCTGTTATTAAGTACCTCTAAAGGTACGGAGAACCTGTCATACGGTAGATCCCGAAAACTTGGAATCCCGGAGACGGTTTCCATTTGAACATTGTTAACCGCATTTAATAGCGAAGAGTGAGGAATCAGTGTATAGAAGAATAGAATTTCCGGCAACCTGGGTCGACTTGCTGAGCAGTCGAGGATAACCAGCTTGCAACGCACTGACCGTGCAACAGGCAAGAAGTGAAGTAATGGAACCCGAGACAAGTGTCTGCGGGACCACAGTTGTTAAATGATACACCAACGGTATACCAACCGACAAAGGAACTACAACGTAGTGCCCAAACAAGAGACAAGTCCTCAGTAACCACGACAAGTGCGTGGAACGGGCTATAAAGAGGATACGATACTAAGTAAAGGGGGACTCCAAGAATAGGAGACACCCCGTTGATAATTATCATGTGAATACAGTGAGAAGTTACCCAGAGGGTTATTGTCAAGACGGTAAGGTCGAGTGAGGGCCAACAAGGCCACTGATAATAGTGCGAGTAAGAACAATACCGCAACCAGTATGTGTGCTTAACCGATAGCCAGTTAGCATGGCGCACTTGCTATAGCAAGTGCTGCTATAACAGGGCTGTTTGGGAAATTTATAACCACTACAAAGTACTTAGTAAAGTACCACGAAGTTAAGTGTGATCATTATAACCATTGAAGGGCTTAACAGCCTGACCTTTGTAGTTGGAAGTACACCAGTCAGCAAGAAGCTAGATTTGGTTAAGGCAAGAAGGCATTGTGAAACCATGAAAATTTTCTTTCAAACTCAGATTTATTTCAACTCTTTTCCTTCAAAACCAGATTTTCTTTCAAACCAATACTTCTTTCTAACCTTCTTCTAAACCAAACCAGTAAAACCAAGGGCAGTTGATAAAGATACAACAGTGGATAAACTTTCCCTCAATTAAGTTCGGGAAGCACAGATTGTATATTGTCAAGGGACAATATAAGGCAGTTGACAACAGAATACTTCACCTAGGCGTGTGACGGACACTACAAGTGTACCAACTGTAATGTGGGACGACCGCACTCCGATAGGAGCTTGTGGGCCTGACAGACCTACTTATGGGTTAGTTGGGTAAGTAGTAATGTATCAGCATGGTACCCCACATATGTATACGAGTAGAGTCCGGAACACGGGAAGTAGTCGACTCCGTACTACGGTCAGCAGTATAAGTCAAACGAGAGCTAAGGACTACCATGAATGGTTGAAGTTAAGAAACTCAGTTAAGTTAACTAGACTAAAGGAATTAGTGAATTCCTTTCAAGGAAATGTTTAAGAGTCAGGAGGTGCGAAGTGCACTAACTGTAATGTAAAGACATCGTATACGTCTTAAGGATCCTCAGGGATAAACATGATAGCTAGAACGATGACCCAGCCTGTACATGGCAAGCAGATGCCTAATGTGGACACATTAATGTGCAATGAACGGGATGAAACTCCCAGAATGAGTACCTACACTATCAGGAAATGTTGATCTTCACAGAAGAAGATAATAAACCAGTTAAGAACGCAAACGGCGTGGCTAACGGAATGTACCAATAAGTGTGAACTAGATGTAAAGGCATAACTTAGTAACACCCAGGAGCAATCCTTGAAGGGTGTTACACGAAACGACATGATAGAAGCACAAAGGTTGAAACTAACACCCAGCTTAGACATAATTTGTCAGGAGACGGACTGACAAACCTAAGGGGCATCCCATGAAAGGAAACGGAATGCAGCGACCTTGTCATGGAGCTCAATATAATATCCAAACCATGTAAGGTTGTACAGAGAAGTACATGTGCGTGGATAGCCTACAATGAGCACAGCTCAAGGCAAATAAGGCTTATAGGCCACAAATAAAATGTGTTATGTAAATTAGATTGATTACAGAAGTTTATGTTATATAAGTGAATAGAGTGGAGAACGAACCACTGCACTAAGAGTGGGGATACCTCTCGATGCTGTGAAACCGCTGGAGCGGTAGTTATGTGAATCAAGTTCAAGAAATATGTTAAGGATGGATGATATTATTATTGAAATAGAGCAGTTAGTTTAGTAGCATGTGTGTATAAGGTGAAACACCGAGCTGAATAATGCCGGCTTGTGACTCGAATGATCAATGCTCAAGGAGCACTCAGTAGTCATCCAAATGAGTGATGAACCATAATACGAATGATGAAAGTATATGTGTGGAAGTTAATGTGACAGTAAATACCATGTAAGTTAGTGTTATACAAGAAGCACGGTGCGCAGTAAGCGACCGTTGTATAAGTGTTGTTAAATAATAATGTGACAGATAAGACCAGTTATGAGTTAAACTCAGTGGAGATGCAAGGTAAGCGATGTTAAACAAACTAGGTAGTAAGCCAGTGGCCAGTATTACGAGATCGGAATCTCAATGAAACACAGTGTGAATTCCATGGCGAATTGCATAAGAGATTTACTGTCAAGAGTTTACGCCTCTACACTCTGTATGACTGAGTGTTTTGGTATTGCACTTGCGCAGTAATGATCAAGTGGGATAGCTAGGAATTGGAAACATGTTAATTGTGGAGGAATAATGTTATAATGGCCGATGCATAGGAAATGCAAGGCCGCACCAATGAAAGAATACATGTACAAAACCAAATGTGAAGACATGATTACCAGTAAGTGACTACAGTAGCACTAACTGCCAAATATCGGTATGGAATATACCCCAAATGTTGTAAATAGCTGAGAGAGCACTACACACTAGGTAGTAGCTCAATCTCAACCGACAGTAAGTCGGAAGGGAACAAGTCAATCATTGTGAAATACATAGCTGTATACACAGTAAATTGTTATGGAAGTGGATAGAAAGTTTATAACTCACCGAATTCACTAACGGTAAGAGATACCATGCGTCGGTTGAGAAACCATTGTTACCAAGACGAAGGTGACAATTGGGGATGTACAATACAGTAAGAATAACAAATGGGGCAATTAAGCTCTACAGTTATTAGAGTTTCGCAGCAGAAACTAGTGAGCCAGTGATTCAAGTGTTGAATGTACATGGTGAACACGAGTGAATGGCTAATTATTAACGCCTAGAAGCCTAACAGGCCAGAATCGAAACCAACTAAGAGTTTAAACTAACTCCAATGAGAATTCTTGGTTTAGGAACTAAACCGCCAATATGGTTAAGATCCTCTAATCAGAATCCATTGTGTAATAGACCGCATGGAAGTTAAAACACTTCACGACGGCAGAACATTTTAAGCCAATGTTTAGTGATTGATTACGTGGGCGTAATCCCTTTTAAGGGGGGTAGAGCGCAAAACCACTTAGTGTGTATTACCGTACAAGTGTATGTGATTTATGTTGTGCATAGCACCAAATAATTTTTTTTGATGATTGGTGTGTGTGTTATGTAAACATACGCATTCATTCATGGTTTAATTGTGGTAATTGCGCACAGAAGATGCGAATACCATTGTGATAAGTGTGTGTATTTGTTAACAATTGTGTGTGATAGTACAAGTGTGGGAGTAGAGAAACTCCCGGGGAACAAAAGCCCCGACAGTGTATAAATGTGAAACTGTGTGTTGTATTTTGATAAAATATATGTGTATATATATATATTATATAGTGATTCATGAAAGGGTATGAAACCGACATAGGACCTAGTGAGAATAAGATTCCCTAGGCAACAAGATTAAAGTGAATGGAGGTAACTGATAGACGGAGTTCTATCCCTTGGAGATGTTATGATCATGACTAAAATGATTTAAAAGAGAGAAAATTGGAAATGAGTGATTTATTTGATGCTTGAAAATGAAGTGGGAAGTGGAACTTGATTTGCATGCGATCAAGGGAAGCCGAACACAAATTGGGGTGGAAGAATAGTTCAACACTGATGCTGATCACATAGGGTTGGATGATTCTTGAAGCTCCCTATAAGTGGTCACAAATAACCACACTAAGAAAAGAAGTAAAGAGCTTAAGTTGGACTTGGAGTTGTATGTGTTTTCAAAAAGGATTTTGAATTGGTATTAATAAAACGTCGATAGATACTTTACATGATTAAAGTTTTCTTACTTAGCCTCACAAGGAATTTTTTTTTAAATTTAAGTGATTGTTTTGACCTCCCAAAGGAACGGGGACCAGAAGGTGTCCATCGCGACCGGGTTCTGCGGGATCACAGTGTATATAAAAGATATTTTTGATTGTTATACATGCTATGACATGTTGTGTGGTATGTGTAATAAATGATTATTTTGACCTTGCTTTCCTAAAGTGTATGCTATTAAGACCTATGAGTCTAAATGTGTTATGTTACATAGACCTATGCGTCTAAGGGCTGTTATGTTATCAAGACCTATGTGTCTAAATGTTGTTATGTTACCCAAGACCAGAGAGTCTAAGGGTTGTTATGTATGTGTAAATGTTGTTAAGATACCCGGACCATTGAGTCCGAGGTTATCATGTGAGTATGTTATGTTATGTATGGATGTGTATATGTACCCGGACCATTAAGTCCGAGGGTGTGATGTAAAATATGTTTGGTTATGGAAGTTTTATTTCAATAAGTAATCCCCGTATTCTAATCCAAGATGTGTGGGAAGTGTAAACTTCGAGGATGAAGTTCTTTTAAGGGGGGTAGATTGAAATACCCCAAACCTTGATATGTGGTTTAAATATTAAACTATGGTATGTAAAGGCTAAAAAGTGCCTTAGAAACATCAGTGAACAAATTAAACCATAGTAAAATGCAATAAAGCACTAAGACACAGCTTGAGCAAAAACATGCTCTAAGCTTGGAGTGAACTTGGTTAGGACCCAAAGAACCTACCAAGACTAAATAATATTCAATTATGATTTAATAAGGCTAATTAAGTCCTTAGGAAACCTTGGTAGACAATTAAACCAAACAAAACACAAGCAAATACCTTAAAGTCAATAAGAGCAAAATGTGCTCTAAGCTTGGGATAAATTTGTATAAGACCTAATGGTCATACCTATACCCTATAAATATGTTAATGAACATATTAAATCAATTACCAAAGAAAAACAAGCTTGAAAACAAGTTAAAACACAAAAAGTGCTTTAAGGAGTCTTAAAGCACGTTTTTGAAAAATTGTCTTGTAAATGAGTTTTGAATGGATAAATGTCCATAATTACTCTTTAATTAACATGTGTACTATATAGTATCACATTTGGAAGTCTATATCAATGGGAAATAAAAAATTTCACAAATATGTGCCTTAATTAGTGAATAGTGCTCAAATAGTGCTAGTTTTGACTTAAGTAAACTTTAATTAGTTAAATGGTCAACAAAGACCATAAATATCCTTATGATTGAAGGGGGCACGGTTTTTAGAGTGTGAGTCATCACACTTGGCTAGCAACTAAAGAAAAGAAAAAGAAAAGTAAGTAAAAGTTACTATTTACCTTTTAACATAAATATCTTAACTAAAGACTTACCTCTCACCTCCTCTCTTTATTTCCTTCACTCACCACCGTATTCATCTTCATCCTCCCTTCTCAATCTCGTTTTGCTACAGCAAGTAGCCATTCTCCATCTTTGAATGCTTGTAACTTATGACTCCATGCTCCAAAATCAATTTCAAGACTACCTTTGTCTTAGTTAGAGTGAGCTCTTCATTTCCCTCTTTTCAAATCTTCAAGAACTCCATTTCGGTGCCATGAAGATTCACCATTGTTGGAGCTTGAGCTCACCTTTTCATGCCTTGTCATTCTCCTTTGCTTCAAGGTAAGGAAAATCAAAGAAAAACAACATTTCCTCTTGTTTTTGTGTGTAACCGAGAATCACCTTTGATGGTGTCTTCTCTTGTTCTTTCATAGCACCATTTCAATCTTCAAGGGACAAGGAGGAGTCCTCTCTTGTTACATATTCAAATTCTCTTTCAAATTCAAAGGTAAATATCATTTTAGTGTATTAAAACACTTATGTTAAACTAGGGTTTGTATATGAGTTTAAGTGTGAATTCTTAAGCTCATTACCCTTATATGTATATTGATTAGAAAGTTGACAAGTGATCAAACTCCTTGCTGATTTTCGGTTCAAGGAAACAAGAAAGAAGTTTGAGAGGAAAAGAGGTAAACAAACTATCTCAATGTAGTTTAAATGCCTTAGGAAAAATGAGCTTGATTTGCTTACTAAAATACCTAAGGAGCCAATGGTGAATGACCTAGTAAAATGCTCTCAAGGAAACTATTAAGGGGCATATGTGATGTTGAGTGTATTTGCAGGTTAAAGGCAATATATTATGTGGAAATTCAGTGTTTAAGGTTTATGCAATTTAAGGGCCTAAGAGCCATGTTATTTAAGGGCCTAAGTGCCAAGCAATTTAAGCTTATGCACTATATTGTGGTGTAGTGCTAAACGTGTGAAGTTTGTGTATAAAAATGTGTTTGATGGATTTTAGGTGTTCTTGGATGAAATAAGGTAAAAACCTAAGTGTTTGGATGTGAGTATATACAAGAGAAGCTATGGCCAAATTTGGAAAATGTGTAAGAAGTTCTAAGTGTTTTAAGTAAGTTTTGGTGAACTAGGAAGTGTTAAAGGTGAACAAATGTTTTACTAGGGAAGAAAACATGTATTAAGGTGATTTAGAGTGATACAAGGATTTAGGTATTATCTTGGAAGTTCTAGGAATTCAATGTGTGTTTTTGAGAATGTTGATGTACTAGGAAGAAATGATGTTTAGGTAAGATGTGAAAAGGAGATTTAGTTAGTAAGAAAAGAAGTTTGAGAGATGATGTTAAGGTGTAGAGGAAACACCTTGGTATAGTGGTCATTATAGGTGAAATACCACCTAGAAATCTTAAGGAGAAAACATTCCAAGTGCTAGGAATTTTGTAAGGAATTTGTGAATGATAAGATGGTTTTGGTGTGTGATTTAAAGAGTTTAGTACATGGCTAAAGGTGTGTTTGATGTGCCAAATGATGTTAGAACACATTAGGAGGCTTAAGGAAAAATTTGGAGAAAGTTTGACAATGTATGGGAAGTTTCTGCAGCCGACCTACCCAGGGGACCGACCCCAGTCTGGGTCGGTCGGGCTGAAGCTGTGAATTTGGATGTTCTCTGCAGCCGACCTACCCAGGGGGTGGGTCGGTCGGTGGGTCGGTCGGACCTTAAAAAAAAAAAAATTTAAGAATGTTAAGTGGTATTAGTGGTATGCCATTAAGAGAGTATTGGTGATTAGAAAAATAATTATAAAAGGACTTAAGAGATTAAGTTAAGTAAGATGATTTAAATGTTTAAGGTTATAAAATGAAATGTAATGAGGGGATTATTAAGTAATGATGTTATAAGATTGTTAAGGACATGTTGAGTGAGTAATAATGACATTTTAGTGAGGGAAAAGTTGTATTAAAATGTAAAGGTAAAATAAGTTAAAATGTGAAGTTATTTAACTAAGTTAACGGGGATAAGTTATAAGCATTAGACTTTAAACAACCATGTTACCCCGATGTTAATAAAAGTACATGTAATGTTATCAGTTGTTCGAGAATTGCTCGAGGAACATAAGTGGACATGATAAAGTGGACTCCGGTGACAGGTATGGTTTTCTTGCAACCTGTGTCCTACCGGATTACACCGGCTTGTATGCCAATGTGTTTTTCTGTATGTTTGCCACGTTGTAAGATTAAACATGTAATGAGTTTACAGTAATTCATTTATGTGGCGTGTTCAACTCCGATACCATTTTACCTCGGAAGTGTTAACCTAGTTAACTGAGTCTAGGATCACATGAGAGTTTGGTATTCGGAGTAAACGACCCGACCATGGGACGTTCTAACCATGGCTATGCGTGTGTTAATTATGTGATATTTGTGTGTGTGTATGTAAGGACCTCTCTCGTATGTTTAACCCAGTAGTAATGTTGTGTATGTGTGTGAGTGTGATAGACTCCATAGTGGGGTTCTAACTAATGTCTAAAAGTAAGTATGTACTAACAGTGGTGAGGAATCCGGTTTGGCGGTCGCGCGTTGTTTGGGAGTGGGTATCCTTTTTAGCCTTACCCTTCTCTCTGTTATGGTTGTTTCCCTCATGGGTTATGATCTCCCATTAGCTTATTCCAAAGCTTAGCTATTCTGACTTATGATCGGTTTAGGGGGAACATGTGTTTGTGTGTGTGTTCGGGCCTCCAAACCCGAACCATCTTAACTTAAGTTACTCGTCCGACTATTAGGACGGTAATGAGTGTTGTTGTTGCTGTATAACGAGCTTACCATGAGGGTGACACCATTCTCTAGGCTCACCAGTGAATTAACTATGTTTGGGTCGGTCCCTAAGAGGACCGTTCCCGTTATGTTATGTGATGTTGTTGTAATGCAATTCCTATTGCGAGGTTATCATGTGCACGTCGAAACGCGAGAAGTGTTGTTATGTTTGTTATGTGAGGAATGTTATATGTTGATGTGGAGTGTGTGGATCATGGAAATGAATCCCAGTTTGTGATAAGAGGCGTTTAAGGATAACCCGATTTAAGGGTAAGTGTCGTCTATTAAGGAAGTAGCTCCATTAGAGGAGGAACACTCTAGGGATAATGAACACCATGAGTGACTTATCAAGTAAGGATGTATTATCCGTTTGTTGAGCCCATTGAGGCAAAATGTTATGTGTTGTGTGTTTACAGTTGCATGCATGATTTAAAATATAATCAATCGCATGCTAAGATGACAATTAGTTGTGCGTGGCCCGGTAGCATGTGGGCTGCGGGATTACCATACCAGCAAAGGTGCTGAGCCCCTTGGGGGCCACCCTTTCTCTTCTTTTCCTATTTCAGGTACAGAGAGCTGGAAGCCGTTCGAGAGTAGGACGGGGTAGATGTAATACATGGGTAATCATGTAAGTTATATATATACAGTAGGAGTAGTAAGACCGAAATTGTTATCGGCATTAGTTTGTGAATACTCGGTACAGTTGAAAGGTATGTGTATGTTGTTTTGTTAAATAAAAGGTATAATAATGTGTAGTCGCTCGGGGATTTAGTCCATCAGACCGGTACAATGTACATGTAATAGCCTTGTTAGCCCGTGGGTGGTTAACGGCGTGTAACACCAACGAGTTAAGTTATGTGAAGTTGTATATTTTCCGCTGCAGAATGTTGTTATGTGTTTGTTGTTGGATGGGGTGTTACAAAAAGCGGTTGGGGTGTTACAAAAAGTGGTATCAGAGCGAAGTCTCGCTCTGATGATTAGAATACCGAGTGTAGTGAGTACCAAGTTAGGATTTCAACCGTTTTAAAACGGATACTTAGAAACCTAACTAGGAACTACCGTTGTTAACAACGGATAACCTTGACGTCCTAATGGACAATACCTTTGCTTGAATTCTAGACCATTGGTCACTTATCACCTGTCTCATGTCACATGATTCGAAGCCTAATGTAAATGTTAAATGTTCAGATGTCAGGACGAGGTCGAGGCCGACCTAGAGGAGAGACATTTGATGGACCAGGCGCGCAGACGATAGCTGAAATCGTCGCCGCCACAGTAGCACAGATGCTACCGCAAATAATTACCGCTGTACAACAAACACAGCAAATCAACACAACAACAACAGCAGCAACCCGACCCGCCTCAACCCCGTGAAACAAATTGGGTAAAGGCCGTCGCCGACCTTCGACATCCTGCTTTAGAGGCGAGAGCGACCTCGCAAGCTCGAGGCCTATCTCTCCGAGATGGAGACGGCATTCGAGACACTTGGGACTCCCGCTGGAGTTCGGGTGAGAAAGCTGCGTATTACTCAAGGACGCGGTCTTATGGACTGGTGGAAGCTCGTCAAGGCCGAGACTAGCCGACCCCAATTCGGTTGGGAAGCATTCAACCTCTCTTCTCCGATCTAAGTACCATCCCGAGCATGTCAAGACCAAGAAACGGCTTGAGCTCGATGCCCTGAAGATAATGGAGAAGATGACGGTTGATGAGTATTACCACACCTTCACCTCTCTTCTCAGACTCCTACCCGACCTTGGGTATACTGGCCAGGTCGTGGTCAACCGCTTCTACGGCGGATTGAGCCATCGACTCCGGTATGGCATGGGATTCGCACGGTTTACCTCCCTTTAGGTAAACAACATTGAACCCTTAAAAGCCATTAGCAATGTGAATTAGTATCCCCGTATGTAAATGTGTAACCTAATACCAAGTAATTCAGGAGTGTTACCACGCTGCATCTCGAGTTGAGATCACCTGCCAGCTAAGAGATGAAGAGCAAGCGTTGAAGCGCAAGGTGAGCAGCAAGGGTAACACCTCCGACGACCAAAACCAAACCAAACCAAACCATGGAAGAAGAAGAAAGGGAAGTACTCCCACCAGGAGAACACCTCTGAAGATGGAAGTGCCCATGCTGAGACGGGCAAGGCAGCTGATCCGCTACAGCTTGCCTACACTGCACCAGTGGCAACGAAGCCACTGAGGTCTCAGCCCTACAAGGGTAAGAACCCGAAATCGAATTAGTACACTTGTGAATTAGTATGTATATGGAGTATTGTAAGTACACCGGACCTTGCTAACATGTAAGCTATAGGTTTTGGATTTGGCCATGGCAAGAACCAAAATGATGGCCGCAGCTATGTGTGCCGAAATTGCAACAAGGATCATCCCGGCACCGATTGCCAAGGAAGGGAGATCCGCTGCTACAACTGCCAGAAGCCGGGCACCGTGCTAATGCATGCCCAGAGAACTCCAAGCCCAAGGGCAACTATCAGGGCTACAAGCAGCGTAAAGGCAAGGAGGTTGCATCTGGCGATGCTCATGCCCAGCATACCTCACAGGGACAGGGGTCCCGGAGTCAGCAGAAGGGCGCACCGCAGAGGCAGCCGGCCTTGCACATCATAGACCGTGACGGGACCGGTACTAAATCCGGCCCAGGTATTCACCATAACCTTTAATCCTTGAAGAGCATGTCTAAGTATTGAAATATCTGTATGAATGGATGTGTGAATGCGTAAGTACTTGAAGTATGAAATTGAGCATGAGTAAGTAAAATGGAAGTATGTATTGTGCATGAAATGAATTAGTGAGCCTAGAACTCACACTAGATGTAATTTACCACCTTAGGGAAATTCCTTATCTGTTACCCAATACCTTCAAACCCACCTCATGAAGAGACGGACATTGCCACTCACCACTTCAACAATGAGCAGTGTCAGGTTATCCACCTAGGTATGATCTTATTAAAAGGATATCTGACACCCGAAGCACAAGTTTCAATCATTCGACGATACAACGAGCTAGGAATGGGTCCAGGAGGATTTTATACACCCGAATTCCCCGGTGGAGCAACAATGAAGTTGAAAATGATGTGCTTGGGAAAGGATTGGAACCCTTATACCAAGACATACCAAACGACGCGAGCAAGAGACGGAACAACGCCTCCATCAATACCCACTGAATACCAAACGCTTGTTACACAAGCTGTAGAAATCACACAACAGTATGAAGATGAACCAATCCCTACACTTGAAGCAGACCTCTGTATTGTCAACTTCTATGAGAAAGAAGGACGACTTGGCTTACACCAAGATAAGGACGAGACGGCGGAATCTCTTGAACAAGGAGTGCCCGTAGTGTCTTGGTCCATTGGTGATGATGCCGTATTCTTGTATAGCGAGCAGAAGCGTGTGAACCTCGCAGAGAAATTGGTATAGAGATCAGGAGATGTTCTAATCATGGGTGGAAAATCAAGGTTGTTGTATCACGGGATCAAGAAGATCAAGTTGAATACGATACCATCGACAATAATCAATGCCACACACATGAAACCAGGACGCCTGAACCTTACCTTTAGAATGTATTAATCTTGTAGTAACATGTAATCCAGTAGTAACGTGTATTAGAGACACAGTATGTATGATGGTTGGTTATTCAATAAAAGTAGTGTTGGTTATTAAATTCCACTTGCGTTCCACCATCGTTACTTATAATCTTATGAATCGATAGGTTGTGGACTCGGTACCGAAGGTAACCTGAGTATCCTCACCGAAGCGCAAGCAGGCAAAAGCGGCACCATTCTAACGGGAACATTCCCAGTAAACGGCATCGAAGCCTCAGTACTATTCGACTCTGGCGCCTCTCACACCTTTGTGTCGCCATCATTTGCGAAGAGGTTGGGGCTAGACACAGATGCGGCTGTCGATGCGGCTGAGCAGCTCTTGGGAGACGCTCCCCTTCTTACGAAGCGCTCCAGGCAAGAAGCCAGAGATGACCAAGCTGGTCATTCGAAGAAAAAGAAAAGGCTGGAATCACCCGAAGGCAATGTTTTTAGGATCGCGATCCTAGCGTAGGATCGTTAGTGACCCCTAGGATCGGACCGTGGGATCGAATCGTGGGATCGATCGATCCTACAAAAAGTAAGTAAATATTGTTTAAAATTATACATATGTTATAAACAACTTCTATTTAAAGTATAAAGTTTAATTTGAGTAAGAATATATAACATTATTGAATTAAAAAATAAAACTTAAGACCACAACAATGATAGTACGCTTACAAAATTGAATTATAGATAAGCAAACCATATGAATTCTCATAATATTGTCCCTAAAAAAGATAAAATTTAATAAGATAGGTTAAACATAAATCAAATCCACATACTGCATAATTTTTATGTGCGTTTTTATTTCTTTCATCACCCTCCCAACAAACATTATGGTTATTTATTAACAAAATCATGGGTTTTCCAATTCATCCTCATTCAAAAGAGTAAGTAAGCAATGAAACACAAAGCCAAAACTAGTTCCAACAGCTTATTGTTTCAATTTAAACCAAGCAGAAAAAAATGATAAAAGTAATCAATAAAATTTTATAAATTTGTATTGGTTCTTTTAAGTTTTTTTCATTTTCTACTTTAGAGCTTTATAACTTTGAATTTTTCAATCATTACAATATTAAATAACAATTTAAATGTTATACATTTTTTTAACACCTAGGTACACATTATAATCTTTCATGATGGAGAGTAACAAGAAGTGATATTCCAATCTTAATCCTTATCCGCTCAGTGACCTCAAATAAATCTACATATACAAGTCGTTTTAATAATATCTAGTTGCAATGTTGAAAGTCATAATATTTTATGGATTATGAAACTATCTACAATATTTTGAGAACTTTTTGTTTCTTTATAATTTATTAAGATATAATTCACATTGATATGAAAAAGATAAACTGTAAACAAAGTTAGGATCAATGGGATCGTAGGATCGTACTATGGATTTAGAGAGTAGGATCGTAGGATCGTGCAATGGAATCGTGATCCTTTGGCGATCCTACATGGCTCCGATCCTACATGCGATCCGGATCGTAACTATGAATTTGGATCGTAAAATCGTTGGATCGTGGGATCGAATCACGATTCTGTGAACATTGCCCGAAGGTGCTAACGCCGGATTGCCAGGTACATGGCACGTGAGCCCCGAGTCTGGGCACCATGTCTTTCTTCCTCTCACCCCTGGTTCGGGTCTAGACCTTGGTTCTCGCCTGGGGCGGGAGTCTGGTCATCCGACCCCGATTTGCGAGCAGTTTCCTGACTTGTCGGGTTACTTTTCTTCAGATCCTGCTCAAGAGAACACTTTGGAGGCCACAGGACTCTGCACAGATCTTCCGGCCAAATAAGGTTTTGATTGATCCCTCGTTTTTCCCCGCTCTTTTGCTTTTTACAGTACCCTTCTGTTTCCGACTTTGTATGCACTTGAACCTTCTGGTATTGACATGATATCTGGTTTTTTATTACTGCGGCAGTCTCTGTTCCTCTCAAGCAGAGACTAAAAAAGAAAACTACATCAAAGCCGAAGGTTCCACAGCCAGGGACATCGGGAAAGGAACAAACCTCTGACAACCCTGAGGCCTCAGCCTCATTCTCCATTGATGTTGCTGCGGCCAAGGATGCAGCGTGGGAAAGAGCGACGGAGTATCGGCAGGTGCCCGAAGATCCTGAGCTTCGGAGCAAGCAAAGAAAGGACATCATGGCCTCTTCTTCTTCCTCGCCTCCTCCTCCTGCCCAAGAGTCCTTTACCGGTCCCTCTCAAAAGGAAGGATAGTTTTATCACCGCGGGCACCCTCTTCCTTTGATCTCCTGCGAATCCGCCAAGTATTCTACCGTCTAGAAGGAGGCAATAAAGAGATTCGGTCATCTAGACGGGATCTTCGCTCCTCCGGCAACTTTTACCGCTACTAAGGAAAGGTTGCGGATGGGAGATGGGGGGGGGGCAGATGCCATTATACGGCACTCCCTCCCAATAAAAGATGTGTTCGACTTCATGTGGGAGGGCATTTTTCGGGTAGGCGTACACTCCTTTTAAGTATCCCTCTTCGTGTTTCTTTCTTGATTTGTTTTGCTTTCTTCTTAACTTTGTGAACTGTGCTGCTTGCTTTAGGTGATGTCCATGGCCCAAAGTGCTGAGGTTCACTCCGGCAACCTCTAGTCCAGGCTCCGCTATGAGGAGAGCCGAGCCGATAATGCTCAAGAGGAATTGAAGTGGAGCCGCTCCTCCCATGATGCTAATATCGACCAGATTCACTACGAGATTGATCTCAAGGTGAAGGAGAGGACTGAGGCAATAAACAAGGATCTACGGCTGTCTCGGCAGGAATGCACCCGTCAACGTGACGAATATGAGCTGCAATTGAAGAAACTCCGAGAAGAAAACTTTTCTTTAAAAAGCTGGATCATGCAAGCTGACGAAACTTTGATAGAGGTACAAAATCGTCTAGCTTTTGAAAAAGATGAGCTGGCTCGGGCCTTTTCTGATCTAGTCGCTTTGCTGAATCAGGTGCGTTCTGCTCACCGGAATGAAGTGGCTTCCCTCCAGGCCGACAAGGCCTTTTCTATCAGGAGAGGAACTCTTTTAAGCAGGAAGCTGAAACGCTTGAACTGGAGAAGCAAGCTCTTCAACGGGAGAATGAGGCCCTTGTATAGGAAAAGGGGAAACTCATGCAGGAGCTTAACTGTTTGTCGGAGGAAAAGGCCGCACTGGAAGAGCAGTCAAGGTCTTCCTTCGAACAAGAGAAGCAGTCTTTGCTCCGGGATTGCTCTACCTTTGAAGAGGAGAAGAAGGCCCTTGCTACGGAAAAAATTGCCTTGACAAATGAGAAAACCAGGCTGGAAGAGAGGGTGAAAGGCTTTGAGGAAGCCATGTCTCATCTCCAAGTTGAGAATGCCGAGTTGTCGAACCAAGGTAAACCTTCAGATCTCGATTTTTTCGTTTCTTCTTTTTACTCCCTCTATTTCTTACTTTTCTTGTGTTCCGGTCAGGCTTGAGCTCTGCCAATCTTCTGAAGCATGTCAAGCAGCTGAATGGTCGGGTAATTAGTGCTAAAGATGAGCTGTCTCTAGCCAATGCTCAGCGTGACAAATATCGAGCCCAGGTCCTGACCCTTGAGTCCCAAGTGGCCAAGCTCATGTTGTTTTCACGGCAATCTCAGGAGGAGATACAGAAGCAAGGCACAATTAATGCTCATCTTAAGGAATCCTTCACTTCTCAATGCCGCAGGATAGTCGACATCTGTCAACAGATTATCTCAGAGTACTTTCTTGAGAAAGGGGAGTTACTGGACGATGATTTGTATAACAGGCTGGAGTTCAAAGCTGTTGCCCAGAAGTCTAACTTCTTCTCGGAGCTCGAGAGATTCTGCCGCAGTCTTGGAGAGACATGCTTTGGCGCTGGCCAAGCCTCCTTTGTTCCGGCTGGAAGCAACGTCCAACCATCAGCCGGAGGGATGCAGCGTATTTCTAGGAGATCCAAATCTTCTGAAAGCGTGGCTGGTTGTGGCGACAAGCTAGCTGCTGAAAAATAGAATGAGAGTTTCCTTTTTTTTATAGGGGTTTTTTTTACATGTATCTTTTGTGCTTGCCAAATTTTTGTACTCATTACACTCTTGTAATCATTTTTACCCCGCTCCTGGGAGGAATATAAGTTATACTTTTTACTATCTTTGTTTACCTATCTGCCGGAGCCGGCGGTTTCTTATTGTGCTTTGGCCTCCTCTTTTTTAGCCAATTTGCCTATCACTGTGGTATTTTCCTTTTTTTTTAACGGCGCACATATGATTATCTTGCGTAAGTTTTGCCAGTTAAGTGTTTACCCTTACAACATAAAAAGCTTGTGGCTTATTGACCAAACCTTTGTTTTAACCGAATCCTTTCTTTCAAAGTACGGCTGCCTGTGGATTTTGGCCGGATTTTTCTTTCAAGGCGTAATAGCCTGCGGCTCGTTGGCCGGTGCTTACTTTCAAGGCATGATAGCCTGCGGCTCGTTGGCCGGTGCTTACTTTCAAGGCATGATAGCCTGCGGCTCGTTGCCCGGTGTTTATTTTCAAGGCATGATAGCCTGCGGCTCGTTGGCCGGTGCTTACTTTCAAGGCATGATAGCCTGCGGCTCGTTGGCCGGTGCTTATTTTCAAGGCATGATAGCCTGCGGCTCGTTAGCCGGTGCTTACTTTCAAGGCATGATAGCCTGCGGTTCGTTGGCCGGTGCTTATTTTCAAGGCATGATAGCCTGCGGCTTGTTGGCCGGTGCTTATTTTAAAGGCATGATAGCCTGCGGCTCGTTGGCCGGTGCTTATTTTCAAGGGATGATAGCCTGCGGCTCGTTGGCCGGTGCTTATCTTCAAGGCATGATAGCTAGCGGCTCGTTGGTCGGTGCTTACTTTCAAGGCATGATAGCCTGCGGCTCGTTGGCCGGTGCTTACTTTTGCTCTTTTTCAAAAAATAATACCTCTTTATTGAAGAATCATAAATTTTACACATAGAATTTTTTCAGACATTCCCCATGCCAAGAATGCGGCAATTCGTACCCTTCACCATTTTTTAGGCGATATGAAGCTCGTCCCGTCTTTTGGTGTATGATGTACGGTCCTTCCCATTGGGCCTCTAGCTTCTTAGGCTGCTTAACTTCTCGGAGAACCAACTCTCCTGGAGCAAAACTTCGCTCTTTTATCCTTTGGTTGAAATATTGCTCTACCATGGATTTATCTTTCACCATCGTTATTGCGGCGGCCACCCTAGTTTCCTCGAGGAGATCTAGGTGGTCCTGTATTCCCTGATTGTTGACTTCTTCGTCATATGTCTCCCACCTTATTGATGGTACTACAATTTCCGCCGGAATGACAGCCTCTAAACCATATGTTAGTCTGTAGGGTGTTTCTCCTGTCGGCCCCCTTTTTGTTGTTCCGTATGACCAGAGGACCTGGGGTAACAGCTCTGCCGACTTTCCCTTTCTTTCATCGAGTTTTTTCTTTATTGCTTTTACTATCTGACCATTCACATTCTCGACTTGCCCATTTGCCTGAGGGTACGCCACTGATGCGAACCTTAAGTCGATCTTCCATTCTTCACAGAATTCCCGGAAGCTCTCGCAGTTGAATTGTGTTCCGTTATCAGTTATTATTGCCTTTGGTATGCCGAACCTGTATACCACATATTCCCAGATGAATTCCTGTGATTTTCTAGCTGTGATGGAGATAGTGGGCATTGTCTCGACCCACTTCGTGAAATAGTCGATGGCGACATATATGAACTTGAACCTCCCTGGTGAAGCTTCTGGGAATGGTCCCACAATATCCAATCCCCACATAGCAAAGGGAATTGGGCAGAGGATAGATTTTCGTTCCGCCGGAGGATTGTGTATTTTGTTTCCGTGTTCCTGACACTTGAGACACTTTTGTATATATTCTTTGCAATGTTCCATCATTTTTGGCCAAAAGTATCCGAGCCTCAAGATTTTGTGCGTTGTGGTTCTTTCTCCTTGATGGTTTCCACAGAGCCCATCATGTACCTCTTTTATTAGTTCAGTCCCTTCAGCTATGGTAACACACTTCAGTGCCGGTCTTGCGAAAGATCGCTTATACAGCTGGTTATTCTCAATGAAAAATGATGTGGCCCGCCTTTTTATTATCCTGGCCTCCTTTTCCTCTTCCGGCAACTTTCCTTGTCGTATGTAATCTATGATTGGAGTCATCCAAGATTCTGCCTCATCATTTGATTCTACTGTAAACACTTGAACCTCATCTATGCTTGACGTAGTTTTGACTTCTAGCCATATTTCATTGGGTACTCTTTCGGCCATACTTGCCAATTTTGCCAAGGCATCAGCCTCGACATTCTCCGCACAAGGAAGGTGTTTTAGTTCGCATCTTTGGAAATTTGCTTTTAGCTCTTGGACTTTGAGCAAGTACCTCCACAGCTTTTCCTCTTTGACTTCATAGATGTTGTCGTTTTGTCTTGCTACCAACATAGACTCTGAGTATACCTATAATTCTCTCAGGGGGGGTCTTGAGTTGTTTGACGTCCTTCCTTTTCTTGACTTAGCTCCGGGGAAGAAGGCAACTTTCCCTTGAATTCCTTTTGTGATCCTACAGTTTTGACCATCTCCTCGCTAGGAAGACTGTCCATGATGCGGACTTCACACATCCGGGCCATCTTTTGGCTTCCCCTTATCGTAACCACCTTCCCATTTGTGGTTAAATATTTCAATTTTAAGTGATGAGTGCTGTGTATGGCTTTGAAAGCATTGATTCCTGGCCTTCCGAGGTACATGTTATATCCAGACAGACCTGGCACAATAAAAGCTGTGAGTTTCTCCCTGTTCTCCTTTCATCCCCTTGACCTAGGGTCATTGTAAAATCTATACTACCGGGACGTGGTAGAGACTCCCCCTATAAATCCTCCTAGAACCGCCAAATATGGCTTAATCTGGTCCTCAGGCACTTCCAACCTTCTAACCGCTTCGGCTGATATGACTTTCGCTCCGGCTCCACTATCAATCAGGATCCCTTCCATCATCAGATCGTTTACCTGTGCACGAATGACAAGTGGATCGTTGTGTGGATATAGCACTCCATCTTCATCTTCGTCGGAGAAGAAAATTGGAGGAAAACTTTCTTTTTGGCGATCTTCCTCTCCGGGAGTTCCTGATACACTTGATGAATGTGCCTTTTTCTTTCATTAGGGGTTAGTGGTCCTACCTCCGAAAAAAGTCCTGTGAGTTTTCTTAGAGAAAGTTTTGTTAGCTTTCTTTTTTGGGAGAGGGGGTTTGTGTAAACAAAATGCAAAAAATGAAAATTCTATTCCTCTTATTTCGTAGCGTGATACTTGACAATTTATTCCTACATGCTCGATTTTTAGGAAGACAACCTATGACCAGCCTCACTTCCTAAGAAGTTCTGTTGTCCGAATGAAAAGAGAACTTTTACTTTCCTTCCTTACAGACCTGTTATCATACCCACCGATTTGCCAGGGTCAAGCCTGGGGTGAACTTCCTCCTCCTGCCGTCCTCGTGGTGCATTTTGGGCGTCGCTCTGCTGACTGCCGTATTGCCTTTGTGTTCCGGCTGATTGCTTTCCCTTCTTCTTATTTTCCTCAATGATTCGAAGCTCTTTGGCCAGGGTGGCACAGTTTACAGTCTGGTGACTGCGGTTTCCATGGTATTCGCAGAATGCAACTGGAATTTCTCCCTGCGGCGGCTTTCTCGGCTAAGGAAGGTATCCCTCTCTTACTACGGCAGCATATTTCCCTGGGTCGATGTAGACAATGGTCCTTGCCCCCTGATGCTGCGGCCCCTGAGAGGAAGACCCGGCGGTCGACTTGTAATAATATGGTTTGTATCTTGACCCCCCTCTTCCGGCATTTCCTCCATGCCCCTCTTTCTTTTCTGGCGCTGCTGCAGTTTTGAAGCTATCTGCTAGCTCCTTAGCCTTGTTTTCTGCTATCTCAGATTTCAAAAAATCATGGATCATTTCAGCTAATTCCCCATGAGTTTTTGGTGCTTTTGTTGCGATTTTTCCAGCAAGCCGAGGCTGAGCCAAGGCATTACCAAAGGCTTTAATCAAGATTTTCTCATCGATATCATCAATTTCTGCGACTCTCTTATGGAAGCGTTCAGTGTACTCCTTCACAGTTTCCCCCTTTTGCTGCTTAACGTCCACCAACTCTATTGTCTCTTTTCTAACCCTCTTGCTCGCAGCGAAGTATTGTTGAAATTCCTCGGTCAGTTGCTTAAAGCTGGTGATGGACTGCAGCGGCCTCGTGGAGATCCATCTCAATGCTCTCTTTGAAAGCGTTCCTGGGAATAAATTGCAGAGAGCGAGGGAGCTAATCCCTTGAGTATTCATGGCAAGCATGAATTTCTTAATATGTTGGGCGGGGTCTCCTGTCCCATCATATTTCTCAATCGCCGGAGCAACGAAATGCGGCGGGAGTTTTGCTTTTCTTATCCTCTCCGAGAAGGGGTACAAGATCATGTCTATTTGGTCGTCCTCTTCCATTTCTTCCTCACTAATGACTGAATTGCGCTTCCGATCTTTACTTTCTTTGCCATTACTGCCTCTGGAATCCTTGTTTATCAACTGCTCTATAGCCTCAATCATTTCGTCCCACTTCTTCTGATATTCCTCATCTCTTTGCATTAATTCCTGTTGTAGAGTCTGGTTTCCCTCCACAATCTTCTCGTCAATCGATCTGACTAGTCCCTTCAGCATATCCTCGAGATCTTCTTGGAGATGGCTTCTGGCACCTCCGTACTCATTTCCTCTTCAACACGATTGTTATCCTCGGTAGTGTTCTTCGGTTTTTCTTAGATCTTGGAGCCATTTCCCGTATTCAGATCCTGCAAAAAATATCATTAGTCATTTTAGGATATCCTCTACGAATCGTCATAGATCACTTCCCTGTTTCTATGTGGTCTCGTGGTTGCTTCTTGTTGTTCATTTCCCACAGACGGCGCCAAATGAAACGGAGTATTGCATCATAATCCAATTCGATCTGATTTACTATCCTATGTTACCTGGTCTCGATTACAGAATCCCATAAGGGGGGAGTGAGAGAGAGCCTTTTGAGCCTTTTGTTAGAATCAAGTTTAAGTCTGATTGCCAAATGTTACGTGTCTTATTTCATGAGGGTACACTCCTATTTATAGAGTTTTGGGGCCTGGTCTCATGTTGCCAGCCTGTAGCCTGTATTTTAGATGTATAAGTACGGTTTTGCCCTCCTCTAATGTCTTTGGCCGACCACAGACGACCGGCCATACTACATTTTGCCTTGCCTAAGTCCTACTTTCGCCCGGCTGGAGACGGCCGGATGCCTTATGTATTCCTATTTCCATCGGCTAGAAGCGGCCGGATGCTCCATGTGCTTTGTTTGGCTTGGTACCATTTCTTCCCTTCTCAGATCCGTACCCGTTGGACTGAGTCATCATGTGAGGACATTTGCATCACCTCCTTATGTAAGACTTCTGTGCATATGTTCTTTCTCCTGGGCCTCAGGCCCAATGTCTGTATCGATCTATCAATCTCTCCCAGTCCAGATGAAACACTTGAGGGTTTCAGTGGCCCAAATGGCTTTACCTCCAAGAAGTCACCCTCTCAGGATAAGATCAAAGGTTTCCATTATTCCCTTTAGGATTGCTGGCCCATTTCACATGCCAAAAATCTCCAGCCCGTCGGCCCGAACAGTCCAAAAAAGAAAAAGAGTCCTGTAATTAGAACATAAGGGTCCTTAGAGGAAAACCTTTCCATGTCATTGAAAGCCCATGCCCTAATGGTTTTTCTTTTTACTTTATGATTCTAAAACAGAAAGAAGGCAAAATTTCAGAAAGGCGCTGGGATAGAAGTTCCGGACGTTTGACCCGACTGCCAACTCCTCCTCTTCCGTCATTCCAGCCCGAAGTAGACTCCAGCTCATCTGACAAGTCGATCCAGGCACATGACGATATCCCTCAGGAGGATCAGCAAGCAGGGGGGAAAACCAGAACACTTCTGTTGAAGAGCTCATGAAAAAATTTGATTTGAAGCACCAGGAGGCAATCTAGGCACTCGAAAATAAATATGTGGACACAATTGCCAAGCTGGAGGATAAGTTGGCCGCGCTGGAAACGACAGCCCAAAGCAGGATTGAATAGCCAGCCTGGTACGGAAACATCAAGCTACTATTGAAGCCTTAGAGGCACGGCATACAGCAGCAACAGTTGAGCTCCATGAGAAAATAGGATCCTTGGAGGCGGCAAGACAGGAAAGACCGCTGCAAGGATTTGTCAATCCTTTATACGGCATGGACAATATCTCCTTGGAGGGACATGACACCCAAGTTGGATACGGAGGTGGTGCTCCCGGGAACCAGTTAGCCGCTGAAGTTCAGAGGGCTCTGAGGCCCATTAAGCACATAGAAAAGGCCGGTAAACCCGCTGGGTTTGACTATCTCTCCATGGGAACCTATCCAGACGTCGAGCTACCCGCGAAGCTGAAGCTCCCCACCTTGGCTCTCTACAAAGGCTCGACCGATCCCCAAATTCATTTGGCGATGTTTGATCGAGAGATGTCTATCCTGAGGCTCAATGATATGCAGAAGGCCAAGGTTTTTGCCCGATACCTGGATGAGATTCCTCAATGACGGTACCTAACTCAAAGAATGAACACCAAGACATACGAGGAGATATGTGAAGCCTTCCTGACTCACTTTGAGTATGCTAAAAATTTAGAAATCACCCGGTTTGACCTTGCCAGCACGCGCCAAACAGGAAGTGAGTCCATGTCTTACTTTATAAAGCGGTGGAGGAGGAAGGCAGCAGGCATGCCTACAAGGATGGATGAGTAGGAACAAATTCGCATGATTGTTGAAAACATGCAAAAGCAGTACAATGATGAATTAAAGTATATGTACTTTCCAAGCTTTGATATGCTCATGGGCCAGGTAGGAGTTTTGGAGGAGAAGATCCACAAGGGAGACCTAAAGCTTGGATATCCTCGAGGATCCGGGAGTAATTCAAAGTTCCCAAAATCTGAACCAGCAAAGGTTTCCTACTCAAGCGCAGCTTACACACAGAGTGCACCGCAAAGGTACACGGGACAATACGAGGTGAATGCAGTCCAGCAGCCAAGGGAACAAGGGAGGAGCTATCGAGCAGTACCACCTCCAAGACCGGATTTCAGTCAACGAGAATTCACAAATATCGGTCGGCCTTTGAGTCATGCTCTGAAAAAGCTCCAGGAGCGTAATATCTTACAGCCTCTTCCGCCCCGACCAGGAGTCACCCGTTTGGGCAGGAGTCCAAATCAGTTCTGTCTCTACCATCAGTTACCAGGTCACGATACCGATCATTGCAGGGCCCTACAGCATAAGATCCAAGACCTGATTGACCAGGGACTTCAGTTCTCAGAGCGCGGGAATATCTTTGGGAATCCTATGCCGGAACATCACTAGGAGTCTTTGTTATTTTTCTTCTTCCTTTAGTTGTGTTTGCGTAGCTTTTGTCTTTTTCTTTTTCCTTTGTCTTTTCTTTTAGTTCTTTAGCTAGTTTAGTTGTCTCTCCCATTTAGTTGGTACTTGATGTCATTGTTACTTCTTTTCGTTATCAATAAAATTTCTTCTTTGTTCATGTTTTAATGTTTATACATTCGTTCATGTGCTAAAAAAAAGAAAAGAAGAAGGAAAACCCTCTCTCATAAAGCATGGCTGCAAACATATAAAAGGAGAAACCTTTGTTCTTCGCGAAACCTCTTGTACAAAACCGCCTTCCCATCCATACACTCACCACCATCATTTACCATCACACATGCAATCATCCTCCATAAATAACTTGGGCATTTTAAGGATTGTTAAGTAAACCCCACAATACTGGGGGCAATCTGAGTTAAGGAACGATAATGTTTAAATGTGCAAACAAGTCTCTGAGCGTACACTTCGCGAGAGTGCTTTGAGCGGTAAAACAAAGAGTGAAAGAGTGTGTCATTTTTACGCGACTCCAGGGAGATCAAATTCAAAGGTGAGGTAAACGGCATTACTCTGACCGAAGGAGATAATTTGTCAATTTACGCTTAAACCTATGAAAAGTAACAAAGAACAGATACACAACTATTAGGGATGACGAAGCACCTAGGTATAGTACCACACAACCAAAAAGTTTGTGAACCCAGACATTAAACCCTAGGCACCCCCGCTGAGCTTTTCGTGAACATCCTCTTTTATAACATTACAAACTCCACAAACAAGCCAGCCAATGATGAACAACCGACCCGGTAACCAAAGGAAGCAAGGATCCCGACTTCCGAACAACAACTTCACAAGTCCAAAGAAGCAAAATTGCTACCAGCATGACGAAGCGATCTGCAAATGGCCCCAAAGTGGCACAGGATCCAAGTGAGCTAACATCAAAAACAACTCTCCAAGTTCAAAACCGGGAAACACAAGAACCCCGAAAGAAAAGAGATTCAAAGAAAGGCAAACCTGAAAAGCCTCGAAGAAATCCAAAATCGGAAAAAAGAGAGAAGGTGCAAGGAACAACTCAAAAGTCCCAAGTTCCAAGCTCATAAGCAAAGTCATCATGAAGTAGCCGAACAACTTCAAGACAAAGAAAGCAAGTCCGGGAGAAGGTGCAAGTTGCAGCTTTGGTCACCCTTATAGCTCCACATATCCTAAACATTCTTCCATTGCCCTGTTGTCATTTGTCACACCCCATAGCCACGTTATAAGTTTAAAAGACTTCTGACTTAATAGTTGTGTATCCAATCAAGTGAAAGTAACAGGTTGAACGCGTAAATCTAACAAATGTCAAATTCAATGGTTGGGATGTTTTGACCAAAATGAGAGCACGACTGCAAGCATTAAACACTTTGAGTGTAGGATAGAAAGCACCACATCAAGATAAACCTGGACCTTGTAAGGATGAGACTTGTTTTTACGCAATTAATCAAAGAAAATACTAGGGGCAATCGATCGTTCCGTTCGATTGCCATAAGGCCCTGAAAACGCAGATCGCCTCAAGGAAATACTGGGGGCAATTGTTGGTCCCAACAACTGCAACAATGACACCGATTGAGGCCCAAAAACCCGAGACCCAAAGGATCAAACCCTCCTCATATCACACAGGCCCGTCCTAAGCCCTACCTCCACATTCAAACATCCGCAGGCCTGTCCTAAGCCCTACCTCCATACTCAAACATCCGCAGGCCCGTCTTGAGCCTTAATCCTCTTACATTCATTTAGATCCATCATACACTTAACTCACCTTCATTTAAGATCCATCCTTAGGCTCGTCATAAGACCTAGATCCATCTTTAGGCCCGTCATAAGACCTAGAACCATCCTTAGGCTCGTCATAAGACCTAGATCCATCTTTAGGCTCGTCATAAGACCTAGATCCATCTTTAGGCCCGTCATAAGACCTAGAACCGTCCTTTAGGCTCGTCATAAGACCTAGTTGCATGCCCTTAGGCTCGTAGTAAGACCTAGCATTACCTTTTAGTTTACCCACTCTCCTCAAACACATTGCATTCATCTCATTCATATAGGCTCGTCATAAGACCTAGTTGCATTATCCAGGCGCGTCACAAGACCTGGCGATAGAAAGTTGGTGAGGTGATGGCAATAAATCCTCCTTTTGCGATGTCAACTTATTTTTGGGATCAACGAATGGTGGGAAAAGGCAATAAGTCCCCAGGGTTTTTACCAGGAGTTATCCCTGCACACCGGCTTGGGGGGCGATGGCAATAAGTCCACATTGGGTCCAGTCAGGTGCATTGTCACGGGTTTCGGTCCCTAGAAGCATCCGAGCATCATCAGCATCATCATCAGCATCAGCATCAGCATCAGCATCATTAGCATCGTTAGCATTTCAGCATTCTTGCATTTGCATACAGTTTTCACATCCTAGGTAGTCAAAGCCTTAGAATCGCTTGATATTGCATCGTTTCATTTATTACAGGTAGTCAACACCTTAGAACCGTTTGACATTATTTCATTTTCGTCACCTAGGTAGTCAGCGCCTTAGAATGGCTTGACACATTTTCACTTATAGGTAGTCAGCGCCTTAGAATAGCTCGACAGCGTTTTGTTGCTTAGGTAGTCAGCACCTCCGAATAGCTGGACGTAGTCAACGTGGTTTCGCACAACATGGAGGGTTCTATGGAATTCAAAATTTTGGGGTATCACTCAAGCATCAACCAGACTTATCACATCCATTACAAAGTCCAGTTGACGGGGGGCAATCTATTATACCCAAAATTTTGACCCCCCTGGTTAGGGTCTACGAGGTTTTGGTGTTGTGAGGGGCATTTCAATCAAGTAGTGAGAGATTCCGGCTCGATCGGCGCGCTCCAGGGCATGTGGAGTAGCTTCATCATTATCAGGGGCATTTTTGTAATTTTTAAGGCTCCTAAGACCTCCTATAAGCTTTCTCTCTCCTCCAAAGGATGCCCAAATCAGCTTGAAATGCTTTGATATTTTAACCCATGATAGAGGATGACATTTTAAGCATAATGGCGTTGGAAATTTAATTTTTCGAATTTCCAATAATTTTCTAGCAATTTCTGACTGAATCTGATGAGAAATTCAATTTAAAAATATTCCAACATTTAAAAAATTCGTTTCCACTTCAGAAAATTCATAATTTCCATTCTTGACATGTGGTTAAAATTTCACAGCAAAATTCCTTTGGGTAGTCATTTAATTAAAATATCAAAAAATCTTACTTTTACTAGATTTCCTTTATCTTTAAGGAAGTCTATATAAGGGGATAGGTTTTTTGATAAAATCAGAATCTCATATGCTCAAGAACCCTAGGAAGACAGAAAGCACAGCCTCCTCTCTCTCTCTCTCACGTTTTTTAACACCCAGCCACCCGAATCATACCGAAAATCCCACGAAATCACCATCTAAACTCGTTTTCCAATCCCCAAAGCACCAATAATCATCAAAACCCCACATAAACACCACAAAAATGTGAAGAACAGCAAGAACAACCAACAACCAGAAGCTTGGTTCGAAAACCTTTCGGGTCTGCCATCAACGGAGCACTCGACGAATCCCGGTGTGAAGAATCATCGTGAATCCGAAGGTAAAACAGGTAGAAATTTCACTTTCCTAACTCCCCACGATATTATCAGTCTTGCCTCAAAATTTGGGCTCAAACTAACTCTTTTTCGCTTTTGTATCGCTAATTGTTTTAGCTACTGCCTTGTTACTTGTTTGCTAAGTTTCGTATTAATTTCGATTTCAAATTGAGTTCTTTCAATTACTAACATGTTTATAATCTTTCAAGGTACACACCCATAAAATTTGAGCTCAAAACACCTTAGGGAACCATCAAAAACTCACTGTCCGTGGGTTGTCCGTGACCTCGGACTCATTGTCCGGGACCACGGACGGGTTGTCCGTGACCACGGACACCCACGGACGGTGGTGGGATTTTATATTTTTCAATTTTTCAAATTTTAGGGTTTCTGTCAATACATGTCCGGGCCCACGTACACCCTGTCCGTGGCCCCGGACTTTTCAAGTTTGCGTTTTTATTTTTGTTCTGTTTACGAAATCATTTAATTCAATTGGGGTCCGAGGTCTCGGACATTAGGTCCGTGGTCTCGGACATTAGGTCCGTGGCTACGGACGTTATAAAAATTTGACCTAATTCTGCCTCCGAAACCCTAGTTTAGGTAACTTTCAATTTCACTTTAATTTTCTATCAAAAAACGCTAAAAATAAAAAAAACAGAAGCGCGCACCTAGGTTAAAAGCAACTTTGTAGAAAGCCGTAAATAAACCAAGTAGAGGAAAAATGACCTAGGAAGGGTAATGAAAGTAATTTGAACCCTAAATAAGTCGAATACCAAGCCCCCGAACCCGAACTCTACCTTTCCTAATTTACCCTAGGTTAAAATTCGGTGGCGACTCATAATAGGTTCCAGTGAGCTAGCTTAGGTTTTAATAATTATTGTTTAATGACATAGTTGTTAATCTTAGGTTATAAGTGGACCTAAAACCTGGTCAGATCCTAATCAGCCTTAATCAACATAGGGTAGGGTTTAAAATCGAGGCTCACAAACATTATGTCATTTCGTATTTTTTTCAAAATTTATAAGAGCATTTGACTGATCTTCAAATTTTCGGGGGACGGGGGGGGGGGGGGCTGGAGCCCCCTAGCCTCCCTCTAGATCCGCCTCTGCTTGCATTTCAGCTACTATCAAAGAGCAAGTGACTGTCATCTAAGAGAATGGATCCATCACATAGACGAATCGAACCTGCCAGAGTTAGAGCTTTTCCTCTCCTTTTCTTACAACAACAATTGATTTTTATAGCACTCCGCATAGGAGCGGACTAAGAGTAAAATTATAATCATCTGTATTTTGATTCTCCATTTGAAACTAATAAGCAATGATGTAACACCCCCGAATAAACATCCAATAGCACCAATAAAGCTCCGTGCCATATTACAAGATAACTACGCAGTGGATTCTCAACATCATCCGGGTGCTACAGACGCCAACCACCCACGTGGTTGACATGACCACTCTACTAACACCAAGTTATGGTCTGCATGAGTGGAAACAGCCCTTAACCAAAACTCATATTCTACATAAAACACCCTTCTAAATACAAACCCAAGTACCGAGTGTCTACAACTTAGTTATTACATTAAACAAACAATCTGAATAAGTACATCCAGGTTTAATTCTACATGGTGACAACCCATACATTTAACACCCTACTTAAAAGTCTTGCCCAGTTGGACTACCCCCATGGTAGTCATCCCACCTACGCTCCGTCACGTTCCAGATGACCACCTGTAAAAATAAAGGACTCAGCAAAACTATGCTGAGTATGAATATGTGTAGCCCGTATGTTGCCGGGCTACACGACTACTTGGTCGAATAATTATTAAGTCCAATTTACATGCTATAATAAAGCAGTAAAGCACACCACAATGCATCATGATATCATACACACTTAAAGGTAGCAAAGCATTAGCAACATCAAACACGCAACCAAGCATAACAAGCTGCTAGTATAGCAACAACAATCATGTAAATAATAAAACGTGTGCATAGGTATGTTGTACTCATGATCCTTACTATGGGATCATTCGAGCATTGTGTGTTTTCATTTCTTTTCTCTTGTTCCCATAATGTGTATTTTCTTTTCCTTTCCTTGCACCAGGTGTGGGGATATAGTTTAGGTCCCGTGACCATATAATGTAGGTGCCAATTTTTTTTCCATGTCTCTTTAAGGGTTATTTGTGAATTCTCTTATCACCACAAGTTGGAGAATGTCTTCTCCATAGCTACTCCTCCATTCCCGGCATCATGCGTCGAGAAAGCGGGGTCATCTCTAGACCCCAGGATGTGTTCCACTGACTGGTATTTTACTTTTCATTATCATTATAAGTTCGACACCATAGTGGGTGTCATTAGAAGTCCTCTGTATTTTAAGAGGGGTGTTCCCTTTATGTAGTTCCTTTGTTTTGTTTACGTAGTTCGTTGTGTTTCATCTCAAGGTTTCATCAACGAGAAGGGACTATACTACTGTGTGCGTGCAAGTAATAAGCAACAATGACATAACAAGCATATAAGCAAGCCACAATAAGCAATCCAATTTCATGCTTTAATCTTATGGTCGTTGTCAAGCAAGGCACACAACACACAAGCCGTGTAACACGGTAACATATGTACCACACATATCCATACCTGCTTTAGAAGCAAGAGTTGTCTCACACACACACGAGGTCCCGGTTGGCGTTCGTTACGGCCCTAACGTTGATTAAAAATAACGTGTCACACTAGTGGAAAAAATGTTTTTAACCACGGTTATTTTTCCTATATACCACGGTTAGGAACCGTGGTTTATGCTTGCGTCGTATATTCACAAATTGAGGTAAACGACGGTTCATAACCGTGGTTTAAAGTGAGCAAAAAAACCACGGTTTGTCGAAACCGTCGTTTAAGACCCCTTCTCCCGCGAACATTCACTGACTTTATACCACGGTTGTGAGTCTGAACCGTGGTATATAGTGCATTATAAATGACGGTTTTACTTAAAACCGTGGTATAAAGTCTATAGAAATCAACAATAAACCACGGTTATATGTAGAACCGTGGTTTATAGTCTGTGATTTTTTTCGCAGTTCGCCGGCGCTTTAGCGCCGCCGCCTTCGATGTAATTTCTCAACAGAGAGCGCAAACAGAAGAGAATGAACAGGCCAGAACATGTATGTTACTTGTTTGTGTATTAGGGTTGCTAAATAATGAGTGAAGTTACATTATGTTCCTTGTTTGTCGGTAGGTTGCAAAATTACCGTGAAAGAGAATGAGAGAGGGCGAAGCGCCGGTTTGGGTTGCACAAAATTACCGTGAAAAATAAGAGGCGCAGAGCATGTCATTGTTTGCTAGTGTGGGTTGCAAAAGAAAATGAGGGCGAAGCGGTGGGTTGCACAAATTACCGTGAAAATAAGAGGCGGCATGTCATGTTGCTAGTGTCAAAAATGTGACAAGCGCAGCATGTCATTGTTCGCCGGCGATTTACAAAAATTACAGAGGCGCAGAGCATGTCCTTGTTCGCCGGTTAGGTTTGCAAAAATTACAGAGGCGCAACATGTGTTCCTTGTTTTCCAGTATGGCGAAGAGCATGCATGTTCGCCGGTGGGTTGAAAAAATTACAGAGGTGCAAAAGAAGAAGAAGAAGGAGAAGAGTTGCAGAGCATCCTTGTTCAACAGTGTAGGTTGTAAAAGAGTGAGGAGAAAATATATATAATAAGAGAAAGAGAAAGAGCCGCGTTAATTTTCGGCGAAAATTTCAATTCCCACTTAGACTATATACCACAGTTCTAATAAGGAACCGTCATTTAAAGTTTTTTGACCACGACTAAAAACGATAGTTTTGACAAAACCATGGTATATAGAAACCCTATATACGATGGTTCTCCAAGAACCGTGGTATATTCACTCCGACATGTACTATATACCACGGTTGCCCTGAAAACCGTGGTATATAACTAACCTATATACGACGGTTCCGGAAAAACCGTGGTATATGCGCTCTGGTATGCACCTTAAACGACGGTTTCTATTAAAACCGTGGTTTATAAACTTTAAACCAAGGTTTTCCATTTAACCGTGGTTTAAACGCCATCATTAAAAACATTTTTTCTACTAGTGTCAGTTCATGATTTCATGTGACAACACTTTCCTAGTTTATCTCATTTATATCGGGTGTTATTCCCTAGATGAATTTTTGAGTACCCAACTTATACAAGTCCTTAGAACTTTTCAGGTAGCACCCTAAACCTTCATCTCTCTCCCAGGGCATTTACCTTGACGTTTTACACGTTAATTAAGTTCTTTCTTTAACTAACGTTTTAGAGTACTTTACGCACCATCTTGTGACAAGTTACTTAGGAAGGATTTTATATTGCCTAAGAAGTATTTCTCCCCCCCCCCCCCCTTAGCTAAATAGGTTAGTAATGTCCTAACTCTATTATGCTAACACTATAGTCCTTGAAATATCCATAAAGCTTGCTTACACAGAACCCAAAAGCTTCCAAATCTGAAGCACAATTCCCTTGCACCACCTTATCTAACATCACTTCTAATGTAATAAACTGATGTTTAACCTTCTCAACATGATTGCTAACCTAGGTATATTTATTAGGTATTATTTGGCTCATTATTTAACTAGAATCACACTTAGGATACCCTTGTAACCCAGTTATACAAAAGCTATAACATTAATGAAAATCTGAACCCACAATCAAATGTTTCTTCTTGTTTCTTGTTCTTCTTTAGTTCAACTGCTGTTCAATCTTCTCAAAACGGTTCCCTAACCTAGCTGCAGTTAGTAGCTATGGTTTGAGTTTATTTCTAACCCATCATCCTACTCTTAGCACCTTAGGAAGTTAAACATACTGAAACACACATTTAGAAAAAAAAACTGAAACACTTCCATTAAACCCCTCATTTTAATGCATTAACCTGCTTCCTACTTCCTCTCAAAGTGTTTACTATCTTGGGTGATTATATTAGCAAGGTTATAAGTTTATTTCCAGACCTATACAACCCTCTCATACCAGCTGTACAACAGTTACACAGAAAGCGGCAGATTCTGGAAAACTAAAAATCAAAACTGTACATCACCTTTTCCTCTTGTTTTTAGTTCATTAATCAGCTTCCAAATCCTCCCATAATTCTTACTCAACTAGATAGCTTTAGTAGGGAGGTTTTTAACTCAAACTCAACTCAAAACAACTCTGTTAACACCTCTGAATGTTCATTATACAGAAGCTAGAAAATGCAGAAATTGAAAACACCAAATCTGCACAACCCCTCTTTAAGTCCCCTTTTAGGTTATAAATCAGTCTTCAATTCCTTCCAAAGTTTTTACCCCACTAGATAAGTGTATTAGGATGAGTTTGAACTTAGAAACAATTCAAAATAAGGCTGTCATCACTTCTGAAAATCCATTTTACAGAAACCCAAAAACTGCAGAAACTGAAAATATATATTCCTGTATCTTCTCTTTAACCTTTATGTTTGGTTATTAATTTGTCTCTTAACCTCTCCGTAAATATTCATAGACTGTCTTAAGTGTGTTAGTAACATTTTAGAATCATTAGCAACTCAATGCCACCCTTTATAACCCTCTGTAACATGGTTATACAGAAGACATAAGTTCCAGAAATCTGGAACTTCAATCTGTGTTTTTCCCCCTTCCAACTCCTCTTTTAATTTTTTAACTTGATTTCTAATCTTCATCTAGGTGCTTATTGTTTACTAAGGTATGTTAGGGGTGTTTTAGATTCATTGGCAACTCACTACAGCTCCTCCAAATCTTTCTGTACAAGGTTATACAGAACTGAAACAAAAGTCAAGGCCGAAACTATGAAACTGAAGTATTTCTTCTTCTCTTGTCTTTCTTTTCTGTTCTGTGATCTAATTTATGTTTTGTTCATGAATTGAGTTTCAACTTTCCCTCATTGATAGCTTACGTGGTTAAATGTTTTACCATGGCCGTACCCTCAAAACAGACCCAAGGCACCGCTGTTAAAGTTACAGAAAAGCCATTTTACAGAAACTGCAATTGCTGCAGGAAAACTGAAAATAGAAGCTGATATACTTCATTCTTTCTCGTTTCTTTATCTCTGAGTTGACTTTCGTTTTTCTCAAAATGTTAACACATTAGGTAGACAAATTTTGTAAGGCTTTAGGCTCATATAACTCTCAATATACCCCTTCAAGACTCTCTGTACTCAGTTTCACAGAGCAGAAGGAAAATGCACAGCAGACAGCAGACAGATGACTTCTATCGATTTCCTTTCTGTTTATTCACGTATCTGTCATTCCATTCATCCCTAAGCATCTACACCCTTAGTTACATGAGTTAACAAGGCTTAAATTCCATTTTCAACCCAAATAAACACTCACATAGCATCTGTACTTATTTATACCGAATGACATACTGATGAAAATCTTGAGAACAGAAGTGATGCATTCCCTTTCTGCTTCTTCTGTCAGGTTATTACATGACTTCAATCTTTCCCAGCTTACTTACTTACTTAGTTAGATGTTCTAGTAAAAATTTAAACTCAGAAAGAGCAAGAAACATACCTCAGAAACATCATTACCCAGACCTACTAATAAACTGTAAAACTGAAACTGAAGCATTGTTTTTCTGCCTTTGATTTTTGACTATCATTCTGTTTTCAAACTCCCCTACTTGTTTACCCATTTGGGTACATCTCTTAATATAGTTTTGACTTTAAAACAACCCAAAGCAACTTCGCCAAGGTTACAGTATTATCCTCATACTGAAACAAGACAGTTCCAGAAACTGAGAGAAAACAAAACTGAAACATGCTTCTGTTTATTTTCTGTTTTCTAATCTACCCAATGCACTTACAAACTTACTAAAGTATCTTATAGGTGTTTCAGGTGCATTAGCAATTCCCTACAACCCCATCAAATCCCTCTATACCTGGTAATACAGAAGACAAGTTTTCAGAAAAACCATAAACTGAAACATTTAATTCTACTATCTTTTCTTTTCTGTTTGTTATTAGTTTATCCTTCAATTCATCCCCCAAAATACTCACTACTTAATCAAGTGTTCTAGTTTTGTTTTAAACCCAATACCAACTAGACAACACTCTACAGACTCTTTACACAGAAAAGAGAAACCGAAAACTGAAATTATGAGAACTGATACATGTTCCCATCTGTTGTTTTCTTTCTATTTTTTAATCTGATGTTTGTTTTCTCCCAAGTTGTTTTCCCATTAGATACACGTCTTACCATGATTCTCAGTTCAAGAACAGACCCATGGCAATGTTATTCAACTACTGGAACAATCTAGTACTCACTGGTAAGAAACCTGAAAACTGATATGTACTAACCACTTCACTTTTATTTCTTTCTTGTTTACGAATCTGACCCTCCATTTTTCACAAAGTGCTGACTCAGTTTAGTTAAGTGTTTTATCTTGGAGTAAACTCCAAAACAGATCCACACCACGTGAGCAACAGCTCTGAAAGATTATTTACATAAAATCTGAAAGTTGAGAAACAAAAATTCTGGACTGTTGCATTTCTTTTCTGTTGTGTGTGTTCTGTTCAATAACCTGACTCCTACTTCTCCCTCTTTGGTTGCTTACGTAGTTAAGTGTTCCATCAAGGTTTTAAATTCCAAAACAGCTTTGCTAGTATCATTGAGTCATCCACAACTAACTGAAAAGGAACAGAGATATGAAACTGTAAAACAGAACTATAATCTTTTCTAACTCTTTCTTTGTTCATAGTTTGTCTTCCATTTCATTTACACCTAGCCTAACATGTTAATAAGTTCTTAGACTGGCCATTAAGCCAATGCCACTATCATATCATCTCTAGAAATTGAGTATACAGAAGACAACAGTTACAGATGGGTAACTTACTACCTTGTGTTTCTTTTCTTTTTCTTCTCTGCAGTTGGTTCATCCTGATCCCCTCCTGGTGAAATGTGAAACTTTCAGGGGCCTTGGACTGAAGAGAGTACCCACGGTTAGACTTGACAAAATCAGGAGAAAGAAGACAGGAGCTGGGGAAGAGTGTCCAGGTGTTAGATATGGTAAACCAAATGAAACAGGTTGTGGAACAACTGATCTACGGGTTACCTGGTCATGTTACCCTTTGAAACAGAAGTGGGCTATTGTGCGTGGGATCCTGATGCACTCTCCATGGGTTCCATTTTCCAGGCGGAGTCAAGCAAAAAAAATCGAGGAGGAAATGGGTTAGGCCACAGAGAATCTCGGACATTCAAGAGCACATAAGGAGGAAGATAGCAACAGGCAGTTTGGGAGCATCACCTTGTTTGGTACTCGAACAGAAGGTGCAGTTGTCTCAGGAGTCTTTGGCACTCTTGTAACTTCTCTAAACTTGGGTGATCAGTCAAGGGAGAATGGGATGAGTTTCTGGCCAGATAGGAAACGTACGCATGCAGGGGAAAGAATAGAATAGATGGACATGAGTATAAATCGCATATCAGCATGCGGGAGGGAACAGACACAGAGAATTAAATTGAAGCTAATGGGAGTAAGTTCCTATGGGAATTGTGAAGGTTTGGTGCGCTCAAACTCTGAGGTGTGGAAGTTTGAGAAAGAACAGATTCTACTACTCATGCGGGTTGCTTTCAGTACTTTTACTGGAATCGTGAATACCCCAGCTTGCGCTTCAGGTGTTCAGACAGAACAAGAGAATGTGATGTCCCGTTGTTTCCTTCCTTTTTTTTGTGATTCAGTTGCTGTTGCAGAGAACAGTTAACAGGATGATAGTTTATTGAGTGAACAAGAAGATGGTGGTCTCAAGTTACAAGGAAGGGTGCCCTGATTCTATGTCCGATCTGCAATCGATAACAGCATGTTTGACTTTGTCAAATTCCTTTCTTCTGCACCTGAGATCGATGACAGTGCTTAAGCGTGGTTGTATTATTTTTTTTGTAGTTACAGTGGTAGTCGAAATAATAGTATAATTATATTGGTATTGGTTACTGAATTCGAGCATAGCTCAACCGGTTAAGGCATTCATGTTGGTACGAGAGGTACCGGGTTCGAATCCCAGCTGGAGTAGGTTTGCTCTTTTTTTTTGCTATATACATACCTATTTTATCGTTGCTACATACATATACATATATATGTAACTATTTTATCTTGTCATGTTGTTGATTATACATATATATATGCACGACTATTTTATTTTGTTGCGTTTTAGTTATACATATATATTTACACGACTGTTGAATTACGTCACGTTATTACTTGTGCACGTAACGTGGTGATATTATAACGTTGGTTGTACGTATGTATATATAAATATACGGGACTATATCAATGTTTTCATGTTTGCGTCGCATTATTAATCATAACATCTTCGGTTTAGAGATGTGTACGTATGAGTTTACGTTTACGATTATAATTCGTCCAAGGTATAGAGGATGTTCATACGATTTATTGGGCGCACTAGTGGTATTTGTTTTACGCATCGATATGTACATGCAATTTAGCATCCGTTTGGATCTATATTTTAAATACCATAATGTTTCATGGTAATTATTGCACATAATTTAGTTTAAACTTCACTAATTTAAAGTGGTAATTACTCGGGGTATTTCATATGGTATAAGCATAGTTTGTTTCAATTAGAGCCAACCAAGACATTTGATATTGTCCCTTTCTGAATTTTCTACATCATAAACACTTCACATCCTATTGAGACCTTCTTCTAACTTATCCTCTAGCCATTTATCTACATTCGAGACGATCCAGTCTTGCAAAGTGTTTTTCTCAGTAACACCCCTACCATTAATACAACCATTACCGTCAAACCTCCTCGTGCTTCCAGATTCACGCAGCGGATACTTACTTACATACAGTGGGTGATACAATACCGTTAGTCACCCATGTGACTAACAAGGCTACTACTGATACATACAGCATCGGTCTGATGGACCGGAATATCCGAGTGCTACACAAATACAAGCTTCACTACAATTACCAATTAGATATTACAACTTCCCATTCAATACAATACTCCATAGGTTCAATACATGCTAATATACCGAGTTTACTAAGATCCTTATACAAGTAGAATACCTCTTTCAATTCCATACATGCTCATTAAGAGTCTAACTACTACCCATTCCTCACGAACTACTTGCTCCCTAGGTGTAGGGAGTGTGCTACTTAGTACACCTCTACATTCTACTACTAACTATCCAAATGTAGTCACCGGTCTCGTGCCTTGTCCATATCCTCTTCGGGTACATGCACACTAAAAACGTTCCCCCGAGGGGGTCAGCTTTCGCTGAGCATGATAACCGCATACCCCGCGTACTAGTGAGGGTACGCCGACCACTTGGTCGAATACATGCGATTGATTTCATTCAAACATACATGCATACATGCTCTTATACACAATGTTACAACACATTACACAATGAATACATACATACACTTCAATGCATACTCTTCAATACATACATGGTCAATCATACAAGCCATCAGATACATACTTACCTTTCCGAAATCCGCAACACACAATACATATATAGTACATAAGCAATACATACACAATCCACCATAATTGTTAGCTCATGTTGGTCTACCCGTGTTAATCGGGTGAAGATTACTCTTTTACTCGTTCCACAGTACTTACGCATACATACTCATACTCATACATACTTACTTACTTACTTACTCTTACCCATGTTAAGTCGTCGGGACCTCCGACCCGGGGACTACTCCGTCCCACCACCGGGATTACTTGACTCACCAATCCGGGATGCTACCCATTTAAGGGATTTGGGCCGCGGACCAGTTTAAGAGTTAGGAATCGGATCCAACCTCTTGTGTCTCCTCATCCTCACGCGTGACCAAAGCTATATCGGACTTTTACTCATTCCAATTTATTCCTTACTTATGTTAGGAGTTAGGTAGTTAGGAATTAGCAGAAGTCATTCATTCAAGCCACATACACAATACATTGTTCATATACGCATCCATACAAAATACATCACAATATACAAGTACACTACGAAATACAATACACTTCATCATCATTCATATATTTCATGAATTATACAAACCATTGTTCAAGACAAATATCAAGAACAATGTAAACAAGCACGAGTAGGTGCAATATAGTCCGATTCATGCATTTATCTTATTAGGTGATCAAATAAGCACACAAATCGGGGTAACCAGATTAGGATACAGGGCATGAAGAAATCATACCGTTCACCGTTGTACTTGTATCCGACGTTCCTCCGGTGTTCACAATTCAAATCCTATGATATACATACAATCGAGTGTTTAATCTAACTATCATCAACTTAACTCGATTACTTTTACGTTTCCTAACTCATACTTATTAAGTCCTTATAATTTTATATTTACAAATTGTTTACTTACTCTTTATTACTTTAAGTTCATTTACTTACTTAGTAATGGTATACTTATATATGTACATATGTACATGTAGGTATACATATATATACTTATTGTAATAATTTTTTTTTTGTGACTCGACCGACCTTACCCAAGTCCGGTCCCAGGGTCGGTCGAAGTCAGTAGGGAAATGCGCTGGAAAATTTCAGGGCCGACCGACCTTGCAAGTCCGGTCCCAAGGTCGGTCCATTCCAGTGAGTTACGGACGGAAAATTTTTAGCCCGACCGACCCTGCAAGTCCAGTCGCAAGGTCGGTCCATTCTAGTAGGTTGCATTACGGGAAATTCTTCTGGCCGACCGACCTTGCATGTCCGGTCCCAAGGTCGGTCCATTCCAGAAGGCTTCCGTCCTTTGTAAATCTGGGCTCGACCGACCTTGCAAGTTCGGTCCCAAGGTCGGTCCGGCCCAGTATTTCAGTTTTGAATTCTGGTTTCAGTTCTATACTTTGCCCATTGCTTCTCCAATCTTCCTACACGTAATCCCACATGTTTAAACACTATCTAGGCCCTCCAAATTGCCTTAGTTCATCCACCAAATTCCTTACTAAATCCATCAATCAACTTACACAATTTCCTCACTTCCCTTCCACACTTACAACAGTTTTTCATCCTTCAATGCTACAGATTTTTGTTCCAACTTCTAACACTCAATACTCCTACTACCAATACCATTATTAGCATCCCAAATATATTTCCAAGAAATTACACATCTATACCCAAGTCCAACATTCACTTTACTAAGTCTTGTACTCTAATTCTTCCTAGTTCCTCCAATGAAATCCAATACTTCTTGCTACAGATTTTTTACTCTCCTATTCACATACCACTACCACCATTCCATGGTCATTAAACATCTCTACTATCTCCCAATACACACCTTGGTTCTCCCATTCACCAAGTCATCCATAAATGTACATATTCCTACCAAAATTTTGCCATAGTTTACCTACTTTTCTTACTTCTCCACATACACACTTTTCATCAAATTCATTCCTAATCTAGCCACACCCATACAAGGGTCCTACCAGCACACAAAGCTATATAAATCCATCTCAATACATCAATACTCCATCAAACATCAATACCAATACTCAAACACAATATACTTGGCTCTAAGGCCTACAATTTACTTATTAGTTCCCAAATACTCAAAACTTCATAAGCTTCAATACTAATACAATAGTTTAGGTTCTTTTACTTGTTTACCTATTCCCATTACTCTAACGCAATAGAATTTAACATAAGGAATGAGCTCTTACCTTGAGCTTATTTTTCCTTCATTTCTTTTCCCATTCTCCTTCTTCTCTCTTCTTTGCACCAAAAACCGGGCATATGGGGGATGGAGTTTCCAAACTCCATTCCCATCACCCAAAGCACACAAAACAAGTGTAATTAAACTACTAACCCTTAAATTAACACTAATTCATTGAAGTGTTAAAAATACAAATTCTAGGGTTTACCTTTGAAGTGTTTTAGGAGGGGTTTTAGCCCTTGGTTCAAGAAGGTGATTGCACCACCATTGCAAGGTTGAATTGGTGCTCAAAAGAGAGAGAAAAATAGAGCATTATAATTGGGTAAAAATCGGTTACAAAGGAAGGTGAAGGAAACTTTAGATTTTTATGAAGATTTTTACCTTCATGGAGAGAGGAGACTCCAAGCTACCCATTGATGCTATTTTCTCTTTGAATGGGGAAAACCCATGGAGATGAACTTCCTCATTTTTGGATTTTGAAAAGAGGGAAGTGTAGAGAATGATGAGGGGAGTTCAAATATGTAATTTGTTTTTGATTTGGAGCTTTAATAAAGCTTGGGCATGAGATTAAAGTTGGAGTAGACATGGGAGAGGGAAGAAATCGGCTGCACCAGAGGAGGAGGAAGAAAACGTTAGAGAAGAAGAAGAAAGAGAGGAAAGAGAAAAGAAAAGGAAAGTGAGGGAGGAGAGAGAGGGTGATGTGCTTTTCTACTTTTCTTTCTTTCTTTCCTTTATTTCTTTCTAGCTTATTAGGTGTGTGTGAGGGAGTTTATTATCTATTAAAAACCGGCCCCTCACATTACTACTAGCTGGAGCGTTTTTTGTCTTTTACAGAAAACGCTCGTTATTTTACCCGGTTTAGGTACTATTCACTAGCCGGGCCCGTTTTCCGGAATTTTCTCGTTTCTTTATTTTTATTGGTTATTAAGCTTCCATAAATGCTTAATAATATTTATTTAATGACTTATAATTTTTACGGGTTCATTTGACCCCTTAAAATCACGTTTTCGGGTTTTCTCGAAAAACGTGCGTTAAAGCTCTATTAGCGTTTTAATGCATTATTTGGATCCGTTTTCTTCGGGAGTTGTTCCCATACATTATTTAGGTCTTATTAAACCTTTGGAATCCATATAATACGCTAACCGAGGTCTCATACCTCCTATGGTTATTTAACGCTTATTTAGCGTTTTTCACTTTTTAAGCGTTTCCTTATTTCTTTTGGATTTATTTTCCCTTACCAATATTTCTTAATCATTATTAGGCTCTTAAATAAGGATTAGAATAGTCTTAATACTATATTTAAGTTCGGGGTATTTCAATCTACCCCCCTTAAGAACTTTGTCCTCAAAGTTGTTCGAGGTTATAGGTTTACGACGCTTACTCATTCTTACATGCCTAATACCAAAGGTCACACATTCTTCCTCCTTACTGATTCCCAAATCCATTACTCAAGGTTTCTACTTCCCATACCATGCCAATGTACAATCATTACTCGAATTCGCATTACTACCAACCATCCGGTTCCTCATTACAAAATTTATACATACATACAGTGCAAAGCTATCCCCAAAGCAATGCAATACACATTACAATCCCGCAGGCACTCAGGTCAACTAGACACAGGACTCCTCTATGTCCTGTTGACCTTGGAATAATACAACATGATACCTACTGCCATTCTCCGGTATAAGCTTCCAACAGTTACTCACTCTCCAATCTAAGGAAAATTCTTTTACAACTACTAATTAGAAATTTTCTAAAGCACACAACTCCAAATTCCAATTTGTATTCATTACTTCTATCCTATGCGTGATTCTTGTTACCACTTGAGGGGAGCTTCAAGAATCATTCGACCCTGATGTGATCAGCATCAGTGTTGAACTATCTTTCCACTCCAATTTGTGTTTGGTTTCCCTTGATCTGATCAGGATCAAGTTTGACTTCCCACATCAGTTTCAAACAAGCAATTAATTCAATTATTTTCATGTTTTATATTTTTACTCTTCCTAGTCATTCATACATCTCCAAAGGATGGAATTCAGTCCATCAGTCATTCTCAATCTATTTCCCCAAATGCTTTACTTTGAGATTCAATACCTAAGTGCTCATTTCATCATCCTTCACTACTTCCATCCATTACTTTCCATCGTTTCAAATATTCTAACTAGGGATTACCATACTTGTAGAATTTAGTTGTCCTCAATTTACTTCCAATAACTTACCTAGGTATACGCTACTCCTAGACTTCATTCATCTACTACTCTCATTCATTTCGTACTACTTCTTCAAAGGATACGATACTTGTGGAACTCCGTCCACTACTCATTCTCCATTCCTCCAAACAATCACCTAGGGAACTCAATTTCCTCTAGGTTCTACATCGGTTTCGTACTGACTCATGTTATGGTATTTGCATCTCTCGTGACTAATTACCGCAATTACAATATGAATGAATACCTATGTTTATTTAACATAAGTACCAATCATCAACTTGATTCTGTAACACCCCAACTCAACCAATTGTGGTCTCGCAACTTAACAGCATAGATAATACACATGTCACAAGCGGAACACAATGAATTCTACTTCTACTCCAGGACCTTGCACGTCTGACTACAGAATATACCGAACATTAGTACAACAATCTTAACCATTTACATATCCTTCTTACAACCCCCTCACATCCTATACATCTTACTAACTCAAATTGCCATACGAGTGTACATGCACAACTCGTAGGCCACACTTAACCCGTAACACTTGTACCCCTTCTTACTCTCGCGACAGCCGCTTCCCGATGTACCTGTGTAGTAAAAACAGCCCCCAAAGGGGTCAGCACGAATGCTGGAACGATCCCCTCATGGCCCCCAGGCTAACGTGGCTACGACGACTAATTGTCGATAGCATGGAGGTTGATTAAATGCACAACATAATAGTAAATGCTGTAAACAACAATCCATATATGAACAATCAAAGTTCACACATAATGAACGACTTAAATGCGTTCCCTTAATTAGAGAGTTAATTATTTAACTCCTTAAGTAATGTTCCCTCTTAATCTTAGTCCATCCTTATCTCACCTCACTCGTAGTCTTATCTTAATCTTAGAAACAACCATCCTTTAATAAGGAGTGGATATCGCTTATCTTAATCTTAATTATACAAACCATCCTTTAAAGAGGAATGGTTGCAATTCATCTTAACCTTACCTTAATCTTAAACTTAACAATACAAACCATCCTTTAATAAGGAATGGTTGCAACTTATCTTAACCTTACCTTAGCCTTAATCTTAACTTAATCTCAATATTCAAACCGTTCCTGGAAGGGAATGGTTGTAGCTTAATTCGAACCTGGGATTTAGGTGATCCCACCGCACCATCTTAATGCCACCTACTCTGGACGGGAGTCCAGCGCAGCTGAGCCGGCAACCGGCCCTAGGCTACAAGTCCGAAGACAAGTCCTTAATCGGAGGTCGAATCTGCTATAGATAACGACCCCCTTTCCTTAGCATGCATGACCGGAGATCGGTCCCGGGTTTCCTCACTCAAGTTCCAGTTAGTAGTAATCTCAAGACCCTGTTTGTTGGTTAACCTCTTTCGGTTCATATCGTCCCTTATTAGGGGCGTTCCTCAGTCTCACTCAATTCCTTACTAAACATTGGTTAGTAAGTTCTCACGGTATGTTGTGTTAGTTTTCATACATCACACAACAATACAATAGATATAATATATTCCGGTTGCATGCTTTATCTTGTTTAGTGAGCACACAAAAACAAATAGCACACAAGCCGAGGGACACCTCGTTAGCAAGCAGGTCACAAGAGAACTGTACCGTTCACCGTTGGTTGTTCGGTTGCTTACTCTCTTCCGGAGTCCAAATTCCCAAGTCCTAAAACATTCATTCAGTTTTAGGTTGTTAATCACTTAACTTAATTCAACTTACTTAAATTACTTACCTTACTTAACTTACTTACCTTACTTAACTCTTAATGATCCCAACCTAACACTTCTTAAGTCTTACAACCTAATCTTACAAACTTAATCTTAAGTGAATCGCTTCTCCTCATCACTTATACTTATTCATCCACTTAATTATCATTGTTACCCACCAAACATGTCTTAAACAACCTTATAACATCAATACCTAATTATCCTCATCATTTCCCATCCTTAAACAAGGTTTTTGGCCAAAACAGTGGCATGTCCGAACTTGTGTCCGGACTTCCCAAGTTCGGACGCAAGTCGAGACTCAAAACTGAAAACAGACGCATGTCCGAACATGTGTCCGGACTTCGGAAGTTCGGACATGGGTCGAGGAAAATCCTAAGTAGAAGCAGGCACGTCCGAACTTGTGTCCGGACTTCCCAAGGTCGGACACAAGTCGAGACTCTGAAAATTTTCACGCAACAGGGCCTGTCCGAACGTCCATGTCCGGACGGATGTTCGGACAAGGCAAAACACTCATTTTCTAAGCCTTCAAACACTTAACCAATATTCACCAAACTTCTCCTAAACCCTCATAATGTCATCTAACATCATTTAGGCACTTAAACTCACCTTATAACTTCCACCAAACTCTCCAAAACAACTTCCAAAGATCTTCTCAAACATTTCCTAAATTCTTACAAACATTCCTAACACTTGCCATATGCTTCCTTACATTTCCAACTTGTACATTTTGTCTAAAACTTCAACTAACCAAAGTGTTTCTTTTCTACCCATATAACTCCTCCTTAACATAATTGCTTGTTAAACCTTCCAAGGTTATCTTGCATGTCCATGCACAATTTCTCTTCTTTTCACTTGTTACTCATCACTCTTAAACTCTTAAGCTTGCTTATACATTTCTTTCCATTATCTTAATACCTTGACATTGTTCTTCATTTACCTTAACCATGCAACACCCTCCTTAGACATTTCCACTTCTCTTATGCAACTTACTCACCATTCTCATGATCATACCCTCTTATACGTTTCTAGTCATTTTCCTTGACGACTTACAATATCCTCCTACCATTTTCACTTCCATCACCCAAGTCCACACATTACCATTCAACTAAACCTTACTAGTCCACCACTAACATCACCACCTCTTACACAAAGTTCTCAAAACTCTCATTGTTTTACTCTCTAGTTCATACCTAAATCACCTTAAAGCATTATACACCTTTCCATCCAGATTCCTGCACAAGTCTTACCACTCCTCATACCTTGACTTTGGTGTGTTCAATACACCCATCTAAACTCTAACTTCCTCATAGACCATTCTAGGTCATTCTCATCCTCAAGAACTCCTTAGTTAACTCATTTCCACTCAAATTCTTCATAATGACTCCTAGTAAATCCTAGGTCATATTAATTCACCACCATCACCTAAACACTTATTTTCTACTCAAATTTCGCCATAGCTCCTCTAGTATATTCTCATGCCCAAATGCATTGTTTTTCTCACACAATAATCTCACACACACCAAGTCCTTTCTCATCTTATTTTCTCACCCAAATCAACTTATTCACATCATACTCAATATATTGCAATAATCTTAAATTGCATAGCACTAAGGCTCTTAAATGACATGGCTCTTAGGCCCTTAAATGACTTAAACTTAAACACTGAATTTCCCACATATAAAAGCTTTCAACCTGCAAATACACCCATCAATCTCATAGTAGTTATAATGTTCTTAAAACTCATCTTAAACTTATATTACTAACTCATCTCCTTTGGCTCCTTAGTCACAAGTTCTCAAGCTTATTTAAGTTCTTTTTCTTAGGTTATACAACCCATTACCTAATGTAAGCTTTAAGCTACATTAGTACTCATCTAAAACTCATTCCTTAAACTTAAACCACCATTAGGTAAGCATTTTACCTTGTTTTCTCAAGCTTATCTTAATCTCCTCCTTAGACCTTCTTCTTGCATAGATCTCGGCCACCACTTAAATTCCCCTTGCCAATGTTCTAATCAATATTCAATGACTCATATGAGTACTAAACAATATACTAACCTCAAGGAATGAAAACCTAGGTTAGAAATGTGTTCTAAGGCATAAAAGTGGATGATTACCTTTGAAGTCTCAAGATAGACTTTGGCATTGAATGAAATAGGACCTCCACTAGTCCTTGGTGAATAAATCAAGCTAGAACAAGGCATAAAAACATAGCCCCATGAGAAGAATTTTCGGCCATGTAGAAGAAATGATGGAAACATGGTTTTTCTTACATTTTCTTTACCTTAAGAGAATGGAGAAGCTAATGAGCTCTTCAAACTTGATTTTCCTCCATCAATGGAGTTTTCCCATGGCACCAAAATGAGCTTTGAAAGATTTGAAAAGATAGAAAGCTAGAGCTTGAGCTAACTAAGAATAATATGTGTTTAGTTTTTGATTTGGAGCTAAAATGAGTGAGTTGTAGACAAGGCAAGGTGAGGCAACAATGGAGCTGTTCTCTAGGTTTGGAGGATAAGAGCATGAAGAAAACCGTGGAAGAGGAATGAATGGAGAAGAGGAGAGAAGGTAGGCTAAGGTAAGATATTTGCTTTAATAAAGCAAATAGTAACTTCTTTACTTATCTCTTCTTTTCTTCCTTATTTGATGAAGTCTATGGTGACTCATCCCTTAGAAAACCGGCCCCATCTTAAATAAGGCTAGTCATGGTCTTTGTTGACCAACTAATTAGCTTATATTGATTAAAACTTAAACTAGTCACTATTTGGCACTATTCACAATTAGTGCACATATTTCTGAAATTTTTGATTTCCCATTGATTTAGGCTTCCTAATGTGATACTAATTAGTACACATGTTGATTAAAGAGTAATGATGGACATTAGCCACTCAAAACTCAATTCTAAGACAATTTCTCAAAAATGTGCTTTAAGACTTCTTAAAGCACATTTTGTGTTTTAACTGTTTTCAAGCTTGGTTTTCTTTGGTAATTGGTTTAAAATGACCATTAGAATATTACTAAGGTCTTATAATGATATTTGGGTACTCACCCAAGTCTCTCCAAGCTTAGAGCACATTTTCGCCCTAATTGCCCTTAAGGCATTTTCTTGTGTTTTCCTTGGTTTAAATTGTCTACCAATCTTTCTAAGGCATATTTAGCCTTAATACATCATGATTTGATGTTTACTTAGCATACTTAGGTTTGGGGTATTTCAATCTACCCCCCTTAAAAGAACTTTGTCCCCAAAGTTCCCATGCATCTTATCTTATTAAATACATGTCTTACCTCATTCCATAGATCATAGATCATACTTATGTATACTCAAACTCCTTGGATCATTAGATCCGCCATATTCTTATACTTAAATATCACACAACATGCTCAAGCGTGTATAACACTCAAAATTCTCTTTGTTTCTTTTGATGATTAAAAATTCACATAACTTCCAACGTATTCTCCCATGTCACCGGTCCGTAGAAATGGCTCATTCGTCCTCGTCACCATGGGCCAGAATACAAAACACTCTGCTCTCCCCATGTCACCGGTCCGAAGACAAAGGCTCGTGCGTCCTCGACTTCATGGGCGAGACTCAGTAAAAAGGTAATCCTTTTTACGAGGTCATGTGAGGAATAATTCCTCTAATTAAAAATACAAGCAACTCCAATTTCATTTTATCCTAAGGCCTTTGTCCATAGTGTGATTTAATTGTGACCACTGGTAGGGAGTTTCAGGAATCATCCAACCCTGATGTGATCAGCATCAGTGTTGAACTATCCTTCCACCCCAATTTGTGTTCGGTTTCCCTTGATCCCTAGAAAATCAAGTTCCACCTCCCACGTCATTTTCAAACATCCAAATAATTCACTCATGTCCAATTTTCTATCTTTTTAGTTCTTCCTAATCATAATCAATACATCTCCCAAGTGTGGACTCAGTCCATCAAACATTCCCGATTCATCTCTTAGTAATTACCTCAAGACTTAAATTCCTACTAAGTTCTATAACTGTCCCATACCAATTCTCACCATCTTATATCTCATAGCATTACTATCTTCTTCCTCATACTCATATCAAATGATATCTCATAGTGTTATCTTATTCTTATCTCACACCTAGTCTCATATCGACTCATACCTCATATATTCCTTTTTCTTAAGTCTCCTTAAACCTCCTCCTTAATTCTCTTAACTTGTACTCACACCGGAGTTAACAAGATAGGTACTTAATATATATGGTATTCACATCTTCTGTGTGCAATAACCATGATTTATCTCAAAATGTTTATGTAAAACATATTCTCAAATTATTTTGTGCTATGCACACCGTAATTTATGTACTCAGTACACAAACATACGCTAAGCGGTTTTCGCTCTACCCCCCTTAAAATGGATTACGCCCACGTAATCTGCATTATATCATCCTTGAACATAAGTTCAAGGTGTCTAATTCTCACCAAGCATTCTAGCTTCCACGTCATCTATGTTACTTATAATTCGATCAGAAATGACTTAGTCTCTGCATCGAGGATTCTTAACGGTACTTATACCATATTCTTAACTTAGTTTAGTCTATCTCAAAGGTAGTGATCTGCTAGCTTCCGTTGCACCACTCTGATGTTTTTAGGCTTAACTGCCTCACTTATCTTTTTACAGTATTGTATATCTTTCTGCCTCTTTACAGTTTAGGAATATTAGTCTCTCAGTGGACACGTGTTATCTTTTATATACACGGCCTTAATGAGTTGTAACTCGTTTATCCATTCTCCTTGAAGATCTTATGTTCATACTCTTAGTGTTTTCTCGAATGTCTAAATTGTTCTCCCCAACTGACCTTTGGTCTGAGGATGATTCTTAGTCTGAAACTACTGTTTAGTGCATATTGCGCTTTACAGTTTTAATCCCTTACATCTTAAGACATGTCCAATGTATGTACTTAACAATCCGTGCTCTTCGCACTTCATAGTCCTTAATTATCTGTTCTCTGGTTCCTCTGTGTTGCTGGTTCAACTGGATTCTTTTTCTTCAACTGTTGTGGTGGTAGATGCTCTTGTCTGATCTTGCGTCGTTGTCGGTGGTACGGAGTCGACTACTTCCCGTGTTCTTTACACCACTCGTCCACATGCATGGGGTACCTTACTGGTACATTACTACTTACCCAACTAACTCATGAATGAGCGTGTCAGGCCTGCAAGCCCCTGTGGGGTGCAGTCGTCCCACGTCTCGTTTTAGTAAACTCATAGTGTCCGTCACACGTTTAGCTATTGCTAATTATGAAGTATTCTGTTGTCGATCTCCTCTTTCATCGTTCCATAATAACATTTATTGTTCTTCTTAAAGTTAATCAAGGGAAGTCCATTTACTGTGTCCTTGGTTATGGTATACTCCAGCTCCTTTCTGTATTCCGTCGTGATTCGGTCTCTTAATAATTGAGGTCTCTTCGTAGAGCCTCTTATCTTGTTCCTCATATTTATGTTACTAGGAATGCACTTCCAGTTCCTTAAGGAATGGGTAGTGTGCTTCCTGTAAAATCTTACCTAACTAGGTCCAGACTACTGGCATCAATGCTCAGTTCGTCTACCATCTTATTTTCTTACTTATACTGGTCTTAACTCATAAATCTAATTGCCTCAGTGTCAATATTTGACGGCTCATTCATAATGGTCGCCTTACCGCACACCATGACTTAATCCACCTTTCGAACTATTGTACTCACAACCACTACTACCGTGGTAGTTGGCCCTTACCATGTTGCCCATTGATGGTGCAACCTCTTATTCACTTATTCTAATGTCTTACCTTATACTCAATCCCTTCTTGGTGTAAACACACTGGGAGTTCTTTCATTCCGGTATAGGCGGTTGTCGTACCGTGTTGTAAAATAGTTGACTCTTGATATGAAGATGTTCTGCTCCAATCTCAGATTCGTAAGTAGGCTAATTTCTTTCGCTTTCTTTCATCCTTAGTGATGTTATCTACCATGTAGTTTTAACTGGTTACTGAAGAAGTCATCCACTGAATCACAAGCTCTTCTGAGCATTGATTAATTGACGTGCCATAATGTGCAGTCACCATGTTTATCTCTGACCATTACTAATTCTTACATCCTGGGTGTTGGATATGGGGTCTATCTGTGCCACCTTCCTTATTACTCAAGTGTATCTGGTATGTTCTAAGGTAATCTCAAGTTTACAGCTTCCATTCTCTAATAAAAGCGTATTGCATCTCTAATAAGTGAAAGCCCTTTTGAGGGGTTCATTCCCACTCATGGCCTCACAACAAGGAGAGGTATCCCCACCCTAAAAGGCATGGTTCGTCCTCCGCTCCTGTCCTTAGCATTATCTAAATTTTCTCATTGGTACCCTTTCTTGGTAATCTTCCTCCCCAATCTAAGTTATAGGTTTGGTAACCGTTCATATACAAATTGTAGTCCCTTCGTGGCTTAAACAAGCTCTCTTATAACTTACTGCACCTCGGGCTCTGATGTGGTTAACATCCTTGGCTCGTAGGCTCTTAGTACTTAATGTCTCAGTTCATTATTTGTGCTCTTACTCATCTGCAGGTCATTCTCTTAAGATTCTGGTTCTTTGAGCACTATCCACCGTTAGGTTACATACTAAATGTAGTATCGGGTTTCATGGTAAGTTGCTGTATCCTGCTTCCTGCTATGGAAGTTGTTCAGGTGATCTGAGGTTACTTAATGTCTTTGACACTACTGTCATTTTACTAGACTTATGTCTTTTAATAGTCAAGGTTAGGTTCGTATTAGGCGTTTGCCTTACGGTGTCCAAGTTGGATATCATCCTGTCGTATTCTTCCATCTCAACGCTTCGTTCAACTTCTGTTGATTACCACCCTTTGATGATCAATCATACTTGGGTGTTAATGAGTTAAACAAACAGTGTTAACTGTCATTCATCAGTTGTTCGGCTCGACTATGCCCGCTCTGTGGGGGTAGTCCTTTGAGTTTTCCTCGTGGAGTTTGAGATTGGTGTTCTTACCGTACTGTCAGTAGTTGTTGTAGTGGGTTATACCGTTACTAATATTTATACGGTTTTATACTTTGTCCAAGTTCTGCTCCCAGCAGACTGGTGTGTCATCTCTTCTCATCATGGTCAGGCCGTCGGGCCTTTCCAAGGTCTTTATATTTTTTTTCTGTTCTTATGGATTTACAATCCGGTATTAATATGTGCTACACTGTAGCGTCCTCCTATTTTGCCTTGATGGCTTTTCGTGTAGCTTAACCGTGGTAGCACTTGCTATGGCAAGTGCGCCATGCAGGATGGGTTATTGGTACAAGGTACATCGGTAGTGATACTCCCTTCTAATTTCCATGTAATTGGTAGTCCTCGGGACTCCTTCAATAATCCCTTATTTTGGATAACCGTCCATCCGGCAGTTTCCTTGTTGTTTGACAGTACTGTCATCTATTAGGGCGTTCCTCTTTCTGAGGGAATCCCTTAATATTTTCTTATGTCTTAATCCTCGCTCCTTTCTCCACACATTTTATTGTGGTTACTCAGTAATGATTCTCCTTTAGGCACTACATCGTAGTCCTATTTCGGTAAACAATTTATATGAGTTCCCGTTTCTTAACTGGACCTTCCAGTAATCTCAATCCTCATGCTCTGTATTATCCTACTGTTATGCTCCTTCGGACCACTGTCCGGTACTCATGTCGCTTCCCTTTTCCTTTCTATTGCACCCGTAGTGCTTTCCTTATCATTGGTATTGCGGGTTATTTCGACTGCGTAGCATGTCGACCCATGTTGCCGGTAATTACCGTTCCCTTATTGATAGAATTCCATAGGTAGCGCCTATTCCTCTATTGCGCTCCATTAAAAACCTCCAAGTTTCTCCATAACTGTTGTACAACAATTTGTTTCTCGTATTGCTTACTATTAGCTAACTGCCAGATCGGGTTTCCCCGAGTAAGAGAAGGCTTTCTTCTCTCTGGCGTTTGTTCCACATATTCAGGGTTAGGGATGTGGAGGGCGGGTCTAGGTACTATGGATGTCCGGTAAGCACCGGGAAGTCCCGACTAACGCACCTCTCACTCTATCTCTCAACCCTTAACCCATAACTCAATCTCAACCTCAACATTCTCCTAAGTTCGGTATTTCTTGTCTTCAGAGCGTAACTACGCTCTGATACCACTTTTTGTAACACCCCAACTCAATCCAATTGTGGTCTCGCAACTTAACAACATATATATACATGTCACAGCGGAATTCTTTACAATCCAGGACCTTGCCACGGTCTGACTACAGAATATACCGAACATTAGTACAACAATCTTAACCATTTACATATCCTTCTTACAACCCCCTCACATCCTATACATCTTACTAACTCAAATTGCCATACGAGTGTACATGCACAACTCGTAGGCCACACTTAACCCGTAACACTTGTACCCCTTCTTACTCTCGCGACAGCCGCTTCTTGATGTACCTGTGTAGTAAAAACAGCCCTCAAAGGGGGTCAGCACGAATGCTGGTACGATCCCCTCATGGACCCCAGGCTAACGTGGCTACGACGACTAATTGTCGATAGCATGGAGGTTGATTAAATGCACAACATAATAGCAAATGCTGTAAACAACAATCCATATATGAACAATCAAAGTTCACACACAATGAACGACTTAAATGCGTTCCCTTAATTAGAGAGTTAATTATTTAACTCCTTAAGTAATGTTCCCTCTTAATCTTAGTCCATCCTTATCTCACCTCACTCTTAGTCTTATCTTAATCTTAGAAACAACCATCCTTTAATAAGGAGTGGATATCGCTTATCTTAATCTTAATTATACAAACCATCCTTTAAAGAGGAATGGTTGCAATTCATCTTAACCTTACCTTAATCTTAAACTTAACAATACAAACCATCCTTTAATAAGGAATGGTTGCAACTTATCTTAACCTTACCTTAGCCTTAATCTTAACTTAATCTCAATATTCAAACCGTTCCTGGAAGGGAATGGTTGTAGCTTAATTCGAACCTGGGATTTAGGTGATCCCACGCACCATCTTAATGCCACCTACTCTGGACGGGAGTCCAGCGCAGCTGAGCCGGCAACCGGCCCTAGGCTACAAGTCCGAAGACAAGTCCTTAATCGGAGGTCGAATCTGCTATAGATAACGACCCCCTTTCCTTAGCATGCATGACCGGAGATCGGTCCCGGTTTCCTCACTCAAGTTCCAGTTAGGAGTAATCTCAAGACCCTGTTTGTTGGTTAACCTCTTTCGGTTCATATCGTCCCTTATTAGGGGCGTTCCTCAGTCTCACTCAATTCCTTACTAAACATTGGTTAGTAAGTTCTCACGGTATGTTGTGTTAGTTTTCATACATCACACAACAATACAAGATATAATATATTCCGGTTGCATGCTTTATCTTGTTTAGTGAGCACACAAAAACAAATAGCACACAAGCCGAGGGACACCTCGTTAGCAAGCAGGTCACAAGAGAACTGTACCGTTCACCGTTGGTTGTTCGGTTGCTTACTCTCTTCCGGAGTCCAAATTCCCAAGTCCTAAAACATTCATTCAGTTTTAGGTTGTTAATCACTTAACTTAATTCAACTTACTTAAATTACTTACCTTACTTAACTTACTTACCTTACTTAACTCTTAATGATCCCAACCTAACACTTCTTAAGTCTTACAACCTAATCTTACAAACTTAATCTTAAGTGAATCGCTTCTCCTCATCACTTATACTTATTCATCCACTTAATTATCATTGTTACCCACCAAACATGTCTTAAACACCTTATAACATCAATACCTAATTATCCTCATCATTTCCCATCCTTAAACAAGGTTTTTGGCCAAAACAGTGGCATGTCCGAACTTGTGTCCGGACTTCCCAAGTTCGGACGCAAGTCGAGACTCAAAACTGAAAACAGACGCATGTCCGAACATGTGTCCGGACTTCGGAAGTTCGGACATGGGTCGAGGAAAATCCTAAGTAGAAGCAGGCACGTCCGAACTTGTGTCCGGACTTCCCAAGGTCGGACACAAGTTGAGACTCTGAAAATTTACACGCAACAGGGCCTGTCCGAACGTCCATGTCCGGACGGATGTTCGGACAAGGCAAAACACTCATTTTCTAAGCCTTCAAACACTTAACCAATATTCACCAAACTTCTCCTAAACCCTCATAATGTCATCTAACATCATTTAGGCACTTAAACTCACCTTATAACTTCCACCAAACTCTCCAAAACAACTTCCAAAGATCTTCTCAAACATTTCCTAAATTCCTACAAACATTCCTAACACTTGCCATATGCTTCCTTACATTTCCAACTTGTACATTTTGTCTAAAACTTCAACTAACCAAAGTGTTTCTTTTCTACCCATATAACTCCTCCTTAACATAATTGCTTGTTAAACCTTCCAAGGTTATCTTGCATGTCCATGCACAATTTCTCTTCTTTTCACTTGTTACTCATCACTCTTAAACTCTTAAGCTTGCTTATACATTTCTTTCCATTATCTTAATACCTTGACATTGTTCTTCATTTACCTTAACCATGCAACACCCTCCTTAGACATTTCCACTTCTCTTATGCAACTTACTCACCATTCTCATGATCATACCCTCTTATACGTTTCTAGTCATTTTCCTTGACGACTTACAATATCCTCCTACCATTTTCACTTCCATCACCCAAGTCCACACATTACCATTCAACTAAACCTTACTAGTCCACCACTAACATCACCACCTCTTACACAAAGTTCTCAAAACACTCATTGTTTTACTCTCTAGTTCATACCTAAATCACCTTAAAGCATTATACACCTTTCCATCCAGATTCTTGCACAAGTCTTACCACTCCTCATACCTTGACTTTGGTGTGTTCAATACACCCATCTAAACTCTAACTTCCTCATAGACCATTCTAGGTCATTCTCATCCTCAAGAACTCCTTAGTTAACTCATTTCCACTCAAATTCTTCATAATGACTCCTAGTAAATCCTAGGTCATATTAATTCACCACCATCACCTAAACACTTATTTTCTACTCAAATTTCGCCATAGCTCCTCTAGTATATTCTCATGCCCAAATGCATTGTTTTTCTCACACAATAATCTCACACACACCAAGTCCTTTCTCATCTTATTTTCTCACCCAAATCAACTTATTCACATCATACTCAATATATTGCATAATCATTAAATTGCATAGCACTAAGGCTCTTAAATGACATGGCTCTTAGGCCCTTAAATGACTTAAACTTAAACACTGAATTTCCCACATATAAAAGCTTTCAACCTGCAAACACTCCCATCAATCTCATAGTAGTTATAATGTTCTTAAAACTTATCTTAAACTTATATTACTAACTCATCTCCTTTGGCTCCTTAGTCACAAGTTCTCAAGCTTATTTAAGTTCTTTTTCTTAGGTTATACAACCCATTACCTAATGTAAGCTTTAAGCTACATTAGTACTCATCTAAAACTCATTCCTTAAACTTAAACCACCATTAGGTAAGCATTTTACCTTGTTTTCTCAAGCTTATCTTAATCTCCTCCTTAGACCTTCTTCTTGCATAGATCTCGGCCACCACTTAAATTCCCCTTGCCAATGTTCTAATCAATATTCAATCACTCATATGAGTACTAAACAATATACTAACCTCAAGGAATGAAAACCTAGGTTAGGAGTGTGTTCTAAGGCATAAAAGTGGATGATTACCTTTGAAGTCTCAAGATAGACTTTGGCATTGAATGAAATAGGACCTCCACTAGTCCTTGGTGAATAAATCAAGCTACAACAAGGCATAAAAACATAGCCCCATGAGAAGAAATTTTCGGCCATGTAGAAGAAATGATGGAAACATGGTTTTTCTTACATTTTCTTTACCTTAAGAGAATGGAGAAGCTAATGAGCTCTTCAAACTTGATTTTCCTCCATCAATGGAGTTTTCCCATGGCACCAAACTTGAGCTTTGAAAGATTTGAAAAGATAGAAAGCTAGAGCTTGAGCTAACTAAGAATAATATGTGTTTAGTTTTGATTTGGAGCTAAAATGAGTGAGTTTAGACAAGGCAAGGTGAGGCAACAATGGAGCTTGTTCTCGGTTTGGGAGGATGAAGAGCATGAAGAAAACCGTGGAAGAAGAGAATGAATGGAGAAGAGGAGAGAAGGTAGGCTAAGGTAAGATATTTGCTTTAATAAAGCAAATAGTAACTTCTTTACTTATCTCTTCTTTTCTTCCTTATTTGATGAAGTCTATGGTGACTCATCCCTTAGAAAACCGGCCCCCATCTTAAATAAGGCTAGTCATGGTCTTTGTTGACCAACTAATTAGCTTATATTGATTAAAACTTAAACTAGTCACTATTTGGCACTATTCACAAATTAGTGCACATATTTCTGAAATTTTTGATTTCCCATTGATTTAGGCTTCCTAATGTGATACTAATTAGTACACATGTTGATTAAAGAGTAATGATGGACATCTAGCCACTCAAAACTCAATTCTAAGACAATTTCTCAAAAATGTGCTTTAAGACTTCTTAAAGCACATTTTGTGTTTTAACTTGTTTTCAAGCTTGGTTTTCTTTGGTAATTGGTTTAAAATGACCATTAGAATATTACTAAGGTCTTATCATGATATTTGGGTACTCACCCAAGTCTCTCCAAGCTTAGAGCACATTTTCGCCCTAATTGCCCTTAAGGCATTTTCTTGTGTTTTCCTTGGTTTAAATTGTCTACTAATCTTTCTAAGGCATATTTTAGCCTTAATACATCATGATTTGATGTTTACTTAGCATACTTAGGTTTGGGGTATTTCAGATTCTCATTTGTGCTATGCACATTACAGTTTATGTGTTTTATTCATGAAACTTACATTAAGCGGTTTTCGCTCTACCCCCCTTAAAAGGGATTACGCCCACGTAATCTACCATATGTTATTATTATTGAACATTGGTTTACTCAATTTGGGCAATCTGAAGCGTTTTAGCTTCTTTACGGTTTATTACATAATGTACCCTTGTCAAAGGGTCCTAATCATAACAATGGTTTAGTCTTTGCACCAAGGATTCCTATATGAGTCTATTTAACTCATAATTAATTTGGTTCCATCCTATTAGGCTTCGAGGCATTAATAGCATTCTAATACACTTACTAGGTATATTATCTCCTAGCTAGGGCCCACTAGCTTCTGCTGCGCGACCCTGATAACTTGGGTTACTTACCCTTCGTATTATCCTTAATGTGTTATACATCACCTTTTTATCCGTCTATTATGGGAATAAGGTTTACTAAACAATTGCGGTATTCTTTTACCGTATTTGAACTCAATTAGTTTTAGATTGTAACTAGCTCTCTGGTAATCTACTACACATGCTCTTTGTGCTTCCACGATTATTCGCTAAGTTCCTCCGACTTACTGTCGGGCGAGGTTAAGTCACCACTTAACTGTAGCGCTTCCTCTGTCGTCACTAGCTTCCAAGTTATACCAGTTCTTTTGGTTCGGTACAAGTGTCCTTTACTTGTATGACCTTGCATTTCAATGCGTCGGTCCTAGTGACTGTTTTTAAGTTTCTTTTCACTCTTTATTCCACTGGAATTCACATCTTGTGATTGTTAGTGTGTTTTACACTCTTCGTGCTTCTTTGGCCTTAGGCCACACGGTCTGTTGCTGAGCTTGCTTAACTGGCTTGTGCCACGTTCGTTGGTGAAAAGAAGGGTTTACTACGGTTTACATTCTCCATATCCCTAGCCATCCCATTAGATCATTAGCTGCACAAGTGCAATACCAAAACACTCAGTCGTACAGAGTGTAGAGGCGTAAATGCTTGACAGTAAGTCACTTATGTGATAGGAAGGAATATTTCTGTCTGTCTTCTCATACTTATACTCCGTGTCATTATCTAACTACTTCCTCATAGCGATCGCTTGTTACGCACCGTATTCTTACTCATTATACAATATTGTTCTTACTGATTGTGTTGCTGTGATAGCTCGTCTTTACTCATTACTATTGTCGTTGGCACCATTTCCTTATGGTGTAATTACACTAGGGGGTTCCTAGTTCATATGTATGATGATTGTCGTAGCATACCGCAGTGGTATTATCTTCCCCATGTGGAGATGTTTCATTCCAGTTTAGGTCTCATGTGTAGGTTGGTTTACCTCACATTATTTCCTCATTCATGATATAGTTTACCACTAACTTCGTTGACCAAAGATGAAGTGGTTTATCGGGTTACAAGCTCTCTTGAGCGTCGGTCATTTGTGGTGTTCAATGTGTATTCATATTGATTGTCTTTGACAATGACTGTCTCGCGTGTTGAGCGTTGGTCATAGGCTCTAGCTGTGTAGTTTTACTTTTATGTGTATATCGTCGGGACATCCCAAGAAACTTCAAGGGTTTTCTGGTCCCGTTCTCTAATCGTAGAGTATTCTATCATTGGTAGATGAAGGTTCTTGTTGAGAGGTTAGTTACCACTCATAGGTCTTATGACAGGGTTTACCATGTTGGTATTAATATAATGGTTCACCACATGCTTGGGTGCATATGGAGTATACCTACTCCTTTGAGTCGTAATGGTTTGGAAATCTCATTCCCTTATTCCATCGCCCCTTGGCAATATCTATATGCGTAGGGTTTACAATTGTAATAGATGGAAGCCTTCCTAAGGGTTCATATCTTCACCACATTGGTGGTCTTTGGCTAACGAGGGGTACCTTCCTTTGGGTTTCCCGTAGTGTCCAAGTGTGGACTAGGCCAATGTTGGCATTATCACGATTCCTATGCCTCTGTGCTACCATTGCTACCTGAAATACCCCAGACCTTAGTATGTTGTCTAAACATTTAAATATGGTGTATTAAGACTAAAAAGAGTCTTAGAAATATTAGTAAACAATTTAAACCATAGAGAACACAAATAAATGCCTTAAAGTCAATAAAGGCCAAAATGTGCCTTAAGCTTGGGGTAAGCTTGGTTAAGACCTAATGAACTTACCAAGACCCTATTTACATACTAATGAACATATTAAACAAATTACCAAAGAAAACCAAGCTTGAAAACAAGTTAAAACACAAAATGTGCTTTAAGAAGTCTTAAAGCACATTTTTGAAAAATTGTCTTGTAAATGAGTTTTGAATGGATAAATGTCCATCATTACTCTTTAATTAACATGTGTACTATATAGTATCACATTTGGAAGTCTATATCAATGGGAAATCAAAATTTTCACTTCTATGTGCCTTGTTTTTATGAATAGTGACTTTAATAAGCTAGCTTGTAACATATGTTGTTATAAGTAATTAAATTGGTCAATAAAGACTAAAACACCCCTAAGTAACTATTGGGGGCCGGTTTTTGTAAGTGTGGTGACTCACCACTCTTGTTAACATGTTAAGTAAATAAAGAAGACTACTTTAGTTACTATTTACTTTACTAAGTACAAATATCTTCAAAAAGCAAAACAAACTCACTTATCTCATTCTCTCATTTCCCTTCTTCATTTCCCACGGTTCCAAGTCTTCTTCAACCTCTCGTCTTTCCTTCATTCACGATTTGCAATAGTAATACACAAACCCCATCTTTGACCTCTTGTAATTCCTAGCTCACTTAACCAAATCAAAAACAAACACCACCATTCTCTTCCTCTCATCAAGCTCTTCATTTCTATCTTCTCAAAACTTCAAGACCACCATTTCGGTGCCATGGAGTTCCACCATTGAAGGAGCTTGAGCTTATATTTCTACATATTATTGGTCTCCTTTGCTTCTAGGTAAGGAATCTCAAAGAAAAATGATGTTTCCTCCATGTTTTTATCTTGACCGAAAATCACTTTTAATGGAGTCCTTATGTTGCTTTGTTCTAGCTTCATTCTAACCTTTCATGGACTTGGTGGAGTCCTCTCTTGATAGATATTCAAACTCTCTTCAAATACCAAGGTAAAACAACTATCTTAATGCTCTTGAAATAATGTGAAACTAGGGTTTAGAATGAGATGAAGCTTAAAGCTTGTATACTCATTATATCATTTGTATAATGTTTAGAAGTTGACAAGCAACTAAAAGCCTTGCCAATTTAGTCAAGGAAACAAGAAAGAAGTTTGTGAGAAAAAGAGGTAAATATGCTAACCTAATGTGGTTTAAAGTCTTAGGAGAAAAGAGCTTGTATTGCTTATGGAAACGATTTAAGGAGCCATTGGTGAATGACTTAGTAAAATGTTCTCAAGGGCTTAGTAAAAGGCATATGTATTGTTGGGTGTATTTGCAGGTCAAAGGCAAATATATTGTGGAAATTCAGTGTTTATGATTTATGCATCTTAAGGGCCTAAGAGCCATGTTATTTAAGGGCCTAAGTGCCATGCAATTTAAATTATGCACTATATGATGTAGTGCTAAATGTGTGAAGTTTGTGTATAAAATGTGTTTGATGGATTTTAGTGTTCATGGTTGTTTGATGGTGAAGACAATGTGTCTTGGTTTAGTAATGTTCTAGGAGAGGTCATGTCAAAATTTAGGTAATAAACAAGAAGTTTTAAGGGTTTAAAATGAGTTTTGGTAAGTTAGGAAATGTTTAGAATGGTTAAGTGTTCACCTAGTGGAAGAGACATGCATTAAGGTGTTTTAAGATGTGAAAAGGGCTTAGGCAATGTTCTAGAGGATTTTATAATGCAAATGAATGTTTTGGGATACACCAAAGTCATTTGGATTCGTGTTAAGATTTATGCAAACTTTGGTGAACAAGGAGAAAGTGTAAACTTGAAAAAGGATTTCAAGAATGACATAAGGAGTTAGTTGTGAGAATAGATGCTTGAGAGATGATGTTGTTGTGGTGAGGGAGTATTTTGGCATAAGTGATCATCTTAGGTATGAGACACCACTTAGAGACCTAGGAGAAAACATGGTAAGTGTTAGGAATTTGGGAAGAAATGAGTAAAGGCTTAAGGAATTAGAAAATGAGTTTTATGAGAATTTAAGGATGTCTTAAGGTGTGTTTGAAGTGCCCAAATGAGGTTAGGGTGTACTAGGATATATGAGGTGAAGTTTGGAGTTAAATGGGCAATGGAAAATAAGGGTCTGGAGCAGACCGAACTTGCGACAGAACTTGTAAGGTCGGTCGAGCCCAGTTTACCCTGCGTGAATTGGTTTCTGGAATGGACCGACCTTGGGGACCGGACTTGCAAGGTCGGTCGGACTTGTATTTTGTGTACGAATTAAGTTTCTGGAATCGACCAAACATGGGACCGGACTTGGCAAGTTCGGTCGGGCCTGAATTTTCAAAGGAAAGAAACTCTCGGGAATGGACCGAACATGGGACCGAACTTACAAGGTCGGTCGGAGTAGAAAATTTTGACGGTAATATGTTCTGGAATGGACCGACCTTGCGTAAGGTCGGTCGGTAAGGTAGGTCGGACCAAAACTTGTAAAAAAAACAAACAAACAAGAATGGCTTAAGTAATAAACCCTAGGGGCTATAATGTGGGTAATTAAGTATAAGTTAAGACATTAAAACATGTCATATAAACATGTTAAACACTTAATAAATTTGAAGTTAAGTGAGTAATTAACCGACATTCTTAAACATGTATAGGAGTGACCTACGGTGGAAATCAATCGAAGCAAGGACCAAGGTATGGTTTTCTTGCACTCTGTTGCCTACCGGTTTACACCGGCTTGTGTGTTGTTTGTTTTTCTGTGTGTTTATGACATTATAAGACTTAATCATGTAATGAGTTTACCGTTGTTCATATTATTGTGATGTTATGATGTGACTCATTTCCCTTGTGTGTGTCTAACTTGACTTACCACTTGTTGTGAATTGTTTGTTAAGTTCCACCGGGAACTTCTAACAAGTGCTAACTGGGAAGTGAGGAATCCGGTTGTCCGGTCATGCATGTAAGTTAAGAGTAGATATCTGAATCAGATTCGACTCTTATGTTGTTAAGATTGTTCTCCTTAATTTGGCATTCGATCTCCCGCTAGCTTCCTCCAAAGCTTACCTATTCTGACTTATGATCGGTTTAGTGGGAACATGTGTTTGTGTGGTGTGTTCGGGTCACTATATCCAAACCATCTGTGACTTAAGTTACTCGTTCGAATAACAGAACGGTAATGAGTGTGTGTAACGAGCTTAACATGAGGGTGAACCATTCTCTAGGCTCTTATGTCATTTAACCTTCTTGGTTTGTTATTGTGGAAAGAGTTTCCACTGTGTATGTGATGTTGTGCTATGCACTATTGATGCTATGCCACATATTATGTTATGTTATGTTATGTTTAAAATGAATGTCATGTTATCATGACAATTAGTTACGCGTATCCCGGTAGCCGATGGGCTGCGCGTTAACCATACCAGCCAAGGGTTGCTGACCCCCTCGGGGGCTCCATATTTTTACTGCAGGATGAGGATCGAGGAAGCAGAGTAGCTGTAGGTTCTAGGCTGCAGTTGTACTTTGGTTTATTTTGGATGTTGAGCCTGGGATGCGCCTGTGCTCCCGTGGCATTATACTTTGACTCCGCTGAAACTACTGTGGCGGTATATTGACAGTTTACAGTGAAGGAATGTATTTAAATATTTGGTATTGTATATGATGTATTTATGGTTTGGTTCTATGCTCGGGAGTCTGATCATCAGACCGGTACACTTGTATTTATTCTGCCTTGTTAACCACGTGGGTGGTTGACGGCGTTGTATCACCGAAGCGTTTAGTTAATGTTTAGTTGTTATTTCCGCTGCGATTTCAATTACTTGTGAAGTCCGTTGTAGGGGTGTTACAAAAAGTGGTATCAAAGCGAAGTATCGCTCTGATGACTAGAATACCGAGCTTAGGAATATACCGAGTTAGGAAACCTAACTACAGTTACCTAAGTGAGCAGTTATGGAAAGGTTAAGCACTAACCAAGTGTGGAAATACCTTGTTGTCGGGGAAACGTTACGACCGTTGGAACCGATAAGTGTGTAAGCATAATGCTAATAATGTTCGTGTGAATTCAGATGTCAGGTAGACCGAGAGGTAGAGGCCGCGGAAGCGGTACTGGAGATACGGATGACTAGGGCGAGAATACTACGGCTCAGGTTATGGCCGAAGCTGTAGCGGCCGTCGTAGCCCAAATGGTCCCACAACTTGTAGCTGCAATTCAGTAGGGGCAACAGCCCGAAGTTCAACCACCACCGCCACCGCCACGAGAGACCAACTGGGTCAAGGCATTGGCAGACTTGAGACCCCCTGTCATTTCATGGGGAGACCGACCCATGTAAGCTGGAGGCGTACATCTCCGAGTTGGAGACCGCCTACGAGACCTTGGATGTGCCTGCTGGGGCCAAGGTCCGTCTTGCCGCTTACTACCTGAAGGGTTCGGCACAGAGTTGGTGGAAACTTGTGAGAGAGGACCGGATGGCGGATCCTCAGTTTGGTTGGAGGGAGTACACGGCACTACGGCGAGCCAAATACTACCCTGTGCATGTTCAAGAGGCCAAGCGCCTAGAGCTGGATAGTCTGAGGCAGGGGGACAAGATGTCGGTTGATGAGTACTACACTGCATTCACCGGTCTTATCCACCTGTTACCGGACCTGGGATACTCGAACCGGGTGCTGGTAAACCGTTTCTACAACGGTCTCAGCCACCGTCTTCGCTATGGGATGGGGCCAGCTGAGTATACTACCTTGCAGGTAATTTAAATGAAGTGTGATATGAATAAGTGTAATCCATAAGTGAGTATTAATGTGAGTTTGTGAGTATGTTTTGCGGGGCATGACTGACATCCTAAATTCAGGAGTGCTATCATGCCGCTGCTAAGGTTGAGATCACCGTCCGTCTGAGGGACGAGGAGAATGCGCACAAGTGCAAGGCCACGAGCGAGGGCCAGAGTCTGCAGGGGTACGGGGGAGGAAAGAAGAAGAAGAAGCCTTATCCCCAGCCCCAGAAGAGTCAGCACCAGGGTGACAAGGGCCAAGCCCAGACCACCACAGCTGAGGAGCCATTGAAGCTCACGTATGCTTATGCGGCGAAACCCCTACGCTCTTACCCACCTAAGGGTAATTATTTAATCATGTGTGACAAGTTGAAGTGTATGATGTTAAGTTGTGAAATAAGTATTGATTGTGTATTGTGATAGCAGCTAGCACGGGTTCTGGACCGGAGCGCCACTACTACTGTAAGTGGTGTAACGGAGACCACCCAGGCAAGGACTGCAAGGGAAACGACGTGCAGTGTCGTTACTGCGAGAAGTGGGGTCACTGTGACTATGAGTGTCATTGGAACCCCAACAGCAGAGTCAACAAGCCCAAGGGGCAGTGGAAGGGTAAGGCCACAACGACTATCGATGGCCCGAAGACGGCTAACCAGCCACCCACAGATCAGAGGAACACTGATTCCCAGAAGGGGAAGGGGTCGGGAGCTAGCAAGGCCACCCTGCATGTGGTAGACCGGTCTGAGGCGCCAGGGCCCTCTTCTAGACCAGGTACAGCCTATATTGTTGAATGAAATAAGTGATTGCATACCGCATTTCATGCATGTGTGTATTAGTGAGTTCAAGTGTATTATTATGTGAGTAAAGAGTTAAAGTATAGTGTGAAAGTCACCTAATTAGATAACTCTAAACTTAAAGGAACCTTCAATATATGTTATCCAATCCCACCCACACCAAACCCTGAAGAAACTACCATCGACATCACCGACTTTCCAATGGAGCAATGTCAGGTTATCCAGCCAGGTATGATACTCTTAAATGGATACCTGACACCGGAACCACAAATCCACATCATCAGACGATGCAATAAACTTGGAGCAACACCTATAGGTTTCTACACACCTGAATACCCGAGCGGATCAAGAATGAGATTGAAGATGATGTGCGTGGGTAAGGACTGGAATCCTTACACCAAGACATATCAAGAAGTGCGAGCTGAAGACGGAGCAATTGTACCGATGATACCTGAGGAGTTCCTTGCGGTCGTTAACCACGCCGTGGGAATTGCTCAGCAAGTTGAAACGGATTCAATTCCAGGTGTTGAAGCAGATTTGTGTATTGTGAACTTCTACCAGAAAGGTGGACGATTAGGCTTACACCAAGATAAGGACGAGTCACCCGAGTCTCTAAGTAAGGGAGTACCCGTGGTGTCTTGGTCCAGTGGTGATACCGCAGTGTTTATTTATGGCGAGCAGAAGCGTGCTGATCTCGCAAAGAAGTTAGTACTGAAATCAGGAGATGTATTAGTCATGGGTGGGCAGTCGAGGAAGCTATATCATGGCATCAGGAAGATCAAACTGAATACCGCACCGTCGGCAGTGATCAATGCCACCCACATGAAACCCGGACGTTTGAATTTGACCTTCAGGCAGTTTTGAAGCCTTGTATAATTACGTAATGTGTTAAGCCAGTGTATGTTAAGGATGTTATATATGTGTTAGTTATGTCAACAGTGTAAACCAACGTATAATGTAAGAAGAGTGTGTTAATGAATAAAGTGGAGTTGTTGAAGTATATAAACCGTGTTGTTACCCAATACTTATTAGTTTGCCAATGAATTAGGCTGTGCTCTCGGAACGGAAGGTATACTGAGTGTCTGCAATGAGGCAGAAGCCGGCAAGAGCGGCACAATCCTCACCGGTACCTTTCCAGTCAATGGCGTGGACGCTTCGATCTTGTTCGACTTCGGAGCCTCACACACATTTATTTCGCTATCTTTTACGAAGAGGCTGGGGTTAGACGGTGATGAGATGCCAGACTTTCTAGTCACTCTCCCGTCGAAAGAGCTGATCAGGTGTACCCGCTACTACCGAGATGTTGTTGTGCGAACCAGAGGTGAAGAATTTCCGATCGACTTGATAGAGTTTGACGGACTTGGTTTTGATGTGATTGTCGGGATGAACTGGTTGGAGCGGTACAAGGGCAGAATCCTGTGTGCCGAGCATCGTCTACTTCTTCTTAGTCCGTCTGGGGTTACTATATCTTACCGCCAGAGGCCCAGGGAGCCTTCGACTCAGATCTTCACCGCCATGGCTATGTGTCGTGAACTACGACGAGGGAGTGATGTATACCTCTGCTATGTCCAGGACATAGAGAGAGACCCAGAGTTTAGTCCTGATGTGCCGGTAGTGTCGGAGTTTCCTGATGTATTTCCTAAGGAGCTGTCGGGCATGCCGCCAGCACGGGAAGTGGAGTTTGAGATTGATTTGGTTCCGGGTGCCGGACCAATTGCGAAGGCGCCCTATCGTATGGCTCCAGCAGAGATGACAGAGCTCAAGGAGCAGCTGAGAGACCTACTCGACAAGGGATTTATCCGCCCTAGCGTTTCACCATGGGGAGCGCCGGTCCTCTTCGTGAAGAAGAAAGACGGTAGTCTCCGCCTGTGTATTGACTATCGAGAGCTGAATGCAGTTACGGTGAAGAACCGTTACCCTTTACCACGCATCGACGATTTATTTGATCAGTTGAGGGGAGCATCAGTATTCTCCAAGATAGATCTACGATCCGGATACCATCAGATTGCCATCCGTGACAGTGATATTGAGAAGACAACGTTCAGAACTAGGTATGGACATTATGAGTTTACGGTTATGCCATTTGGTTTATCCAATGCACCAGTGAAGTTCATGGATTTAATGAACCGCTTGTTCCAAGATCAGTTGGACAAGTTTGTGGTAGTCTTCATCGACGATATTCTTGTGTACTCGAAATCGAGAGGTGAGCACGAAAGCCACCTGAGAAATGTGCTACAAACATTGAGGAGGAATCAGTTGTATGCTAAATTTTCAAAGTGTGAGTTTTGGCTGAACCAAGTTTCCTTTCTTGGTCATGTGATTTCTGAGGCCGGGATCGCTGTTGATCCGGCAAAGATTGATGCAGTGCGCACTTGGCCTAGGCCGAAGACAGTTACCGATATCAGGAGCTTCCTCGGTCTAGCAGGTTATTATAGGAGGTTTGTGAAGGACTTCTCCAGTGTCTCGAAGCCGATGACTTCCTTGATGAAAAAGGATGCACCATTCGAGTGGACAGTCCACTGTGAGAGTTCTTTCCAGAGTCTCAAGGATGCTCTGACATCTGCACCAGTCCTGACTTTACCAGACGGTCCAGATGGTTTTGAGGTCTATTGCGATGCATCAGGCAGAGGTATGGGTTGTGTGTTGATGCAACACGGGAAGGTCGTATCTTACGCCTCCCGACAGCTGAAGAAGCATGAAGAGAACTACCCTACCCACGATTTAGAACTGGGTGCCATTGTCTTCGCATTGAAGATATGGCGACATTATTTGTATGGGGTAAGTGTGACAATTTATTCTGACCACAAAAGTTTAAAATACTTGTTCACTCAGAAGGAGTTGAACATGAGGCAAAGAAGGTGGGTTGAGTTTCTAAACGACTACGACATTAATCTACAGTACAAAGAGGGTAAGGCAAATGTGGTAGCTGACGCATTGAGTCGCTGAGCACACTCTCTCCATTCGCTAGTCTCTCATACTGGCTTGGTTGAAGAGGTGCGGAGTGCTCAGATGACGGATCAGTATATGTTGGAGATCAGGCAGAAGCTCATTGATGGCACATTCGAGGGTCAGAAGTACGACTTCAGACTCCACGATGATGACCTGATTAGGCTGAATGGCCGACTGTGTATTCCGAGGAGTAGCGCTGAGCTGAAGGAGCGCATACTGAGTGAATCCCATTGTTCTACGACTTCGATTCACCCCGGAGCTTCAAAGATGTATAAGGGTATGAAACGTTATTTTTGGTGGACTGGAATGAAAAAGGATGTTACTGATTATGTGTTGAGGTGTCTCACTTGCCAGAAGGTCAAGTTTGAGCACCGACGGCCTGGTGGTATGGTACAGCCAATGCCAGTGCCTGAGTGGAAGTTCCATGATATTTCCATGGACTTCGTAGTAGGGCTTCCGCCTACAAGGGGAGGTCTGAATATGATTTGGGTTATTGTTGACCGACTGACCAAGGTGGCTCGATTCATACTGATGAAGGACACCTGGAATGTGGCAAAACTCTTTGACAGAGAGATTGTAAGACATCATGGGGTACCGAAAACGATTGTATCTGACAGAGATACCAGATTATTATCGAGGTATTGGAAGTCTACGTGAGAAGCACTGGGTACCGAACTGAAATTGAGTACAGCGTTTCACCCACAGACAGATGGCCAGAGTGAGCGCACCATCCAGACACTTGAGGATATGTTACGTGCATGTGCACTTGACCTTCAGACCAGCTGGATTGACAAGTTACATCTGATCGAGTTTAGCTACAACAACAGTTACCATGCTTCGATCAAGATGTCTCCTTTCCAGGCTTTGTACGGTAGACCATGCCGCATGCCATTATGCTGGGATGAGTCGAGTGAGACGGTCATTATAGGACCAGAGTATCTAGAACAAGTTCAGGCAGAAGTTCGCCAGATCCGGGCTAACATGAAGGCAGCTCAGGATAGACAGAAGTCCTACGCAGATGTGCGCAGACGTGACCTGGAGTTCGCCGTGGGCGATCAGGTATTTCTCAGAGTATCCCCCATGAAGGGAGTATTTCGTTTTGGCCAGAAAGGCAAGTTGAGCCCAAAATATGTGGGGCCTTATGTTGTGACGGAGCGGATCGGCCCGGTAGCTTACAGACTTGATCTACCCGCCGAGCTGGGCAAGGTACATGATGTGTTTCATGTGTCCCAGTTGAAGAAGTATATGTCTCATCCGTCTCATGTGCTTCAGCCTGAAAGGCTAACCTTAGAGCCGACCATGCGATCAGTGGAGACTCCGGTACGGATTCTGGATACTAAGACTCGAGACACTCGCCATAAGTCTGTGAGAGTGGTGAAAGTTCTTTGGTCTAACGAGGACGTTAAGGAGGCCACTTGGGAGATGGAAGATAAGATGAAGGCGAAGTACCCGTCATTGTTTACTTCTTAGTGTTTATGTGTATAGGGTACGGGGCGTACCCCTTTTAAGGGGGGGGGGGGGGGGTAGAGCCGTTTCGGTTATGTGTGTACGACGTGTATTTAAATACATCGTCTAGGTTATGTTGTCATGTTACAGACCGTTGTGTCTGAATGATGTTGATGATGTTGTATATGTTGTATGGACCTTGTGTCCAATGTTATGTTGTATGGACTTTGTGTCCAATGTTATGTAAGTGTGTTGTTAATGTTGTATGGAAATATTGTTATATGTATTCCCGTGTTCTAACATTTAGGATATGTGGAAGTGTGAACTTTGAGGACAAAGTTCTTTTAAGGGGGGTAGATTGAAATACCCCAGACCTTAGTATGTTGTCTAAACATTTAAATATGGTGTATTAAGACTAAAAATAGTCTTATAAACATTAGTAAACAATTTAAACCATAGAGAACACAAATAAATGCCTTAAAGTCAATAAAGGCCAAAATGTGCCTTAAGCTTGGGGTAAGCTTGGTTAAGACCTAATGAACTTACCGAGACCCTATTTACATACTAATGAACATATTAAACCAATTACCAAAGAAAACCAAGCTTGAAAACAAGTTAAAACACAAAATGTGCTTTAAGGAGTCTTAAAGCACATTTTTGAAAAATTGTCTTGTAAATGAGTTTTGAATGGATAAATGTCCATCATTACTCTTTAATTAACATGTGTACTATATAGTATCACATTTGGAAGTCTATATCAATGGGAAATCAAAAATTTCACTTCTATGTGCCTTGTTTTTATGAATAGTGACTTTAATAAGCCAGCTTGTAACATATGTTGTTATAAGTAATTAAATTGGTCAATAAAGACTAAAACACCCCTAAGTAACTATTGGGGGCCGGTTTTTGTAAGTGTGGTGACTCACCACTCTTGTTAACATGTTAAGTAAATAAAGAAGACTACTTTAGTTACTATTTACTTTACTAAGTACAAATATCTTCAAAAAGCAAAACAAACTCACTTATCTCATTCTCTCATTTCCCTTCTTCATTTCCCACGGTTCCAAGTCTTCTTCAACCTCTCTTCTTTCCTTCATTCACGATTTGCAATAGTAATACACAAACCCCATTTTTGACCTCTTGTAATTCCTAGCTCACTTAACCAAATCAAATACAAACACCACCATTCTCTTCCTCTCATCAAGCTCTTCATTTCTATCTTCTCAAAACTTCAAGACCACCATTTCGGTGCCATGGAGTTCCACCATTGAAGGAGCTTGAGCTTATATTTCTACATATTATTGGTCTCCTTTGCTTCTAGGTAAGGAATCTCAAAGAAAAATGATGTTTCCTCCATGTTTTTATCTTGACCGAAAATCACTCTTAATGGAGTCCTTATGTGCTTTGTTCTAGCTTCATTCCAACCTTTCATGGACTTGGTGGAGTCCTCTCTTGATAGATATTCAAACTCTCTTCAAATACCAAGGTAAAACAACTATCTTAATGCTCTTGAAATAATGTGAAACTAGGGTTTACAATGAAATGAAGCTTAAAGCTTGTATACTCATTATATCATTTGTATAATGTTTAGAAGTTGACAAGCAACTAAAAGCCTTGCCAATTTAGTCAAGGAAACAAGAAAGAAGTTTGTGAGGAAAAAAGGTAAATATGCTAACCTAATGTGGTTTAAAGTCTTAGGAGAAAAGAGCTTGTATTGCTTATGGAAACGATTTAAGGAGCCAATGGTGAATGACTTAGTAAAATGTTCTCAAGGGCTTAGTAAAAGGCATATGTATTGTTGGGTGTATTTGCAGGTCAAAGGCAAATATATTGTGGAAATTCAGTGTTTATGATTTATGCATCTTAAGGGCCTAAGAGCCATGTTATTTAAGGGCCTAAGTGCCATGCAATTTAAATTATGCACTATATTGTGATGTAGTGCTAAATGTGTGAAGTTTGTGTATAAAAATGTGTTTGATGGATTTTAGTGTTCATGGTTGTTTGATGGTGAAGACAATGTGTCTTGGTTTAGTAATGTTCTAGGAGAGGTCATGTCAAAATTTAGGTAATAAACAAGAAGTTTTAAGGGTTTAAAATGAGTTTTGGTAAGTTAGGAAATGTTTAGAATGGTTAAGTGTTCAACTAGTGGAAGAGACATGCATTAAGGTGTTTTAAGATGTGAAATGGGCTTAGGCAATGTTCTAGAGGATTTTATAATGCAAATGAATGTTTTGGGGTACACCAAAGTCATTTGGATTCGTGTTAAGATTTATGCAAACTTTGGTGAACAAGGAGAAAGTGTAAACTTGAAAAAGGATTTCAAGAATGACATAAGGAGTTAGTTGTGAGAATAGATGCTTGAGAGATGATGTTGTTGTGGTGAGGGAGTATTTAGGCATAATGATCATCTTAGGTATGAGACACCACTTAGAGACCTAGGAGAAAACATGGTAAGTGTTAGGAATTTGGAAGAAATGAGTAATGGCTTAAGGAATTAGAAAATGAGTTTTATGAGAGTTTAAGGATGTCTTAAGGTGTGTTTGAAGTGCCCCAATGAGGTTAGGGTGTACTAGGATATATGAGGTGAAGTTTGGAGTTAAATGGGCAATGGAAAATAAGGGTCTGGAGCAGACCGAACTTGCGACAGAACTTGTAAGGTCGGTCGAGCCCAGTTTACCCTGCGTGAATTGGTTTCTGGAATGGACCGACCATGGGGACCGGACTTGCAAGGTCGGTCGGACTTGTATTTTGTGTACGAATTAAGTTTCTGGAATCGACCGAACATGGGACCGGACTTGGCAAGTTCGATCGGGCCTAAATTTTCAAAGGAAAGAAACTCTCGGGAATGGACCGAACATGGGACCGAACTTACAAGGTCGGTCGGAGTAGAAAATTTTGACGGTAATATGTTCTGGAATGGACCAACCTTGCGTAAGGTCGGTCGGTAAGGTCGGTCGGACCAAAACTTGTAAAAAAAAAACAAACAAGAATGGCTTAAGTAATAAACCCTAGGGGGTATAATGTGGGTAATTAAGTATAAGTTAAGACATTAAAACATGTCATATAAACATGTTAAACACTTAATAAATTTGAAGTTAAGTGAGTAATTAACCGACATTCTTAAACATGTATAGGAGTGACCTACGGTGGAAATCAATCGAAGCAAGGACCAAGGTATAGTTTTCTTGCAGTCTGTTGCCTACCGGTTTACACCGGCTTGTGTGTTGTTTGTTTTTCTGTGTGTTTATGACATTATAAGACTTAATCATGTAATGAGTTTACCGTTGTTCATATTATTGTGATGTTATGATGTGACTCATTTCCCTTGTGTGTGTCTAACTTGACTTACCACTTGTTGTGAATTGCTTGTTAAGTTCCACCGGGAACTTCTAACAAGTGCTAACTGGGAAGTGAGGAATCCGGTTGTCCGGTCATGCATGTAAGTCAAGAGTAGATATCTGAATCAGATTCGACTCTTATGTTGTTAAGATTATTCTCCTTAATTTGGCGTTCGATCTCCCGCTAGCTTCCTCCAAAGCTTACCTATTCTGACTTATGATCGGTTTAGTGGGAACATGTGTTTGTGTGGTGTGTTCGGGTCACTATATCCGAACCATCTGTGACTTAAGTTACTCGTTCGAATAACAGAACGGTAATGAGTGTGTGTAACGAGCTTAACATGAGGGTGAACCATTCTCTAGGCTCTTATGTCATTTAACCTTCTTGGTTTGCTATTGTGGAAAGAGTTTCCACTGTGTATGTGATGTTGTGCTATGCACTATTGATGCTATGCCACATATTATGTTATGTTATGTTATGTTTAAAATGAATTCCATGTTATCATGACAATTAGTTGCGCGTATCCTGGTAGCCGATGGGCTACACGTTAACCATACCAGCCAAGGGTTGCTGACCCCCTCGGGGGCTCCATATTTTTACTGCAGGATGAGGATCGAGGAAGCAGAGTGGTTGTAGGTTCTAGGCTGCAGTTGTACTTTGGTTTATTTTGGATGTTGAGCCCGGGATGCGCCTGTGCTCCCGTGGCATTATATTTTGACTCCGCTGAAACTACTGTGGCGGTATATTGATAGTTTACAGTGAAGGAATGTATTTAAATACTCGGTATTGTATATGATGTATTTATGGTTTGGTTCTATGCTCGGGAGTCTGATCATCAGACCGGTACACTTGTATTTATTCTACCTTGTTAACCACGTGGGTGGTTGACGGCGTTGTAGCACCGAAGCGTTTAGTTAATGTTTAGTTGTTATTTCCGCTGCGATTTCAATTAGTTGTGAAGTCCGTTGTAGGGGTGTTACACTACCAAAGGCATGAAGGTAATTAAAAGCTTGTCAATTGTATACTAGATTGATGCTCTAGTGACAGTGACCCTGAGTTGATCATAACTCCAAGCCACTCAGGATGTTGGGCTTGAATTGATGGTCCAGTTGTTGATTTCTTGTCGTATGAGACAACATCTCTTGCAAGTCTTGTTATCGAATGATGTGGGTTATGCAACCGTTAAGGTTTACATAATATAGTTGGTTGATGACTTTTAAGCCTTATTGCTGCAAGCTATGCTCTTGACAAGCTGCTTACGCATGTTTCCACTCCATGTATACCCCATAGGTTGGAGGTATTGCTAGGCTCCATGGTAAGTCGTGACATCACGCTTCCGTTCATAGGAGACCCTTTAGGCAATCTGGTGCAAATTTGGGCCTTCTGGTAATTTAGGGTATTTCCTGTTAAGTGAAATCCCTTCGGTGTCCTAACCGAATATTCGTTCTAGCTCATGTGCTCTTATCATGACGCTTGTTCAATTGTTGTTATCTCAGACACCCTTCAAGGATTGCTCCTGAGTGCTGTTAGTTATGCCGTTACATCCGGCTAATGTTTACGATATGTTGTGTCTACTATACCGCATTGTGGTATTGTATTTGAGTTATTCCCTTTGGGTTATAACATCTCCCGTCGTTGGGTAGACCGTTTATACTTGCTCCTAGTGCTTGAGTCTAGGTTAAATATCCTCTTCGATTATGGATTATATTCAGTGGTAATCTTGTGATCGCTCTTGGGAACCCTATCCCGTTTGTTGAGCCTCGTAGTGTACACGTTAGGCGATCGCCTTATTGTGTTTAGGTTGGGTATACTTTCCAGCTGTCATGTATTTGCTTGATGTCTTGAGACATGTCCCATGTCTATACTTACTAGTTTGTGCATTTTGCACTTTCTAGTTCTTATTCCTTATCTTCAGATGGATTCTCTGAGTTCCTTATACTTGGTTGTCTGGAGTATCCAGCTGTTCTGATTTGAACTCACTCATGGTCCGTAGAATGGAGTTGACTACTTCCCGTGTGTCGTTCACTACATGTATACATACGTGGGGTACCATATTGATACGTTACCACTTACCCGACTATATGTCAGGCCCGCAAGCTCCTTCGGAGTGCGGTTGTCCTACATTCCGTAATTGGGTACACTCGTAGTGTTCGTCACACGCCTAGGTGAAGTATTCTGTTGTCAACTCCTCTTGTATCATTCTATGATACTCACCGTAATTATGTTGGTTCGGTTTTTAAAATCCAAGGTTTTAAAAGAAGGTATGTGGTTTTAAAAGAAAACTTGGTTTGAAAATAACGGTTCGGTGTTAAAAGATGTTCTTCATGGCATAGCCATGTTTGAGGTCTTGACCAAGTCCAGCTTCTTGCTGACTGGTATGTCCTTATTACAATGGTCGGGCTGCTGAGCCTTTCCAGGTTTCCATTCTTCCAATTTCAGGATTTGTGATCCGGTAGTAGCTCCATTGCAGTCACGGTACATTACTATGTACTTATGGTGTGGTAGAAGTCCTCCACATGTTCTTGTTCTTACTGCACTTGTCGTGGCAAGTGCGTGGTACTGGTGGTTTTTGGGTAAACCTATACTGGTCATGGTTTCCTCTTGCATTTAATAGTCTTGTTGACTCTTCCCTTGATCATATTGATCTATGGTTGGGACACTTGATTCTTTAGGTGGCTTCTCAGCGATCTGGACATGGATGTCGTAGATCTGGGTACTTCTCCAGTCCTTGGAGACTCCCTTTGATTTGGTTTAGTGTTATTTTTTGTTGCTCGTTCCCACACATTTATTGTGGTTATTGAGCCTTAGCTTGCTTAGGCACTACTCTCGTAGTCCTACCGGATTATATCCCATGGATGTCCTTGTAGCTGTATAAGCTATGTCGGCCAGGTATTGTAACCCTTTGGCGTTGTACTTTCGGAGTTAATTGCTTCTGACTATGTCCTTAGTCAGTTGGTATACCGTTGGTGGTATTATTTAGCTATTACTGTCTCGTATACTTAAGTCTCGGGTTTTGTTACAGTTCCTTCTCCATTTCGTTGCCCGGTTAGTGCTTCTTTCCTGCTGCTGGTTGGTTAGCTAGGTTTCGCGACTGCAGAGCACGTCGCCCCATGCTGTTGTAAGTTGCAGCCTCCTAGAGATTGGAGTGCTCATCCTACCGCTATTAAGTGCGGCATTGTTGTTCAACCGGATTCCATTTTCGGGACTTTCAAATCCTTGGAATCTACCATATGCCGGTTCTTGTTTACAGTACGGTGGTTTCACCACTGCCAAATCGGGTTTTCCCGAGTGTGAGAGGTCTTTCCTTCTCTCTGGCGTCCTTTCCCAAGTTATTCAATGGGGTTTGCGGTGGGCGGGACTGGTATTGTAGGTATCCGGTACTCACCGGTGGTTCCTAACTAGCAAATCTCTGATGCTAACACTCAGCCCATAGCCCTAAGCTTCTAATTCCTAACTCGGTATTCCTAAACTCGGTATTTCCAGTCATCAGAGCGATACTTCGCTCTGATACCACTTTTTGTAACACCCCTACCATTAATACAACCATTACCGTCCAACCTCCTCGTGCTTCCAGATTCACGCAGGGGATACTTACTTACATACAGTGGGTGATACAATGCCGTTAGTCACCCATGTGACTAACAAGGCTACTACTGATACATACAACATCGGTCTGATGGACCGGAATATCCGAGTGCTACACAAATACAAGCTTCACTACAATTACCAATTAGGTATTACAACTTCCCATTCAATACAATACTCCATAAGTTCAATACATGTTAATATACCGAGTTTACTAAGATCCTTATACAAGTAGAATACCTCTTTCGATTCCATACATGCTCATTAAGAGTCTAACTACTACCCATTCCTCACGAACTACTTGCTCCCTAGGTGTAGGGAGTGTGCTACTTAGTACACCTCTACATTCTACTACTAACTATCCAAATGTAGTCACCGGTCTCGTGCCTTGTCCATATCCTCTTCGGGTACCTGCACACTAAAAACGTTCCCCCGAGGGGGTCAGCTTTCGCTGAGCATGATAACCGCATACCCCGCGTACTTGTGAGGGTACGCCGACCACTTGGTCGAATACATGCGATTGATTTCATTCAAACATACATGCTCTTATACACAATGTTACAATACATTACACAATGAATACATACATACACTTCAATGCATACTCTTCAATACATACATGGTCAATCATACAAGCCATCAGATACATACTTACCTTTCCAAAATCCGCAACACACAATACATATACAGTACATACACAATACATACACAATCCACCATAATTGTTAGCTCATGTTGGTCCACCCGTGTTAATCGGGTGGAGATTACTCTTTTACTTGTTCCACAGTACTTACGCATACATACTCATACTCATACATACTTACTTACTTACTTACTCTTACTCATGTTAAGTCGTCGGGACCTCTGGCCCGGGGACTACTCCGTCCCACCACCGGGATTACTTGACTCACCAATCCGGGATGCTACCCATTTAAGGGATTTGGGCCGCGGACCAGTTTAAGAGTCAGGAATCGGATCCAACCTCTTGTGTCTCCTCATCCTCACGCGTGGCCGAAGCTATATCGGACTTCTACTCATTCCAATTTATTCCTTACTTATGTTAGGAGTTAGGTAGTTAGGAATTAGCAGAAGTCATTCATTCAAGCCACATACACAATACATTGTTCATATACGCATCCATACAAAATACATCACAATATACAAGTACACTACGAAATACAATACACTTCATCATCATTCATATATTTCATGAATTATACAAACCATTGTTCAAGACAAATATCAAGAACAATGTAAACAAGCACGAGTAGGTGCAATATAGTCCGATTCATGCATTTATCTTATTAGGTGATCAAATAAGCACACAAATCGGGGTAACCAGATTAGGATACAGGGCATGAAGAAATCATACCATTCACTGTTGTACTTGTATCCGACGTTCCTCCGGTGTTCACAATTCAAATCCTATGATATACATACAATCGAGTGATTAATCTAACTATCATCAACTTAACTCGATTACTCTTACGTTTCCTAACTCAAACTTATTAAGTCCTTATAATTCTTATATTTACAAATTGTTTACTTACTCTTTATTACTTTAAGCTCATTTACTTACTTAGTAATGGTATACTTATTGTAATAAAATTTTTTTTTTGTGACTCGACCGACCTTACCCAAGTCCGGTCCCAGGGTCGGTCGAAGTCAGTAGGGAAATGCGCTGGAAAATTTTAGGGCCGACCGACCTTGCAAGTCCGGTCCCAAGGTCGGTCCATTCCAGTGAGTTACGGATGGAAAATTTTTAGCCCGACCGACCTTGCAAGTCCGATCACAAGGTCGGTCCATTCCAGTAAGTTTCATGACGGAAAAATTTTAGCCTGACCGACCTTGCAAGTCCGGTCGCAAGGTCGGTCCATTCCAGTAGGTTGCATTACGGGAAATTCTTCTGGCCGACCGACCTTGCATGTCCGGTCCCAAGGTCGGGCCATTCCCGAAGGTTTCAGTCCTTTGTAAATCTGGGCTCGACCGACCTTGCAAGTTCGGTCCCAAGGTCGGTCCGGCCCAGTATTTCAGTTTTGAATTCTGGTTTCAGTTCTATACTTTGCCCATTGCTTCTCCAATCTTCCTACATGTAATCCCACATGTTTAAACACTACCTAGGCCCTCCAAATTGCCTTAGTTCATCCACCAAATTCCTTACTAAATCCATCAATCAACTTACACAATTTCCTCACTTCCCTTCCACACTTACAGCAGTTTTTCATCCTTCAATGCTACAGATTTTTGTTCCAACTTCTAACACTCAATACTCCTACTACCAATACCATTATTAGCATCCCAAATATATTTCCAAGCAATTACACATCTATACCCAAGTCCAACATTCACTTTACTAAGTCTTGTACTCTAATTCTTCCTAGTTCCTCCAATGAAATCCAATAATTCTTGCTACAGATTTTATACTCTCCTATTCACATACCACTACCACCATTCCATGGTCATTAAACATCTCTACTATCTCCCAATACACACCTTGGTTCTCCCATTCACCAAGTCATCCATAAATGTACATATTCCAACCAAAATTTTGCCATAGTTTACCTACTTTTCTTACTTCTCCACATACACACTTTTCATTAAATTCATTCCTAATCTAGCCACACCCATACAAGGGTCCTACCAGCACACAAAGCTATATAAATCCATCTTAATACATCAATACTCCATCAAACATCAATACCAATACTCAAACACAATATACTTGGCTCTAAGGCCTACTATTTACTTACTAGTTCCCAAATACTCAAAACTTCATAAGCTTCAATACTACTACAATAGTTTAGGTTCTTTTATTTTTTTACCTATTCCCATTACTCTAATGCAATAGAATTTAACATTAGGAATGAGCTCTTACCTTGAGCTTGTTTTTCCTTCATTTCTTTTCCCATTCTCCTTCTTCTCTCTTCTTTGCACCAAAAATCGGTCATATGGGGGATGGAGTTTCCAAACTCCATTCCCATCACCCAAAGCACACAAAACAAGTGTAATTAAACTACTAACCCTTAAATTAACACTAATTCATTGAAGTGTTAAAAATACAAATTCTAGGGTTTACCTTTGGAGTGTTTTAGGAGGGGTTTTAGCCCTTGGTTCAAGAAGGTGATTCCACCACCATTGCAAGGTTGAATTGGTGCTCAAAAGAGAGAGAAAAATAGAGCATTATAATGGGGTAAAAATCGGTTACAAAGGAGGGTGAAGGAAACTTGAGATTTTTATGAAGATTTTTACCTTAATGGAGAGAGGAGACTCCAAGCTACCCATTGATGCTATTTTCTCTTTGAATGGGGAAAACCCATGGAGATGAACTTCCTCATTTTTGGATTTTGAAATGAGGGAAGTGTAGAGAATGATGAGGGGAGTTCAAATATGTAATTTGTTTTTGATTTGGAGCTTTAATAAAGCTTGGGCATGAGATTAAAGTTGGAGTAGCCATGGGAGAGGGAAGAAATCGGCTGCACCAGAGGGAGGAGGAAGAAAACGTTAGAGGAAGAAGAAAGAGAGAAAGAGAAAAGAAAAGAGAAAGTGAGGGAGGAGAGAGAGGGTGATGTGCTTTTCTACTTTTCTTTCTTTCTTTCCTTTATTTCTTTCTAGCTTATTAGGTGTGTGTGAGGGAGTTTATTATCTATTAAAAACCGGCCCCTCACATTACTACTAGCTGGAGCGTTTTTCGTCTTTTACAGAAAACGCTCGTTATTTTACCCGGTTTAGGTACTATTCACTAGCCGGGCCCGTTTTCCGGAATTTTCTCGTTTCTTTATTTTTATTGGTTATTAAGCTTCCATAAATGCTTAATAATATTTATTTAATGACTTATAATTTTTACGGGTTCATTTGACCACTTAAAATCACGTTTTCAGGTTTTCTCGAAAAACCTGCGTTAAAGCACTATTAGCGTTTAATGCATTATTTGGATCCGTTTTCTTCGGGAGTTGTTCCCATATATTATTTAGGTCTTATTAAACCTTTGGAATCCATATAATACGCTAACCGAGGTCTCATACCTCCAATGGTTATTTAACGCTTATTTAGCGTTTTTCGCTTTTTAAGCGTTTCCTTATTTCTTTTGGATTTATTTTCCCTTACCAATATTTCTTAATTATTATTAGGCTCTTAAATAAGGATTAGAATAGTCTTAATCACTATATTTAAGTTCGGGGTATTTCATTCTCAGAAAGAGGATTGAGAGATCAATGATCCCATCCCATCGATTTCTGGCCATGATGCAATCTGAAATACCCCAAACATAATTAGGGTGATTAAATTACTCTAATACGATAATGTAGGGCCTATTGGTGCCTAATAAATTTTGGTAAAGAAAATAAATCGAAAAGAAAAGAGAAAACGCTAGATTGAGCGTTAAGTGACCATAGGAGGAATACAACCTCGAGAGGGGTATGGGATTGATTTAAAGGCTTAATAATGCCTAATTAATGTGTGGGGACAATTCCCGAAGAAAACGGATCCATAAAATTAATTAAAAACGCTAATAAAGCTTTAGCGCACGTTTTTCGAGAAAACCTGAAAACGTGACTTTGAGTGGTCAAACGAACCCGTAAAAATTATAGTTCATTAAATAACTATAAATAAACATTAATGGGAGCTTAATAACCATGAAAATTTAGAAAACAAGAAAATTCCAGAAAACGGGCCCGGTTAGTGAATAGTGCTAAAACCGGGTAAATTAACGAGCGTTTTCTGTAAAAGACGAAAAACGCTACAGCTGGTACACATATATGGGGCCGGTTTTTAATAGGTAATCAGCCCTCTCACACTCTTGACTAGTTAGCTAATTAATTAAGTCAAAAGAGCAAAAAGCAAAAAGGGTACAAGTACACCTTTTTCTCTCTCTCCTCCTTTATTTTCTTTTCCCACCTCTCTTTCCTCTCTTTCTTCCATCCTTGCCGATTTATCCCCTCTCCCTCTGGTTTCTGCCATTTTTTGAAGCTCCTCACCAAGCTTCCATGGCTACTCCACTTCTCCTTCATGCTCTAGCTTCATTAAAGCTCAAATAACAAAAATAATCACATATTCTTCATCTCCTCATCATTCTCTATCATTCTCTCTTTTCAAAATCCTAAAATAAAGAAATTTATCTCCATGGGTTTTGGCCATTTGAAGAGAAAAGCACATCATCTTGTAGCTTGGAGTCCTCTCTCTCTCCTAAGGTAAAAAGATTCATGAAAAACTCATTCTTTCTCCATCTTGTATAGCTAGCCGATTTTTGCCCTCTCTTATACCTTGTTTTCTTCTTGATTTTGAGCTTCATTTCAACCCTCCAATGGTGGTGGGAACCCCCTTTTGATTCAAGGCTTGAAACCCCTCTTGGAACTCCAAAGGTAAAAACCTAACTTTTGTGCTTTAAGCCCTTCCATTGAATTTGAGTGATTCCAAGGGTTTAGAAGATTAATTGAATGCATTTTTGTGTTCCTTGAATGTTGGGATGGATTTTGGAAACTCCATTCCCACTTGACCGAATTTGAGGAGATGAAGAACAAGAGGACACTTCAAAAGAGAAACCTGTGGAATTAAGGTACGAAATCTACCTTGAAGCTTGTTTTAATTGCGTTAGAATTTGGGATGGGTAAATAAATTAATGAACCCAAATTATGAATTGAAATCTATGTGGGAGAATGTGTATAGTTGATTTTAGGGAGAATTGTGAACTATTTTGATTTAAGGGCCTACGTGCCATTGCATTTGAGATATGGAGCTAAATTGTTGATGTGGTGAATTTTGGTTGAGCTTATGTTCTGGTAGGACCCTTGTAAGGGTGTGGCTGGATTAGGAATGAAAAATGGTGAAAAGATGAGTTTGGAGATGTTAGTTTTATGGGGAGGTTATGGCAAAATTTTGGTAGAAGAATGAGTGTTTTTAGATGACTTGGTGAATGGGAGAACCTAGGTGTTTGTAGTGTTGAGTTGAATGGATTAACAGCCTTGGAATGGTAGAAGGATAAGGGATTAGAGAGGGTATAAAATCTGTAGCAAACTAGTAAATTAGTGCCATGGAGTTTGGAGAGAAACTAGGTTGTGGGAGAGTGAAAGAAATGGTTGGACTTGGGAATGGATAATGCAATTGTTTAGGAATGAATTGGAATGGTTAAATGGAGCTAGAACAAAATGCAAAGTGCCAAGAGAAGTTTAGAAAATGCACAAGTGTGCAAGTTGCAAAATGAGAATGGAGAATTTGTTGAATTTGGGAAAGAAGTTAAGTTAGGATTAAACTAATGATTTGGAGAGGTTTAGAGCATGTTTTAAGGTGTTTAAACATGTAGGAAACATGTGGAAAGATTGTGGAATGAGTGGGAAAAGATTGGGGTGAATTTGGAGTTCAAAATGTGCAGAAAAACACTTTTAAAAATGGGGTCTGTTGTGGACCGCCCCTAGGGACCGCCCCTATGGGGAGGTCCAGTAGAATCCTGCAGGCGATGGTGCTTCTGTTGTGAACCGCCCCTGAGACCTCCCTAGAGGGGCGGTCCAGACCAGAGAGGAAAAAAAAATTGTTTTAAGGCTTCTGATGATGTGGGATTGAATGGTATTGGTTTTAGATGATGTTTAGGAGTTGTTTGGTGACTGTTAAAGGTCCTAAGAAGTGTAAACAAGTTAGAGAAGTGATTGAGAAAGTTGTGAGTTTAAGAGCATATAAACAAAACTAAGGAATAACAGGATAATGGGGTAAGTACGGGAGTAGCAATTATGTGCGTACCGTAACACCTTAATATTAATGGAACCACTTGACATGTAATCAGTGGTTCAAGAGTAAGACACGAGGAACAAGTATGAACCGAGGAACGTGAGAAAACCCGGTAAAGTTAACCCCGGTGAAAGGTATGATTTTCTCATGCCCTGTATCCTAACTTGGTTACTCAAGATTTGTGTGCTTGTTGATTGTGTGATCACCTAACAAGATAAATGCACGAATCAGATTGTTTGTACTCTCTTGTGCTCGTATGGTGTTGCTTGTTGTTGGATTGTTGATGAAACTTGAAGTTTATATAATTCATGAAATGTGTATTGTGGATGAATTGCTTGAGTGTGAATGAGCACTGTAGTGCGACTCATAGTTGAGTCTTGATTGAGTAGTGACTCGTAGAGAGTGTCAAGTGGTGAATTAACAAAGACGTGGAAACACATAAAAACTATCGAACCAAGAAACAATAACATTAACTTATGAACTCTCTAGAACGTGAGAGAAATGTACGGGAGAAGTAAGCTTCCGATAATGGTTAGATAACCGATTTGATTTAGTCCACAAACAACTAATAGTGGAAGTACATGAGTAACCTCTATCTAGAGGATCGGTAATTGTTCAAAATATGAACCTTGAGTAAAGTAAAGTATGGTAAGGGATCACCAAACCCCTTTGAGAGATAGTCGAACCCCAATGAGAGGAACCGACTAAAATGAACAATGTCCCGAACATGAGAGTATTCGATAAGTTGGGTAAAACCTTAAATCTTAGAATACTAGACATTGAGGAATTCCCTAAGCCAATAGAAGTTATCAAGAGAGATACCTCTAGGCTAATCCATGAGATTGTGAAATGATTCCGAGAGAGAAGTTTTGGGAATTTGAGTAGTCCAATAGAGAACTGGACATTTAAGAATTTGGGGAGCTAATTGTATAGCTCCATTTGTATTTGTAAGCCCGGTGGTAGGTCTTGTGTATGACCCTGCCCGGAGGTCGTGGCAAAGACTTAAAAGATGCCTTTGAGTATTGAGCATTGGTTTGAGAATTGATTTGAGAATTTGAGTATTGAGTATTGAGTTGTAACTTGAGAGAGAGTTGAGAGTTGACTTGGTAATTGAGAATTGAGCTTGAGATTGAGTATTGTAGATCTTGGTTGAGATTGAGAGTAAGAGTAATGACTAAGGCATAGTGAGGTAGAAACCCTCAAGGCCTAAGATTAAGTAATACTAACTAACCAACTCATTGTGTTAGTGTGATTGTATTCCTTGATTGAATGTGGAGTATTTATGTGAATGTACATACATAATGTATGTTGTATCCATGTTGACTGAATTAAATGAATCGCATGCTCTCGACCAAATAGTCGGCTTACCCTCGCTAGTACGCGGGGTATGCAAATTTCATATGCAGCGCTGAGCCCCTAGGGGCATCGTTTTTATTTTCCAGGTACGTGGATGCCGATCACCGTTCGAGAGTAGGACGGGTTATTATTAAGCATGGATAGTTGTTTAAGGTTTGTACTTGTAGTATTGTGGACTTGTGAGACTAACGTGTATTGAACAGTTGGGGAATGGTAGTAAACTCGGTATTATGCTGAATGGTTATTGTATTGGTATATTGTGGAATTGAAGTTGTATTTGGTTTGAAAACTGATTAAGTAATGGAAGCATCGTTTGTATAGTGTACTCGGTATAAAACCCGTTAGACCGATATTGTATTGTATTGATTGTTTGTTTGGTTTGGATTTGGCCTTGTTCGTCACGTGGGTGACTAACGGCATTGTATCACCCCCGGTTGTAGTTTGAATTCCGCTGCATTGTGGTTGGTAATTGCAACGGGTTAGGAGATAATGACTGGATTACCGGTAGGGGTGTTACACAGTCGAAGAAAGTGTGGAACATCATATCTGTTGTAGCACAGAAGCAACAAAGAGGGGATCCTTTTGTTCTTCTAGCTATATCTGCAACGCAAGGAACAATATTCCTCATGAATTTCCAGTGTAGTAGTTTCACTCTAGGACTGCCCTGTAACTTGGAGATTTTCTTGCTTAGATCAGAAACTGTTGAACTACTTGAAGGAAGATTAGAGGAGACAACTTGTATAGCTAAGTGATTATAAGATTTTACAGATAAGACACCATCTTTGGAGAAGTGCCAAATCTAGAAACCTTTCTCACTTCTTTGAATAGGAATCTTTTTTAATATCTTCTTCATATATCTTCCAGACCTTCTCCTTAAGTAAATCTATATCACACTCTTTCATATCCTGGAGTATAAAATGATCTACTGTCATCAAAATATCCTCTGAATCAGGAGGAGAGAAAGGTTTAAAAGTATAAGGCCGAGGGATCCAGGGATCTTTCCAAAACAAGGTATTCTTCCCATCCCATATCTGTTTCCTAACTCCATTTTTTACGATATCTAGAGAAGCTACAATAGCTGCGTATATTGGGCTATCATGATTCCCTTTGGTAACTTGTAAGAGCTCTTTATCATGAAAGTAGATACCTTTTAAATTTTTTGCCAAGAGGGAATTAGATGAAATCAGAATGTTCTAAGCATGCTTAAAAAATAAGGCTTTGTTGAAGGAGGCAGCTGATATGAAACCAACTCCTCTTGAGGGTTTACTGTTACAGATTTCCTCCCATTTCAGCCAGTGAATACTTCTTTTGTCTAAAGAATCACCCCACTAGAAAAAGGCCAGTAAAGAGTTAATTTTTTCAATCACTCCTTTAGGAATGAGAAAGATGGACATAGTATAGGCAAAAATAGTGTGAAGCACACTAGAAACCAACACTGTTTATCCAGCTTGAGACATCGGTTGGCCCTATGATTTTGTTTTTAATAGCCTGAATAACCTAACTGAAAAATTCACTCTTATTTCTTCCCATCCTTGTAGGCAGACCCAAGTACTTCTTGAAAGAGTTTATTTCTCCATACCCCAGCACATTGCAAATCCGATTCTTTAAATGGACATTCACCCTATTATTGAAAATTATTTCAGATTTTTGTGCATTGGTCACATGTCCAGAGGAGACAAGAATGGAATCAATGATAACTTTCAAGGACTTAGCATTATGAACTGAGCTTTTATAAAATCATCAGCAAAAGCTAGATGATTAATACTAGGACCATTGCTAGCCAGTTCAATACCATGGAAGGATCTTTCCTCATCAACTGAATTCAAAACACTGGACGGTGATTCTTGGGCCAAAATGAAAAGAAAAGAAAAGGAGAGGGAGGATCTTTTTGTCTTATACCTCTTGAAGGGGAGAAAAAAGGCCATGGAGAACCATTTACCAGGACTGAACACTGAGTAGAGGAGATACAATTCATAACAGGGATGAGCCAATTATCAGGAAAACCAATAGAAATAAGGATGTCCTTAAGAAAACTCCACTCCAACCTGTTGTATTCCTTACTCAAATTCACTTTTAGAACACAAACCACCATGTTTTTTTGCTTGACTTCTTACTAACTGATGCATGATCTCACGAGAGATGATGATGTTATCTATGATGTTTCAACCTTTAACAAACCTGAATGATTAATAGAAATGATCTTAGGAAGGATACCTTTGATTCTATTTGCTAAGACCTTAGCTACTATTTTATAACCATAATTACATAAATCAATAGGTTCAAAATAACTAATGTTTATAGCACCTTGCACTTTAGGAATTAATGATACATAGAATTGATTGAGAGAATTAGAGAGAGGGTTACCTTGAAAAATAGAAAGAACTTATTCCGTTACTTGTTGACCCACCAAACTCCAGACAGTCTTGAAAAGAGCCCATTGAAATCATCACGCCCCCAGGGATTTGTCTCCCCCTAACTCTTTTAATGGCTGCAAAAAATTCTTGAGAATCATACTAAGAAGAGAGGCTAACAATGTGGTTATGATTCAGTTTTCCTCTCACTACTTCTATAAATATATTATCTATGATAAAAGACATAAACATCTATTGAAAGTGAGTCCTGGAAATAAGCTCAATACCTTTCCAGTCACAACACATATCTTTCAAATGATTCTTCAGCCCAACAATAAAGTTCCCTCTCTTTCTACCAGTGGCTCTAGAATGAAAGAAACTAGTATTTTTATCTCCTTCACTATTCAATAGAATTTTTGTTGTTTGCTTCCACCAAGAATCTTCTTTAAAAGTAGGGAGTTCTATCTCATTAAGAACTCTTTTCCTGTTATCATCTGACAAAGTTGTGGGATTAGCTAGAGTAAAACAACCATCCTTTCCATCTAGAGAAAGCCTTACTACAATCTAAAAGCTTCTGATCCAGGTTTGTATATTGTAACCCCCAAATATCAAAGACTATTATGTAACAAGCACTTTCGTTTAACCAAGTGTTGTCAAATATGAATATGTGATTTGGCTTATCTTGAGACCCCAAAACTTGATAAAAAGGGGCCTATGATCTGAGTGTTCACGATGAAGGTATTCAATTGAGAGTAGAGGGTACAACCTTAAGTACATCTGCACATATCAAAACTCTGTCTAGTCTACTGACATTATTGTTCCCATCAATATGCCCAATAGTAAAAGTATATTGAGGGAAAAAAAACTGCATCTTGAAGATTACAGTCTTAGACTACCTTTCTAAACAACTGCATATGATTATCACTTCTATCCCTTCCTCCTAATTTATCTGAATTCCACAAGATTTGATTAAAGTCATCTGTCACCACCCAAGGAATAAGGAATTGTTTCCTTAACACTCTAAGTAAGTTCCAAGAAAGATACTTCCTTTTCCAATCAGACTAACCGTAAAAACCAGTAAAAATGAAAGTTTACTCCACCCACCAAGAAAGACCACTTCAGCAGCAATGTGAGGTTTGGAGTAATTAAAAACAAAGATATTCAAAATATTTTTCCATGACAGAACTAGGCCACCATTTCTTCCTACACTAAGAACAACAACATTTTCATAACCCTTAAATTTTTACAAATAAGATCCATTTCAGCTAAGGATCTATGGGTCTTCATAATAAACACAAGCTCAAGAAATTTTGATCTAATAAGATCCCTTACCCAAGCTACTGCCTAAGGGCGACCCAACCCTTGGCAGTTAAAGCTAATACACACCATTTGGCCTGGCAGCCTTGCATCCTTGCATCCCTGCAAGGTATGCCTGAGACTGAGAAGGAACTTCCTCTTGAGAGTCTTTGATCTCCTCTCCTATAGTAGGAGATTTGACCACATGAAACTTAATAATCACACTCTTCCTCTTTTTTAATTTGAGAGACAACTTCCTCTATGAAACTCCTGGATTAAACATAAGGCTTTTCCCTTCTCTCTGAGCATAATACTCTATCTGATCTTGAACTCCTTTGCCATCTGTAAATGGCCTGTTTTAGCTTTACCTTTGGAGTAAGCTTCTTCCATTATCGTTGCTATAGATATATCAATATCTGTATGAGAAACTTCACTGGCCTTAGGCTTTTTGTTTTGGTTTTTAAAAGATTTCACCGCTAAAGCCCAATCAAAAGCTTGATAGAAGTTCCTTTTGTACTGCTCTTTCGAAGGCTGTAATAAGTGTTCAAATCCTGGAGGGAATTTCGGACCAATTAAATGCTCCTCCCGCATCTATGAATCTCCTCCTAATATATCATCAGCTATAGTTTCACTACCCTGGATGTGAAGACTATCCAAAACCTCTTTTCCTTTCTCTTGAGAATCTGTAGCCCCTTGTTTTTCTAGACCATGAATAGCCATAGGTTTGGAACTTTTTCAATCCCCCATTTTTCTCGAGCAACCAGGTTTTTATTCATCAAAAGATCCACAAACAAAGCTGAAAAAGAACCTGCATATTCAGCCCTTAACCAAGCACCATATCTCTATAAACCATCCTTGTTATTTTTACAGCACACTCCACCAACATATGATCCAGTCTACCATATCTAAAACAGATGTGTACAAATTTTCATAAGAAATCCTACAACATCTATCTTTCTTCCCATCATTTACTAGCAACATTCTATAGAGAGGATCTGTCATGTCTATCTCTACTCTTACTCTCAAGATTTTAGAAATAAGAAGATTTAACTTTTCTGCATAGTTTGTGAACACTTCTAACCTGTTTCCAAGAGTAATAGCCGAAGCTTTATTGAAGAAGATCATAGAAAGATTATGGATACCTGCCCAAATCTTTATTTTTTTCTGGTTCATGTTCATCTATATGGATGGATGGGTCTATGGGCTTAACAGATAGTAAGTGATTCTGGAAATGCCAAGGCCCAAGATCTAGAATATTTCTTAGATCACTTCCTGAGGAGAAAAGGAACATAAATCTCCAGTACCCCCATCTTAATTACCTTGGTGAAAGACTTCGGTTTCGAAATGGGCTGTAAGAAATGGTGGAAAGTTTCAGCGGAAATTCTATTTGGCTGCCATACTTTTCCAAAAAGAGCATTGGAGATATCAAAGCTGATAGAATCTTGATGAAGGTCTTCTTCCACCTTCTCAAGCTCACCTGGATGAATCGGTAACTTATCCCACTTTGAAAGAACTCCTTCCATAATAATGAAGTACCAGAGTAAAAAGAAGAAACGAGAAAGCTTGGAAGATTGAGAGCCTTGAAGAGCTGGCTTTTGATGAAGAATTCTATTCCAAAAGTAACTCTTGAACATATGCTTATCTTGGTGAGAGCCAGCAAATCTACACAAGATAATCCAGTGGACAAAGATCGGATCCAATTTTGGAATTTAACTATGATTATCCTCCAAAATCTTCCAATAGTTATCCACACTTTTATGAAAAACTTCAACTCCTTCATTAAGACAATGGTTGAACATGATGTTAGATTGAGATGATATTAAACCTATGTGGCTCAACTCTAACTCTCCGATTGCTATTCCTAATGAGTATTAGCCAGTAGAAACCTCCTACAAAGTAGGTAATAACTTCTAGTGTACATGAAGTTAATAGAAACCTACTCACGTCACTTCTATCACCGTCTCTCTGCTTCCCTCTAAAGCACTCGTACTTACTCCTCCAAAATCGCCCCCAATCACCATCTTTGATGCGCAAATTAGAGGCTGCGGCGCAGCCGTACCTAGTACGGTGCGGTGTATTATGTGGCAATCCCAGTCAGTACTGACTGGATTGCTTATGTGTCATATAAGTGATGATAAAACTTTAAATGATTGTAACATTTAAAATATAAGTCCAAAATTTTAAAAAATTATATCACTGTTCATCTAAATTCAAGCTCTTCAAAACAAGACCAGTCATGAATTTATATTCACAACTTTGAAAAATATTTTTTTACATGTTATGATGATATATTAAAAAGATATTTTGATTCAATAGTTTTGATATTATGAACCATTAAAATTGTTATTATGATTCATTAACTAGTAAGTAGTGAATTAGATAACAAACTTCAGACCCGATAAATATTATTATTATTTTATAGTGTATTATAATTGTTATATGGTGTATTTTAAACCTTATATGGTGAATGGTGTAATTTTCATACTTACCAAATATTATTTTGTGGTGTATTATTGTGTAAAAATTTTTATTCTTATGTGTTTGCAATGATACACTACAATGATGATATGATTCATTAATTTTGATATCATGATTCATTAAAATTGATATTATGATTCCTAAACTAATAAGTGGTGAATTAGATAACAAACTTCGGAACCGATAAAAATAATTATTGTTTTGTAGTATATTATTATTATTGTTGTATGGTGTATTTTAAACCTTATATGGTGAATCGTGTATTTTTTATACATACCAAATATTATTTTGTTGTGTATTATTGTGTAAATTTTTTTATTCTTATGTGTTTGCGATTATACATTAAAATGACGATATGATTCATTAATTTTGATATTATGATTCATTAAATTGATATAATGATACACTAAAATGATGTTATGTGCCTACAATGATACACTAAAATGATGTTATGAATCATATGTCTATATATATGTATATACATGTAATTAATATAAATTTTTAAATTTCTCAAAACATATTCATGACTGGTCTTATTTTGAAGAGCTTGAATTTTAATAAATAATGGTATAATTTTTTTTATTTTGGAATTATATTTTAAAAGTTACAACTAATTAAAGCTAATATTATAAAAATATAGTCCAGTCAACAAAACAACAACTGACTGGACGGACAAGTGGACTAGGCTACACCATGCTGTACGCGGGCGTCCGACAGCTTCGATGCAGCTGCACTGCTTTGATGTAGTCTCTCCCAACTTCAACTCTTAACTATATTCGTAAATGTCGGAAACTCCTCATAACCAACCAACACGTGGAACATCCTGCGACTAATAAATACTAGTACCACCCAAACTAATGGTGGCCAGGGTTCCGGTTGCGCCGGTTCCTGTTCCGGTTCCACCGGTTCCGGTTCCGAGATATGTGTATTCGGGTTCGGAACTGGTCAGGGGCGGTTCCGAAGGTTGTATTCATTTCGGATTCACTCAAAAACCGGTTCCAGCCGGTTCCGGAGCGGTTCCGGAGCGGATCCGGCTGATTCCAGAGCGGTTCCGGCCGAATCCGGCCGGTTTGGACCAAAACGACATCGTTTTGCCCATTGACCAATGGCTAATTGACCGGTTCCTAGGTGGTTCCGGTTCCACGGTTTTGAATCCGATGGTGAATCCAGGCGGTTCCGGTTCCTGTTCCGGGCCCGGTTCGGTCCCGAATCTCAAAACTTGTATTCGGATTCGATTCGCAAGGAGGTGGTTCCGGTTTCAAATCAGCTCCAGCACGGTTCCGGTCGGTTCCGGGTAGAACCACCGGTTCCGGGTAGATTCGGATTTGATGGCCACCGGTAACCCAAACCAGTATAAATAAGATACTCAGTATTCTAATTAAGTAAACCGAGTTAATTTCGTATTAATTTAGCATTATTTCTAATATACAACTGACAAAATAATGTCATTGGGGTTAGTACTCTTCATATTGATGTACTCATTAAAAAAGGTACTCTCTTAGAATTATGTAATTAATTTCTATTAAATTATATTCAAGTGTGAAAAGGAACCCACACTTTTTGACAAGTGAAAGTTAATAAAAGGTATCATTAGTAAGTTAAATATATCGAATAGGAATATGGAGTATTAACTATTTCACTTACCTTTCTAATATATATATATATAAAGTCAAAATTATACTTATTTGTAAAAATCATGAGTTTGGTCAAGTTAGGGGGTCACTTATTGTCACAGTTCTTAATTCTAGGGGTGATGGCCTGAGCCCTAACCCAACTGACCAGAAGGAACTCATGTAGTGGAGGTCACCAAGTGTTACTCTGAAATACCCCAAACCTAAGTATGCTAAGTAAACATCAATCTATGATGTATTAAGGCTAAAATATGCCTTAGAAAGATTGGTAGACAATTTAAACCAAGGAAAACACAAGAAAGTGCCTTAAAGGCAATCTGGGCAAAAATGTGCTCTAAGCTTGGAGTGACTTTGATTAGCACCCAAATATCATTATAAGACTTTAGTAACATGCTAATGGACATGTTAAATCAATTCGAAAAGAAAACCAAGCTCAAAAACAAGCTTAAACACAAAATGTGCTTTAAGACTCCTTAAAGCACCTTTTTGAGAAAATGTTTTAGAAATGGGTTTTGAGTGGCTAAATGCCTATGATTACATCTTAATCAACATGTGTTCTAATTAGTATCACATTAGGAAGTCTAAATCAATGAGAAATCAAAAATTTCACAAATATGTGCACTAGTTTGTGAATAGTAATCAAATAGTGCCTAGTTTAGTCTTAAATCAATTAAGTGTAATTAAGTGGTCAAAAAAGACCATGACCAGCCTAAATCAATAAGGGGGCCGGTTTCTAAGAGGATGAGTCACCATGAGTAGCCAAATAATATTAGAAAAGAAGAGGGAAAAGTAAGAGGTTACTATTTGCTTTTAGAAAACAAATATCTCACACTAGCTTTTAGCTTCTCTCTTTCCTCCTTTCTTCATTCTTCATCTTCTCCATCAGTTTCTCTTGCTCTCTCCCTTCTTCCTCACGTAAACAAGCAGCTCCATGCTAGCTCCATCTCCTCTTGACCATTACTTACTCATTTTAGCTCCAAATCAAAAACTAAACACATATTATTCTTAGTTAGCTCAAGTTCTAGCTTTCTATCTTTACAAAATTGGAAAAGATTCATTTTTGAGCGTTTGGAAATCTCCATTGAAGGGGGAAAAATAAGCTTGGAGGGTGCATTAGCTTCTCCATTCTCTTAAGGTAAAGAATATGTAAGAAAAGTTAGGTTTCCATCATTTCTCCACATTACCGAAAATTACTACTCATGGGGCTTCATTTTATGCCTTGTTCTAGCTTGCTTTCTATTCTCCAAGGGCTAGAGGAGGTCCTTCTTGATTCATATCCAAGCCTACCTTAAGACTTCAAGGTAAAATATTCATTTTAAGACCTTAAAACACATTTTTAACCAAGGGTTCACTGCTTAAGGTTAGTGCATTGTTTAGCACTCATGAGAGTCATTGTATATTGAGTAGAACATTGACAAGGGGAATTAGAATGGTGGCCTAGATTCCCAAGGGGAGAATCCTAAGGAGAAAGTTAAGAGAAACTTGAGAAAAACAAGGTAAATTGCTTACCTAATGGTGGTTTAAGGTTTAAGGGGTGAGTTTTAGATGAGTACCAATGTAGCCTAGGGCTTACATTAGGTAATGGGTTATATAACCTAGGAAAAAGAATTTAAACAAGCTTGTGAACTTGTGACTAAGGAGCCAATGTGAATGAGTTAGTAAGATAAGTATAAGGTGAATTAAGAGAACACCTATATTGCTATGGGAGCATTGTTGTGTGTATTTGCAGGTTGAAAGCTTTTATGTGTGGGAAATTCAGTGTTTAAGTTTAAGTCATTTAAGGGCCTAAGAGCCATGTCATTTAAGGGCCTTGGTGCTATGCAATTTAAGATTATTGCACTATATTGAGTTTTTTGTGAATAAGTTGATTTGGGTGAGAAAATATGATGAGGAAGGATATAATGTGTGTGAGGTGGTTGAATGAGAAAAACAATGCTTTTGGGTACGATAACATACTAGAGGAGCTATGGCAAAATTTGAGTAGAAAACAGAGTGTTTAAGTGGTGGTTGTGAGTTGATATGACCTAGGATTTACTAGGAGTCATTAAAGGAAATTTGAGTGGAAATGAGTTGACTAAGGAGTTCTTAAGGATTTGAATGATCTGGAGTTGTCTAGGAAGGATTAGAAAGTTGGTGGGTGTATTGAACACACCAAGGTCATGGTATGAGGAATGGTAAGACTTGTGCAAAATTTGGAGGAAAAAGGTGTATAATGCTCTAAGATGATTTAGGTATGAACTAGGGAATATAACAATGAGAGTTTTGGGAGGCTTGTGTAAGCAGTGATGATGCTAGTAGTGGACTAATAAGGTTTTAGTTTAGATGGTAATGAGCGGACTTAGGTGATGGAAGTGAAAATTGAAGGAGAAGGTTGTAAATCGTCAAGGAAAATGACTAGGAATGTATAGGAGTGCATGATCATGAGAATGGTGAGTAAGTTGCATAAATGAGGTGGAAATGCCTAAGGAGGGGGTAGCATGGTCATGGTAAATGAAGAACAATGTTAAGGTGTTAAGAGGATGAGAAAGAAATGTATAGGTATGCTTAAGAGTTTAAGAGTGATGAGTAACCAAAGGAAAGGAGAGGAGTTGGTGCATGGAGATGCAAGATAACCTTGGAAGGTTTAGCAAATGAAAGATGGATGAATAATGATGTTTGAGGAGTGGTTACATTAATGGAAAGGAAATATTGTGTTAGTTGAAGTCTTAGGTGAAGTACTTGTTGGAAATATAAGGAATAAGTAACAAGTGTTAGGAATTTCTTATAAGGATTGAGAAAATGGTTAAGGAGGTTTTAGAGGATGTTCTAAGGTAAGTTTAAGTGCCTATATGTTGTTAAGACATAATGGGACACTTGAGGAAGAGTTTGGGGTTGAAAGAACAATTTAAGAGAAAAATCTATAGTGGACCGACCCAGGGTCCGACCCAGTTTTGGGTCGGTCGGGCCATGTTGAGCCAGCCGGAATGTCTCTGGACTGGACCGACCCGGAGGGTTTTGGGTCGGTCGGCTTAGCTTTGGGTCGGTCGGGCAAAATTTAACGTAGGAAATGGGTTCTGTAATGGACCGACCCAGAGGGTTTGGGTCGGTCGGTCTAGCTCTGGGTCGGACGGATAGTTTTCAAAAGACGGAAAAATTTCTGATATGGACCAACCCATAAGGTTGGGTCGGTCGTGGGTCGGTCTAAGGGAATTGTTCGAACCAGAAAATCACTGGGACGGACCGACCCAGGGGTTGGGTCGGTCGGTGGGTCGGTCGACCCTTAACACCTTAAAAAAAAAAGAGAAACCCTAAGAGAGTTTAGGGGTATTCATGGTACCCCATTAAGAGGGCATTGATGATTAGAGGTATAAAGACCTAAGGGATTAAGTTAAGTACAAACTTAAAAGTTTAAGGTTAAGTAGTAAGAATAAGTTGTAAAACTTAAGAGGTGTTAGGTGGGGAATCATTATGGGTTAAGTAAGTTAATTAAGGTGAATAAGGTTAAGTGATTAACAACCTAAAACTGAATCAATGTTTTAGGACTAGAGAGTTTGGACTCCGGAGGAGGGTAAGCAACCAAACGACCAACGGTGAACGGTACAGTTCTTCTTGTGACCTGCTTGCTAACGAGGTGTCCCTCGGCTTGTGTGCTATTTGTTTTTGTGTGCTCACTAAACAAGATAAAGCATGCAAATCGGAAGATTATGTTTATTGTATTGTTGTGTGATGTTTGAAAACTAACACAACTTACCGTGAGAACCTACTAACTAACGTTTAGTAAGGAATTGAGTGAGACTAAGGAACACTCCCTAATATTAGTTTGTTAATAACCGAAAGAGGTTTAACCAACAAACATTGTCTTAAGACTTCTACTAACTGGTACTTGGGGGGAGTGAGGAACCTGGGACTGACTCCGGTCATGCATGCTAAGGAAAGGGGGTCGGTATCTAAAGCAGATCCGACTTCCGCTTAAGGACTTGTTTTCGGACTTGTAGCCTAGGGTCGGTTGACCGGCTCAGCTACATTGGACATCCAGTCCAAGGTAGGTGGCATTAAGATGGCGTGGGGGGATCTAGCCTACATCCCCAACAATTTAAGAATGTTGTTTATTGCCGGTAAGTGTCCTGCTGCTGGCTAGGGTAACCAAGCCCTACGAAAATAAACAACGAACTAAGGGTTAACCAGTTCTAATGAGAGAACGGTTGGCATATATAAGATAAGGTTGAGATAAGTTGCAACCATTCCTATTTAAAGGATGGTTTGTATTATAAGACTGAGATAAGCTACATCCATTCCTTTTTAAAGGATGGTTGTTTTCTAAGACTAAGATAAGACTAAGACTGAGGTAAGATAAGGTTGGGCTAAGATTAAGAGGAAACATAACCTAAGGAGTTAAATAAATAACCCTCTAAATAAGGGAACATTTAAGTCGTTCATTGTGTTTGAACTTTGATTGTTCATATTTGGATTGTTGTTTATTGCACTTTCTATTACGTTGTGCATCCAATCAACCTCCATGCTATCGACAATTAGTTGTTGTAGCCACGTTAGCTTGGGGGCCATGAGAGGATCGTACCAGCATTCGTGCTGACCCCCTTTGGGGGCTGTTTTTACTACACAGGTGAACGTCAGGAGGCGGCCGTCACGAGAGTAAGATGGGGTACACGTGTTACGGGTTAAGTGTGGCCTACGAGTTGTGCATGTACACTCGTATGGCATTGTGAGTTAGTAAGTTGTATAGGATGTGAGGGGATTGTAAGAATGATATATATTTGGTTAAGACTTGTAAGTACTAATGTTCGGTATAATCTGTAGTCAGACCGTGGCAAGGTCCTGGAATGTATTTGAATCCGCTGCAGAGTTTGTATATATGGTGATAAGTTTGTGATAACCACGATTGGATCGAGATGGGGTGTTACACGATGCAAGGAGGACTTGGAAGCTAGGCTTGCCAAGGTAGCACGTGAGTGTCTTGGAGCTACGCACATCAAGATGCGGGCTGTGTCACTGAGAGCTGGCCGCGACACGCGGGAGACAAGTGATGGGTTCGAGGCCCTAGCACTTGAACAAAACGCTGAGGTAACCTGACGAGGTTATGCAAGTAATGAGTTCGAGGCTCAGGTACTTGGCAGTGAGCTAGGCTCACCTTGAATGCAAGTGGGTGTGACCAGTCTTTGTGACTGGGATTTGACTAGTGACAGTTGGTCCATGAGGGATCATGCAAGTCACATGCAAAGCCAAGTTGACACTTGGTGTCATAGGCAAGGAACAAAGGAAAAGAGATGCACATGCTAAAGTTGCCATCCAACCCAAAGTGTTATTGTAGCTTAGTCTTGACTGGGTTAAGACAAGCTTACAACGTGGCCGAGTTAACTATGACAAGCACGACATCCTAAGACATGGGCGCTGCAGTGCTAGGCACGGGCGTTGGCTGTGACTAGGTGCGCGGGGCAACGTCGAGTGACAAGAGCCACGACACGGTGACAAGGCTAAGGTCATGTCCTAGGGGTGCTGGGTGATGCCAGGCCAAGACTAGACATGGGCCAAGAGCTTGTCTACGGGTGTGTCAAGATGTGCGGGCAATGCCAAGGTGCGAGCGCTAGGCGCTAAGGGCACGCTTGGGCAAGGGCGCCGCGACATCAAGACGAGGCACGAGCATGCGACGCCAAGACACGAGCGCTGGGCGCTAGGGTGTGCTTGGGCGCGCGAGGATCTGCTGCGAGCGCTGGGAGCCAAGGCAGCAACGAGGCACATAGAGCACGGACGCGCGTTGGGCGCTATGCGCCGTGTCACCCGAGAACCCCTAATTTCTAGGGTTTGCCCGAAAATCCTGGAAATGCAATTCGGTTGCTATTTTTGTGCTTTATTCGGTTGAGATCTTCTCCACGAATATATCCACGGCTTCAGGAATGTACTTTGCTAAGTATATTGGTGATTGCAAGGTTGGTTAAGGCCTTCAGTAAAAATTGGATTTTTACAAGGGTTGTTATCGCATGTGAAAATTAATGCGGTAAACTTTGGAAGTGCCTTGACACTTTTACCTAAGTGGTTATAAGTCTAAATCGAACATTGTGGGAATAATTCTAGCTGCTGGTTGTCTTATTAAGTGGTTGCGATTTTTGAGCAAAGAGGTTAGAGGCCTCTCCACAAATTTAGGAAGTTGTTGGAGTGAATCTAGGCACTCCTAACTTCTAAAAAAAATCTGCCATTAAAGATAAAAGCTGGTTAGATTTATTATGTGGGGAAAGATAAATAAAAAGGAGGAGGTTGAGATATTCTCTCCTTCCTTTGCGCAAGTTGTTATGGGTGATTCCTAACGAACTTAATTATTTATCTTTGCGGTTAATATCTTGTTGTTGAGATAATTGTGGGCTGACTTATTGTATATAAATACAAAAGGGGGTGGCACAATTATAGGGAGGAAGTCGTGGATTCGGTTGTGATACTCCTTGGAGGAGGGTGCCACAAGTCTAGCTAACAAATAGATAAAAGCTATTTATCTTAAAGATAAATGGGCCGCTTATCTAGTAAGGTTGTTAAGATTCTAAGTTCACTCTCTCCCTTATAAATACAAGGCGGGAAGGCTCTTAAAATCAGATTACAAAATGAGGTTGAAAAGCTAAAGAGAATTCACTATACTCACTACACTCCATATACTCACGCCAACACAAAGAGAGGATTTGAGAAGAAAGGTTGAACCTTTTCTTCTAAATCAAAACCGCAAGAGAAAGAAAGAGAGCTTGGAGTTCTAATTCTTTATCCCACAAGTGTGTTCGTTAGTTCAAGGCTAAAGACTCAACCTAAGCTAGAGTCCGAAGAACAAAGCAAGAATAGTTCCCTTCTCCCTCCTTGTTCTTGGATTGGCGAAAGGTAGGAGTGCCAAAGAAAGTAACCAATGCTAAATTCACCATGTTGTCCAGCTCCAAACCTACCAACAGGATTTGGTGGTTGAAGAGGTACATGGTTTGAAGATTAGCAAGTCAAGCTATGGGCGGTTATGCATTCAAGTCCCTCTCCTTTGTCATAGGCGCCAAGGTGCACGTTGGCAAGCGACGGTGTTCACAAAAGGTGGCGTCTTGGCTAGAACCGATCAAAGGGGGAGTGAGGCTGATCAACTTGGAAGCAAGTGTTGACAGTTCGTCCAGCTAAGCTCATTACATTGGGAGAGTTAGGAAAAAGATTAGCCCCTCTCTCTGTTGCCCGAGAGTGAAGCTAAATCTTTGGAAGTTTTTGGGTAATATAATTCCGTGTCAGGATAACCTGGCTAGGAGGATTGGAGGGGACTCCAAATGTTTCTTCTGTGGGGATAAAGATAATCTGGCTCATTGTTTATTTCATTGCTGTGCAGTGAGTGAGATATGGAAGGAGTTGATTGAAGTTAAGGTTGTTCCAAATATGTGGAGGGCATGCTCGACTGGTTCATTCAGATGACCAATATCTGGAGCGTGAAGAAGCTCTCCCTCATTGCCATTAAGCTTTGGATTATTTATGCCTCGAGGAATAAAGTCAAACACAATCCAGAGCTCGCGTGGTGGAGAGAAGTTGAGGTAAACAGTTCTTTTATTGAAGCTTTGATTCGGATTATGGAGACCTCTTCCCCTCTTACTCCTCTAAGAATGTGGATGCCCCCTCCCAGTGGTTTCCTCAATATATGCACAAGTATGAGTTCTAGTCGGTATGGTGACCGGGTCATAGCGGACATTATTCGTAACGATCGCGGTATGCCTATTATAGCCTTCAATCGGAGAATTTCTAGCACTATAAAAGTGCAGGTTACTGATATCAAAACAAAATGAATTTCTATGGAGCTTGCTTTTTCGGTAGGTAGCCACAACATTTGCTTTGACACAGTTGAAAAGCATTTTGAAGATATCCTAAATCTGGGAGACATAAGGAGGGAGAATGCTAGTTGGGAGGATATTTCCAAAGTTAGGGAGCTATTGTCTAAGTTTGCTAATATTGTAAGGGGAGACTCTACTTTGTATGAGAACTACCCGGTTAGGCTTATTTGTAATATGGGAAACCATCTTCTTGATAATACGCTGATCTGGGTGGGGGAACATATCCCACCCAATATTACTATGGCTTGTAAGGTTGACTTGGATCTAGCAGGACAAGAGGGTGTTAGCTCCTCTGAGTCTGCTAGCTGACTTTTTCGGATTTATAATATATGGTGATATCAGTTTATATCAAAAAAAAAACTTGGGCGTAAGTTGAGCGGGTCATACAAGTATTTTATGGTGTGACACTTATCACGAGGAGAACTGCTGGGTGAGAACATTACTGTTGTGTTTGATGCGTGAAGGATCGATTTGAATGTGGAAGAGGATGTGTGAATCACTGTGAGTGTGAGGTTAACAATCTCCACGACTTTTTGATAATGATAGGTTTCCTGCGGGCTCAATGTTGTTATCCAACTGGCATAATGTACACGACAACAGACATATTATGTTATAAATATGATTGTCCCATCTGCCTTGGAATATCATATTTCTTGACCTTTTCATTTATATCTTTATTAGTAGTTTTTATAAATAAAATTTATTAGTAGTTCTTAAAGGCCTACTGTGATGAGTCCAATACTTTAACGTTGGGATAGAACACTTTTGAGTCTTATCTTTTAGGATTGCTGGGCCACTTGAACGATCCTGTACCGAAATTGGTGATTGTTTAGCTAGTGTGTCTGTTTTACGGTTGTTTTGGTTTGACTGTTTTATGAATCGCAGTATCCTATTGAAGGAATGTGTAAGACCCATACCGACCACCTTTATACTTGAGGAGTCCTTGTCTTTGACTAATAATAATCATACTTGAGGCTGTGGCCCGTTTTTCTGACCAAAAAAAAAGAAGACGAAGGACAACCGCCCATACTCGTTATTACCGAGTGCTGCTCATGTGCTAATGATAATTATTCTGTAGTTTCTAAAAAAAAAAGAATATTCTGCAGTGTTGCAATTACCGAACGCGATTTCGAAGGTGGAGAAGGCGCTATATTGTAATGTGGCGATGGGTATATTTGTAATTGTGTCTGAGGTTATATTTGTAATTTCCTGTATTGAAGCTTCTATTCTCCCTCCCTTTTTTTCCGTCGTTTTCTTGTTCCCCGATACTACGCAGCTCCCTAATTCCATAACTCTCGTTTCTGCTCCCCGCAAGTGTAACCCAAACCCTCAACTCTCCCATGCATTTTCTCTTCTGATTTTTTCTGCGTTTTTGTTCTTCAACGTCGAAGCTCCAACAACAGAATATCCTCGCCGTGTTCACCCCATTTGCTTCATTCGAAATCGCTCATCCCAGTGATTCGGTAACTCTCAACTCCGTTTTTCTCTTCACCACCTTCTCTTGTGAGTTTGTGTTGTTGCTTTTTTTAGCACCGCAGAGCTTCCTCTAACTTCAAATTATAATCTACTGCTCATCCTTTCTCTGTATCTTTTTCTCGTTGCCGTAACCCTAAGTGCATTTCGTCAACCGGAAAATCCAAACAGAAGATCGTTGCCCTACGATCTCATTCTCTTTACCCATAGATCTAGTATTACAGCTTTCATTATCGTTTTTTTGTGTTTTGTTTTGGTGATTTGAGCTATTTTTGCTCCATTTTTGTTGTCAATCTAGCTTTTTATAGTTTTTATTTTGTTATATGTACAGATCTTGCTTGCATTTTTGTATGAAATGCATCTGTTATGTGGTTTGTAAAGCGTGTTATGTGTTTGAGGTGTAGAAATGGGCAAGTCCAAATCACGCAAACATAAGGCTGTTGAAGACTTGTCTACCCAAGAAATTGATGCCATTATACGAAGGTAGTTTCTGATTCTGTTCTTTTTATGTTTCACTGTTATTTGATTCATATTATTCATGTTGTTTATTCATTTTTAATACTTCTGTTGCTTCTCTGATAGTTTGTATTTTTTATGCAGAGCAACCAAACCCGTTTCCACTGATGCTGTTGCTTCTGTTAGAACTGAGTAAGGTTTTTCTGAACATTTTATATTCCTATTCAATATTTGTTATTTCATTTTACTTGTATTTTATTATTTGTTTATTCATTTTAGTCATAATGTTGGTTCATATTAATACGTTGGTTGGTTCACAAAATTAAGGGCTTTTTTTAATTATACAGGCAACCAAAGTCTAGAAAAGGAAAAGAGAAGGTTGTTGAAGTTGTGCCTTCTGAGGTTGTTTCTAAACCTTGCCGAGGTGAAAAACAGAAACCAACCAAACTTTCTGATGTTGTGCCTCCAGAGAAGGTTGTTGAAGAAACTGAGCCTGTTATAACGAGGTAAATTAGCTTGTTTTTATGTGCTTTTTTATTTTATGTATTTGAATCATATTGTTCTTTTATTTTTTATGTTTCAATACAGATTTTGGTTACATAACTAATAGTTTTTTATCATTCAGACAAGCAAAAAGAAGAAAAGGAAAAGAGAAGGTGTGTGATGTTGGTCCTTCTGATGCTGTTCATGATTCTGTTAAACTTTCGAAAAGAAAAAGGCAAGTTAAAGAGGATGTACTTTCTGATCATTCTGATGAAGAATCTGGTTTATGTAGAGTCTCTACACGTATGGCTATGAAAAACATGATTCATGTCATACAGAATATTGATAATGAGCAGATGGTACTTGTAGAGGAAATAGGATTTGGGTCTCTTCTTCATCTGAGGCTCAAACGTTTGCATGGGTCTTTGAATTTCTGGTTGTTAAACAATTATGACTGGGCTCAGTGTTGTCTTTGGATGGTGGATGGTCAGAAAATTGATGTCTCTACTGATGCTATCTATTCTTGTCTTGGTCTTCCTCGGGGTGCTTTGACAGTCACTGAGGCGACTAGTCAGTTCTGTGATGATGCTTTTAATGATTTTATTGTTTCTTGGCGAGATGTTTGGAATGTGAAGTGGAAAGGTCCCACTATCAAACAGATGGCTGAGAGGGTGCATAGTTTTAGGGGTGAGGAATTCAAAAGAAATTTTGTCTGTTTTGCTCTTTCATGCTTGGTCAGTTCACACCAAACTGGCCACTGCAATTGGAAAGTTTTGTATTCACTAATGGATTTGAGTTTATGTAAGCAAATGAATTGGTGTGAGTTTGTGAAGTGCAAACTCAATCAAGCAATGATGAGTTGGGATAAATCTCAAGCGGAGGGTAAATATTTTACGGGTTCTTTGTTGTTGTTAAATTTGATTTATCTTGACCGTACGTCATTAGGAGGTAATCCGGGGGTTAGGATTTTTCCTTCGCTGTTATGTTGGGATCAGAAGCGATATTATGAAAGGGTCAAGCTAGAGTCTCTTGCTGGCGGTTTTGGGGGGGTAAGATTGAACCCACTCTTTCTGTTGATGAGCTGGATCAAATTCCAAAGTTCAGCAAAAACTTTTCAAAAGGTGAACCTCGTAAAGCTGAAGCTGGTTCTTCGTCTTCATCGGTAATGTTTTATTTCTGTTTTTTTAATTCCTTGTTTTATTTATGACAGATTTTTTTAAGCTTAAATGCTCTTAACTTTTTTGTTTTCTTTGTATGTTTCAAGGATATTGTGACTCAAATATGCGAATGTGCAAACGCTGTAGCTTCATCCGTTTCAAGACTTTCAACGTTGACTCTCAAAGCCAAATCTGAAGGCTTGGTGACTTCTCCATTGAAAAACAATGAAATTAGTTTAGCTCTTGCCTGCATGATGAGTAGCTTTGAGTCATTTGAAACGACTCTTGGTGACGATTCTGAATCTGAACCATTTAAAGGTAAGACTTCATTTTGTAACAGACTTAATACCATTTTAATCTCATTATATGCTTCACTTTCCTAAGATGTTCGATTCTGTTATGATATTCTTCTGATTCATTTCCTTGTTTGTTGTCTCAATATTTACATATAACAATATTTTCTTCATTTGAAGAAGATGATCCTGATGATGTTGTACCCCCAAATGATGCTGTCACGGATATGCCCAATGATGTTCCTGGTAAACTTGTTGAGTCTTGTATTTTTTACATTTTTTAGAAAATAATTTAGTTTCATATAATAGTTCATTTTTTTAACTACACCGATTCATTTTTGATATATAACTGATTCATGTGATTTATTTGTGATGTCAATGTTTTAATATTGATATTCCTTCTGTTTGGAGAGGGTGTTTCTGATTATGTTCCTCAATCTGTTGAAGTTGACAAAGAATCGGACACGGTTATTCGTTCTGGTGAAATGGATGGTTCTGATGCTGAGGGTTCATCTTCTGAAGTTGTTAAAGAAGTGCCCGATATTGTACATGATAAAGGTTGTGAGTTTTGAATTTAATTAATTATGATTTATACTTCTTACAATGTTTCATTATGACATCATTCTTGTTTCATTTCTATTATACTATTGATTCACTTTTATGTAACAATATCATTTTAAATTATTTTTAGAATACTGAAAATGATTCATTTTTATTACTGTTGTGATTCGTTTCTATTATTAAAATGATTCACTTATTTTCCTTAATAACATGACAATCTACACATGTATTAGTTGGTGTTGATGAAGAAGTTGCGGATGCTGAGGATCTTGTAGTTGATGAACATCTAGAAGTTGTTGAAGAAGTTGCGGATGCTGAGGATGTTGTAGTTGATGAACATCTGGAAGTTGATAAAGATGTTGCGGTTGGTGAGGATGTTGTAGTTGATGAACATCTTGAAGTTGATGAAGATGTTGCCGTTCGTGAGGATGTTGTAGTTGATGAACATCTGGGAGTTGAGGATGATGTTAAGACATGTAAAGGACCTGATAAAACTAGTAAGACTTCATATTTTTATTAATATAAAGCTTTCTTTACTTGCAGAATTAAATTAAGTTAATTGCAGAAGAATATTCATTTTAATAACTTCTTTGATTCATTTCTATTATATAACTGATTCACATATTTTTAATAGTCTGAAACTTTTTTTGATAACAGTTCCTGGAACTTTTAATGATGATGATGATGATTTTCAACCTGCTCCTGTGAAACGTTCTGTTAGATTATCTAAAAGGTCTGCAGCTGGTAATCCCAGCACGACTGAGAGTTCTCGACCTATGAAACGGTCGAAGCTACCAATTAAATCGTCCAAAAAAGTGGCTTTTGTGGACCAAAAGTCTACTACATCTGTCCAATTGAAAAAAGGAGGAAAAAAAAGTAAGAAGCGTCCAAATGAAATTATTTGTCCAGTACCACTTGCTTCTATTCCTTCTCCATCAAGTTCTTCCCAAACAACGATGTCTCACATTTTTGGAGCTCGACCGGTGGACATAAGTAAACAAAGTGTCTCACCTCTTCATCCAAAATTGATTCAAGTTATACAGTCTGGTGCTGATGAGAGGTAATAGTACATTTATTCACTTTTCTTGTTTTTGTTTTTTTCTTTCTTTCTTATTTACTTTTTATATGTTTTTCAGTCAAGTTTTGTTTGAGGATGAACTGCATTCTATCACTCGCAAGAGTTTCCTTACTCTGGTCGGTGATGTTGAGCCAGACCAAGTACTTATTGATAAATATGTGCTGCTGTTCAATTTGGACAATGCAAGATACAGCCCTGCTGGTCCAGAGAGGGTCTTTTTTACATTAGATAGCTGTGTAAGTGTTTCTCTATATAGAAAATTATATATTTAAATGCATTTAGATTCTTTTTTAATACTTGCGGTTCAGTTTTTGTTTCATAAATCTTCTGTTTTCTGATTATGTTCTCTTGCTGTTAGTAAGGCATTTGTTATTGATTCTTTTTTGTTACACCGCCCGGTTGAGAGGTTGGAGTTGATGGGTTCCGTTCCCCTGAAGATGGTGTGTTGATAGAATGAGCAAACAACTTGCTTGATATTTGTGCAACAGACTTAGAAAAGTTGTTGGAGTAAAACTGTTTTTTATTCCTTATGCTGTCGTCATTATTTTCTTATTGTGATTAATTTCATCACTTTAAGCATAGACATAATTGACAATAGTGATTCCAAGACATCCATCGAAGAAAGATATGGGGATTGTATTGATTCTGTGGTAAGCTTTTTAAAAAATTATTTGTAATGCTTAAAAAGATTTTATAAATATTGTTTTAACTCTTTTACTGTTTCCTAACTCATGTTTTTATTGTTTCAGGTTTCTGCATTTTCATTAATGTTGGAGACGCTCTGTGATGAGCGATATAAACTCTTCAATGAGTTTGACTACTACATCCTGCCAATGTCTTGGAGGTCTTCAGCATTTCAGAACTGCTCGGCCATATACATGCTCAGACATATGGAAACTTATATAGGGCAAGGTTTTAACTGGAAGAGTTCTAGTTCCAAACTTGCCAAAAGATCTGTGAGCATTCAGCTCTTTAATCTTAGTTTTTATCTTTTTTCTGATTTTCTATGTGTTTTTTGTTGTTCTTTGTTTCTAAAAATCTGTTATGTTTATCTTTTTTGTAGAAAGAGCCTTTGGATCGTCTGAGGATGGAGTATGCTGTGCAGATTCTTGTTCATAAAATAACTTGAAGAAGGGTTATGTTTTAGATTGTGTATGAAAAAGTAGCGCCTCTTTTTAGAAGTGTAGAGAATGGTTGGATGTTAGAAGCTTCGGTGTATCTGCTATGAGACTGTTTTAGAACCTTTGGAGCTGCCATGAAACTGTGGGGGGTGAAGTGTGTTTTAGAATCTGTTATGAAACTCTTATTAGAAGTGTATGAAAAAGAAGATCCTGTTCAGATCTTTATGAATCTTTTTTGTTTTTATTGTATCACTGGTTCTAAAAATTGAACCATTCTGAAAAGTGAAATTGAAAGGTTTGATTTTGTCAATTTGTTATGAAAGTTTACAATTGTTATTCTTGATCTGTTTATTACACATTTTATCTTTATTATTTTGTAAATTGAATCACTTGTTTCTGAAGGTGAATCATTTTGTTGACAAAAAAAAATGAACCATTTTCTGGAAAGTGAATTAGATGTTTTCTTTGAATGAATCTTTACATATAAAATGAATCAATCCAATTATCGTACAAGAAAACACATACTTTGTCAATCAACATTATTGTCACGATTTATACCCAAACATACACATAACTTCTAAAACACATTTGAGACAATCCATGTGTATAACATATGTTCAACATGTGAATCTTTTATTTTATAAAATGGAATCAACAGTATCAACAATATGAACCTTCTAATGTACTGTGTATCATACCACGTTATGAACTAAATGAATCTGAAGTGTTTACAAAAAAAATTCTGTACTCTCTAAATCTGGAATTATTCTTGTAAGTGTTCCACCCTCATTTACCGGATGTGCAAATGATACTCCAACAGATTGTGCTTCATCAACATGCATCATCGATTTAATTGAACTTTTGTTTTGTAGATATGTTCTTACTGCATTCTTGTTTCTTCTTTTGCTCCTATTGTATATCTTCTCTGTTGTGCTTTTCATCCTTTTGGGCTTTCTCCCTTTTGTTCTTGAACCTTGCGGATCAAGGACTATCGTCCTTGCTTGAATGGTGCTTGACTCACCAGTTTGAACATTTTGTGTAGACAGCATTGTTTCCACTTCTTTTCCAAGTTTCGAACAGCATTCTCACACAAACCTCTTGTCTCATGTTGTTTTCAGTAGCAGCAAGAATGTAATCAAATTTTCTGCGCATCATCGCTCTCCATTTGGTGTTGTTTCTGAATTTGGATTACACATCTTCTGTTTGGTTCTTCTCTGTTGAAGCTTTTTCTTCCATCTATCAAGCACATAGTCTTCTCCCAGCTCTTGTACACACCTCAAGTGTAGTATGCGTATGCAATGTGAGCAAAGGATTCCTACCTCAATTATCAGTTTACATGTGCAACAAACACTTGAATCTACCTTCTTCAATGTCACCATATGCTTTATTTCTGCACTCTCTGTTTGCCATATAGTGTAAACCACATTGTCCTGATCTTCGTTGTATTTTTCTTGCTGCAATGCTAGACTTTTCAAAAACTCATCTTGAAAGATTTTATAAGCTTCATGTGTGTATACATCTCTTGCTGCTGATAGAAGTTTCACATTTTGGGCTATCATGTCTGGCTTGCTGTTGGAGCACCTCTAATCATCATATTGTTTAATTTCACGCCATTCTGAAATCACATTACAGAAAGTTTCATAGAACTCAGTAAGTGTTGAGGTCTTCTTCATCCTCCTAGAAAGTGAGTGATTTGTACTTTCACTCCTCTGAGAGGACAATGCACCACCAGAAAAATAATTCTTTGAGAATGCTCTGCACCATTTTTCCCGTGTTTGATACAACTTGTTAAGCCATGAATTTTGTGCACACTGATACTCTTCTATAAGCCTGCAATATTTTAAAGATCAAGTTGTTATTATTATTTACATTTAAATTATAGTAACTACACAAACTCATACTGGCCTACCATTAACAAACGTGCTCATATCAGAAACTAAAACTGTATAGCAGACGTTACTTCATTTTTATATCTCTAATGATTCTCTTTAACTACATTAATAATTCATTTTCACTATAACTTAATAGCAGACAATAATGATTCACTTAAACTATAATTTTCAAACTATAACTTTATAGCAGACAATAATTCATTTATATGACACTTATGGTTCATTTTAGTTTCATATATGATTCACTGAATATTAAAAGATAACAATCAATTAGAAACAACATAATCTACAACTCTCTTTTAATTTCTTCCCTTACCTCGACCAGACATGGTTGAACTCAGCTTCTGTTTCACAATACTTCAAAATGTACTGAAACTTGTTGTTGAATCCTTCTCTCCGATGTATCAGGTGACTAATATGTTTTTTCGCATTCTCCATGATATGCCATACACACAATCTATGATTTGAATTTGTAAATATCTTCGAGATTGCATTATCCATAGAAGCACATTGGTCTGTCATAACTGTTTGTGGTTGAATGAAATCCATAGACTTCAGAAATGTATCAAACAACCACAAAAAAGATTCAATCTTTTCATTCAACAAAAGCCACATCCGAACATAACATTTTTTCCATGACAGTTCATTCCCACAAACGGTGCACATATCATATCGTATTTATTTGTACGATATGTAGTATCATGTACCAGAAGATCTCCCCACAACTTGTAATCTTCTTTCATTGTACCATCCCTCCAGAAAAAGCTGCACAATCTCCCATCTTCATCCAACCGGAAATCATAGTAAAAATCCAATTCCTTCTCTCTTCTTGACTTAAAAATTTCAAGCAGGTTGTTTGAATCACTTCCCACAAATGTAGTTCTAACAGTCTGCATTGCATCATAGAGATCTTTCTGTAAGAACCCTACATTTGAAGTCCCACCTGCTTCTGTTCTCAAAAATCTGTATGAATCAGCAACCGATATTCCACTTTTTTTCATGATTGATACATGTTCGATTGTATCAGTTGGTACCCTTCTGTGAGATCTGAAATACTTACTTCACTTGGAGCAGAAAACGGATGAGAATGTTCCATTTGTGACTTGTAACAGTCCATTTTGTGTTTTGGTCCTCGACTTTGAAACCTATCATTGCCTTGCATCCTGTCCTTGAATCAGTTTTTGAGTACAATCTGTTTTGTGCTTTGCTTACATTTTTTTTTCCTTCTTGGCAGCAAACATATGTTCTTAAAACAATGCTACCATCTACTCTTTTTTTTTTCTTTGCAACGTATACCGAACCCTTTCTTGTATGCGTAATTGTTGTATAGTTGATATGCTTCTTCTTCACTAGATACCACTTTGCCTATCAACTCTGAATTTTCTGCTTCAATGAATTGACTTACTCCTATAGCAGAGAATAATTCATTTTAATATAACTAATGATTCATAATAGTAACATTAAATTCACAATTGTGACACTGCAGTACCAAAAATTTTTATACTGCTACGCTATTATTAAACAATACTTCTAATATAAACATATAGAATATTCTTCACTTATTTAACAATGATGATTCAGATTTAACTTGCATAAGATTCAACATTGTACTAAAACAGAGTCTCACATTTAAAAAATTATAATATGAAAGATAATATTATAGCAGACAATGATTCACTTATACTACCCTAAAATGCATGTTATTAAAGCATTTGATTCATTGTAAAAACACTGCGGAAACATATATTAACATGATTTACTTTACACTAACACAACATAATCTATAGTAAGCTTTACCAAAAGTGAACTGAGCATATAAACTTCTGTTACTAAACCAACGCATTTTGCAACAGTATAATACCATCATATTCAACTCTGATTTGAGAGAGTTCATTTTCTTCATCGTTCGTGCTCATCATCAATGCAATACCATCAGTCTCCACTGCTGTATTGAAGCTCATTGACAGTGTTGTATGTCTAGGTTTTTCCTATCGGCAGCTAATAATGCGTATTCACTGCTGAATCATCGTCATTTGCAATTCGAAATATGATCCGATACTTGGCTGATTAATCGATCACTGCTGAATCATCGTCATTTGTTGGAACTGTGGTCCAATGCTAGCTTGAAGAAATTGATCGCGTTTGTGGATAGGTGAGCAAAAATCGATCGTCGTTGATCAGTTTGGTGCGATTTGTGGCGTGATGAGTTTGCTCTGTAATTAGGTGAGCTAAGATTGAACGGATCGTGCGTTCTGTGATTCGCGTCCGCTGTGATTTACTTCACGAGTGGTGTGATGATTCCAACACGTTTGCTAGCGTTTTTGTTTGAAGATGCGCGCGAGCAGAGGAGTTGTTTTAGTTGAAATCTGATTTACTCGCCCATGCTAGCATTTGTGATTGAAGAGGCGCGCGAGCAGACAGAGTTTTTTTGCAGCGTTATTTTATTTCTTCCAACCACAGTCAGCCACGTGTAGCAGTCGCCACACAGTACCGTGGCGCCTTCGCCACCGTCTCCGTTCCGTTACCGAAAGGGCCGATATTACATCATAAGCACATACCGGAGGAACTGTGTTCTGCACATTCATTTAATAATGTTTATAATGTTTATAATGTTATTACACATCAATTATGGTGTTGAGTTCAACAATTATTCCATTGGTAGAAATCCAACACAACAACTAAATGGGTCAATTTCTTAAACAAAAAACAACTAAATGGGTCAAAAGTAAATCAACCCCTTGAACTACTACGGAAAATAATATAAATATGATTGTCGCTTTAGCTTATAGTTTTCCTTGCGATGGTATGGGGTGAAGTGGTACTTGTAATATTTCGGAAGATCTATCATATCGATCAGTGTATGAAATTGTCTACACTGGATTTGAACAATCATTTCTATGTAATTACATGTTGAGTGTCAATATTCTACATATATATTATGTTCTTAAAATGAACTGGTATACTTATATTCGTAATCATATACTTTATTCTTAGAGTCTAAAAGTAGTCACAATACAACATTTTAATTATGTACAATTATAAATTGTGAACCGAAACTAAGTTGAATTTTAGTTACCACTAGATTTAAGATAATATTCTTTATTATCATAACTTGCACTTTAATGCAGTGAAACAAAATTGTAAAACCACATTCTAATATTTCAATTATACAATATTTACTTTCATGATTCATTATTAATTATTATAGACCCCTAAACCGATACACATATAAAAAATAAACTAATGAGTGGTCATTCTTTTGTAAAACTGAAGTTGGATGGTTGATGTCAGTTGTCGGTTGAAGTTAAAAAATGTAGATAAGAGTAAAAATAAAAAATTGATATGACAATTGATTTATAGAGAGAAAAAAATCAGCTGATCAAATAAACTCGTTTCCATAAACCCGCAAAAGATAATTGATTAGACGTAACATCATCATCTCTTTTTACTTATAAAAATATAGGGAAATTTCACCAATACCACTAAGTTTTTGCTTATTCACGATATACCACTATGTTTGTGAAACTACATAGGATAACGCTGAGTTTTAAGTAATTTCACCAGATAACACTTTGGTTCACATTCCATTAATTACTTCGTTAATATGTTGGAAAAAGTTTAAAATAGTTAACTAATAACAGTGATACTTTATACTTAATATTGACGGAATATGAGACAAAGTGTTTTCTGATAAAATAAGTTAACTCGGTGTTATTCTATATAATTTTAAAAACATTGTGATACATCATTGGTTTTTTTGTGAAATTTCCCAAGAACCTATTGAAATACCCCAAACCTTGATATGTGGTTTAAATATTAAACTATGGTATATAAAGGCTAAAAAGTGCCTTAGAGACATCAGTGAACAATTTAAACTATAGTAAATGCAATAAAGCACTAAGAGATAGTTTGAGCAAAAACATGCTCTAAGCTATGAGTGAACTTGGTTAGGACCCAAAGAGCCTACCAAGACTTAATAATATTCAATTATGATTTAATAAGGCTAATTAAGTCCTTAGGAAACTTTGGTAGACAGTTAAACCAAACAAAACACAATAAAATACCTTAAAGTCAATAAGAGCAAAAATGTGCTCTAAGCTTGGGATAAATTTGTATAAGACCTAATGGTCATACCTATACTTATTATTATGTTAATGAACATATTAAATCAATTACCAAAGAAAACCAAGCTTGAAAGCAAGTTAAAACACAAAGTTATGTAACTAAGTTAACGGTGAAAGTTATAAGCATTAGACTTTAAACAGTCATGTTACCCCGATGTTAATAAAAATACATGTAATGTTATCAGTTGTTCGAGAATTGCTCGAGGAACATAAGTGGACATGATAAAGTGGACTCCGGTGACAGGTATGGTTTTCTTGCAACCTGTGTCCTACCGGATTACACCGGCTTGTATGCCAATGTGTTTTTCTGTATGTTTGCCACGTTGTAAGATAAAACATGTAATGAGTTTACAGTAATTCATATATGTGACGTGACTAGTTCCGATACCATTTAACCTCGGAAGTGTTAACCTTAGTTAACTGAGTCTAGGATCACATGAGAGTTCGGTATTCGGATTAAACGACCCGAACCATGGGACGTTCTAACCACGGCTATGATTGTGTTAATTGTGTGATATGTGTGTGTGAATGTAGGGACCTCCCTTGTATGTTTAACCCAGTTGTAATAATGTATGGTGTGTAGATGTGATAGACTCCATAGTGGGGTTCTAACTAATATCTAAAAGTAAGTATGTACTAACAGTGGTGAGGAATCCGGTTAGGCCGGTCACGTGTTGTTTGGGAGTGGGTATCCTTCTTAGCCTTACCCGTCTCTCTGTTATGGTTGTTTCCCTCATGGGTTATGATCTCCCATTAGCTTATTCCAAAGCTTAGCTATTCTGACTTATGATCGGTTTAGGGGGAAACATGTGTTTGTGTGGTGTATTCGGGCCACAAAACCCGAACCATCTTAACTTAAGTTACTCGTCCGACTATTAGGACGGTAATGAGTGTTGTATAACGAGCTTACCATGGGGGTGACATCATTCTCTAGGCTCACCAGTGAATTAACTATGTTTGGGTCGGCTCCTAAGAGAACCGCACCCGTTATGTTATGTGTTGTTGATGTAATGCAATTTCTATTGCGATATTGTTATGTGCACGTTGAAACGTGAAAAGTGTTGTTATGTGTTGTTATGTGATGTATGTTATACGTTGTAAATTGTGGAGTATGTGGATCATGGATATGAATCTCAGTTTGTGATAAGAGGCGTTTAAGGATAACCCGATTAATGGGTAGTTGTCGTCTATTAAGGAAGTAGCTCCATTAGAGGAGAAACACTCTAGGGATATCAAATGAGGATGTGTTATCTGTTTGTTGAGCCCCTCGAGGTGAATGTTATGTGTTGTGTGTTTACAGTTGCATGCATGATCTAAATATAATCAACCGCATGCTAAGACGACAATTAGTTGTGCGTGGCCCGGTAGCATGTGGGCTGCGGGATTACCATACCAGCAAAGGTGCTGAGCCCCTTGGGGGCCACCCTTTCTCTTCTTTTCCTATTTCAGGTACAAGAGCAGGAAGCCGTTCGAGAGTAGGACGGGGTAGTCGTCGTACATGGGCAATCATTTAAGTTGTATATGTACAGTAGGTGTAGTAAGACCGAGATTGTCATCGGCATCAGTTTGTAAATACTCGGTACAGTTGGAAGGTGTATGTTGTTTTGTTGTTAATGGAAAGGGATAATAATGTGTAGTCGCTCGGGAATCTAGTCCATCAGACCGGTACAATGTTTATGTAATGGCCTTGTTAGCCACGTGGGTGGTTAACGGCGTGTAACACCAACGAGTTAAGTTATGTGATCAAGTATATTTTCCGCTGCAGATTGTTGTTCTGTGTTTGTTGTTGGATGGGGTGTTACAAAAAGTGGTATCAGAGCGAAGTATCGCTCTGATGACTGAATTACCGAGCTTAGGAAGTACCGAGTTAGGATTTTAGTACTTTGGGTTAAGGGTTGAGTGATAGCGTGAGAGATGCGCTAGTTAGGAATTACCAGCGTGTACTGGAAACCTACAATATCCTTCCCGCCCTCCACAATCCCTGTTTTATAACTTGGGAAACAACGCCAGAGAGATGGAAGTCCACTCTTACTCGGGAATACCCGATTTGGCTGTTATTAAATACCTCTAGAGTACGGAAGACCTGTCATACGGTAGATCCCGAAAACTGGGAATCCCGGAGACGGTTTCCATCTGAACAATGTTAACCGCATTAATAGCAAAGGATGAAGAATTTTGTGTATAAGAGAATAGAATTTCCGGCAACCTGGGTCGACATGCTGAGCAGTCGAGAGCAACCAGCTTACAACGCACCAACCGTGCAACAGGCAGGAAGTGGATTAATGAAACCCGAGACGAGTGTCTACGGGACTACAGTTGATAAATAATACACCAACGGTATACAAACCGATAAGGAACCACAACGTAGGGCCCAAACAAGAGACAAGTCTCAGTAACCACGACAAATACATGGAACGGGCTACGAAGAGGAAACAATACAAAAGAAAAGGGAGTCTCCCAGAATGGGAAACACCCTAGTTAATGATTATCATGTGAAGACAGTGAGAAGTCACCCAGAGGAGTTATTATCAAGACAGTAAGATCAGTGAGGGCCAACAAGGCCACTGATGACAGTGCGGGTAAAAATGATACCGCAACCGGTATGTGTTGAACCGATAGCCAGTTAGCATGGCGCACTTGCCATAGCAAGTGCTGCTATAACAGGACTGTTCGGGAAATTTATAACGACTACAAAGTACTTGGTAAAGTACCATAAAGTTAAATGTAATCGTCATAACAGTGGAAGGGCCTGTTAGCCTAACCTCTGTAATTGTAAGTACACCAGTCAGCAAGAAGCTAGACGTGGTTAAGGTAAGAAGATGTTGTGAAACCATGAAAATTTTCTTTCAAACTCAGATTTATTTCAAACTCTTTTCCTTCAAAACCAGATTTTCTTTCAAACCAATACTTCTTTCTAACCTTCTTCAAAACCAAACCAGTAAAACCAAGGGCAGTTGATAAGAATTCAACAATGGATAAACTTTCCCTCGATTAAGTTCGGGAAGCATGGAATGAATATTGTCACGGGACAATATAAGGGAGTTGACAACAGAATACTTCACCTAGGCGTGTGACGAACACTACGAGTGTGCTAACTGAAATGTGGGACGACCGCACTCCGATAGAAGCTTGTGGGCCTGACAGACCTACTTATGGGTTAGTTGGGTAAGTAGCAATGTATCAGCATGGTACCCCACATATGTATACGAGTAGAGTCCGGAACACGGGAAGTAATCGACTCCGTACTACGGTCAGCAGTATAAGTTAAACAAGAGCTAAGGAGTTAATGAACTCAGTTAAGTTAACGAGACCAAAGGAATTAGTGAATTCCTTTCAAGGAGATGTTTAAGAGTCAGGAGGTGCGAAGTGCGCTAACCATAATGTAAAGACATCGCATATGTCTTAAGGATCCTCAGGGATAAACATGATAGCTGGAACGGTGACCCAGCCTGTACATGGCAAGCAGATGCCTAATGTGGACACATTAGTGTGCAATGAACGGGATGAAACTCCCAGAATGAGTACCTACACTACCAGGAAATGTTGATCTTCACAGGAGAAGATAATAAGCCAGTTAAGAACGCAAACGGCGTGGCTAACTGAGTATACCAATAAGTGCGAACCTGAGGTAATGGCATAACTTAGCAACACCCAGGAGCCATCCTTGAAGGGTGTTCGCATCAACAAGTGTTGCACGAAATCACATGATAGAAGCACAAGGGTTGAAACTAACACCCAGTTTAGACATAAGTTGTCAGGAGACAGACTGACAATCCTAAGGGGCATCCCATGAAAGGAAACGTGATGCAACGACCCTATCATGGAGCCCAATACAACCTCTAACCATGTAATGTTGTACGGACAAATAAATGTGTGTAAACCGTCCACAATGGACAGAGCTCGAAGCAGTAAGGCTCATAAGCCACAAATAAAATGTGTTACGTAAATTAGATTGATTGTAGAAGTTTACGTTGTATAAGTGAATAAAGTGGTAAACAAACCACTGCATTAAGAGTGGGGATACCTCTCGATACTGTGAAACCGCTGGAGCGGTAGTTATGTGAACCAAGCTCAAGAAATATGTTAAGGATGGACAATATTATTATTATTTGAGAGCAGTTAGTTTAGTAGTATGTGTGTATAAAGTGAAGCACCGAGCAGAATAATGCCGGCTTGTGACTCGAATGATCAATGCTCATGGAGCATTCAGTAGTCATCCAAATGAAAGATGAACCATAATATGAATGATGTAAGTATATGTGTGGAAGTTAATGTGACAGTAAATACCATGTAAGTTAGTGTTATACAATAAGCACGGTGCGCAGTAAGCGACCGTTGTATAAGTGTTGTTGAATAATAATGTGGCAGATAAGACCAGTTATGAGTTAAACTCAGTGGAGATGCATAGTAAGTGATACCAAACAAACTAGGCAGTAAGCCAGTGGCCAGTATTACGAGATCAGAATCTCAATGAAACACAGTGTGAATTCCGTTGCGAATCGCATGAGAGATTTGCTGTCAAGAGTTTACGCCTCTGCACTCTGTATGACTGAGTGTTTTGGTAATGCACTTGCGCAGTAATGATCAAATGGGATAGCTAGGAATTGGAAACATGTTAATTGTGGAGGAATAATGTTATAATGGCCGATGCATAGGAAATGCAAGGCCGCACCAATGAAAGAATACATGTACAAAACCAAATGTGGAGGCATGAATAGCAACAAGTGACTGCAGTAACACGGAATACTAGATATCGGTATGGAATATACCTCAAGTGTGGGAAATAGCTGAGAGAGCACTACACACTAGGTAGTAGCTCAACCTCAACTGAAAGTAAGTCGGAAGGAAACAAGTCAATCATTGTGAAATACATAGCTGTATGCACAGTAAGTTATTTGAGAAGTGGATGGAAAGTCTTGAAACTCACCGAATTCGCTCACGGTAAGAGATACCACGCATCGGTTGAGAAACCGTTATTACCAAGATAAAGGTGATAATAGGAGAAGTATAATACAGTAAGAATAACGAGTGGGGCAAACTAAGCTCTACAGCTATCACAGTTGTGCAGCAGAGGCCAGTGAACCCATGCTTCAGATACCGAATATGCATGGTGAATACGAATATAAGGCTAATTATTAATGCCTAGAAGCCTCACAGGCCAGAACCGAAACCAGTTAAGAGTTAAAGCAAACTCCAATGAGAATTCTTGGTTTAGGGACTAAACCGCCAATATGGTCAAGATCCTCTAACCGGAACACATTGTATAACAGACCGCGTGGAAGTTGAAACACTTCACGACGGTAGAACTTTTTAAACCAATGATTAAGTGATTGATTACGTGGGCGTAATCCCTTTTAAGGGGGTAGAGCGCAAAACCACTTAGTGTGTATTACCGTACAAGTGTACGTGACCTATGTTGTGCATAGCACAAAATAATTTGTTTTGATGATTGGTGTGTGTGTTACGTAAACATACACATTCATTCATGGTTTAATTGTGGTAATTGCGCACAGAAGATGCGAATACCATTGTGATAAGTGTGTTTATTTGTTAACAGTTGTGTGTGATAGTGCAAGTGTGGGGAGTAGAGAAACTCCCGGGGAACAAAACCCCGACAGTGTATAAATGTGAAAATGTGTGTTGTATTTTGATAAAATATATGTGTATATATACTATATAGTGATTCATGAAAGGGTATGAAACCGACATAGAACCTAGCGAGAATAAGATTCCCTAGGCAACAGGATTAAGGTGATAGGAGGTAACTGATAGACGGAGTTCTATCCCTTGGAGATGTTATGATCATGATTAGAATGATTAAAAAGATAGAAAATTGGAAATGAGTGATTTATTTGATGCTTGAAAATGAAGTGGGAAGTGGAACTTGATTTGCATGCAATCAAGGGAAGCCGAACACAAATTAGGGTGGAAGGATAGTTCGACACTGATGCTGATCACATTAGGGTTGAATGATTCTTGAAGCTCCCCTTAAGTGGTCACAATTAACCACGCTAAGAAAAGAAGCGAAGAGCATAAGTTGGACTAGGAGTTGTGTTGTGTTTTCAAAAGGATTTTCAATTGGTGTTTTCAAAACAATCGATTAATATTTTGAATAAAGGATTCTCTTATACTTAACCTAGTAAAGAATATTTTTATAGTACTTGCTCATGAGCTGAGGACGTATGAGCCTTTGTCTTCGGACCGGCGACATGAGAAGTACATATGTTAAAAATTAAGTGAATGTTTTGATCTCCCAAAGGAACGGGGACCAGAAGGTGTCCATCGTGACCGGGTTCTGCGGGATCACAGTGTATATAAAAGATATTTTTGATTGTTATACATGCTATGACATGTTGTGTGGTATGTGTAATAAATATTATCTTGACCTTGAGTTCCAAAAGTGTATGTTATCAAGACCTATGAGTCTAAATGTTGTTGTGTTACATAGACCTACGTGTCTAAAAGCTGTTATGTTATCAAGAACTATGTGTCTAAATGTTGTTATGTTACCCAAGACTAGAGAGTCTAAGGGTTGTTATGTATGTGCAAATATTGTTAAGATACCCGGACCATTGAGTCCGAGGTTATCATGTGAGTATGTTATGTTATGTATGGATGTGAATGTGTTACCCGGACCATTAAGTCCGAGGGTGTGATGTAAAGTGTGTTTGGTTATGGAAGTTTTATTTCTATAAGTAATCCCCGTATTCTAATCCAAGATGTGTGGGAAGTGTAAACTTCGAGGACGAAGTTCTTTTAAGGGGGGTAGATTGAAATACCCCAAACCTTGATATGTGGTTTAAATATTAAACTATGGTATATAAAGGCTAAAAAGTGCCTTAGAGACATCAGTGAACAATTTAAACTATAGTAAATGCAATAGAGCACTAAGAGACAGTTTGAGCAAAAACATGCTCTAAGCTATGAGTGAACTTGGTTAGGACCCAAAGAGCCTACCAAGACTTAATAATATTCAATTATGATTTAATAAGGCTAATTAAGTCCTTAGGAAACTTTGGTAGACTGTTAAACCAAACAAAACACAAGAAAATACCTTAAAGTCAATAAGAGCAAAAATGTGCTCTAAGCTTGGGATAAATTTGTATAAGACCTAATGGTCATACCTATACCTTATAAATATGTTAATGAACATATTAAATCAATTACCAAAGAAAACCAAGCTTGAAAACAAGTTAAAACACAAAATGTGCTTTAAGGAGTCTTAAAGCACATTTTTGAAAAAATGTCTTGTAAATGAGTTTTGAATGGCTAAATGTCCATCATTACTCCTTAATTAACATGTGTACTATATAGTATCACATTTGGAAGTCTATATCAATGGGAAATCAAAAATTTCACATCTATGTGCCTTGTTTTAGTGAATAGTAACTAAAATAAGCTAGTTTGTAACATATGTTGTTATAAGTAATTAAATTGGTCACCAAAGACTATCATACCCCTAGACTACTAATGGGGGCCGGTTTTTGTTATGGTGAGTCACCAACATGTAAAAGAAATCAATTAAGGAAAGGAAGGAAAAGTAAGTAAAGGAAGAAAGTTACTTTATAACATAAATATCTTCCAAAAGCAAACTTACCTTCTCATTCTCTTCTTCCTTCCCATTTCACACGGTTCTTCATCTCTCCCAAGCTCCATTCTCGGTTTGCTACATCCCCATCTCATTCTTCATCTTCTTTCACTTGTAACTTATGATTCCATGCTCCAAAATCAATTTCAAGACTACCTTTGTCTTAGTTAGATCTAGCTCTTCATTTCCCTCTTTTAAAATCTTCAAGAACTCAATTTCGGTGCCAAGAGGAATCACCATGGGAGGAGCTTGAGCTCACCTTTTCACATATTATTGTTCTCCTTTGCTTCAAGGTAAGGAAACTCAAAGAAAAATGATGTTTCCTTCATGTTTTGTGTTGTCCGAAAATTCACCTCACAATGGTGTTTTCACCTTGCTTGTTTTAGCTTCATTTGAATCTTCCAAGGTCTAGGAGGATTCCTCTCTTGATACTTATTCAAGTTCTCTTCCAATTCCAAGGTAAAACAACTACCTTAATGTGTTGAGACAATATATGTAACTAGGGTTTACAATGAGATGAAGCTTAAAGCTTGTATACTCATTATATTATTTGTATAATGTTTAGAAGTTGACAAGCAACTAAAAGCCTTGCCAATTTAGTCAAGGAAACAAGAAAGAAGTTTGTGAGGAAAAGAGGTAAATATGCTATCTCAATGTAGTTTAAATGCCTTAGGAAAATGAGCTTGATTCGCTTAATAAAATACCTAAGGAGCCAATGGTAAATGAGCTAGTGAAATGCTCTCAAGGAGTTGATTAAGGGCGTATGTATTGTTGGTTGTATTTGCAGGTCAAAGGCATATATTATGTGGGAAATTCAGTGTTTAAGTTTAATGTTATCTAAGGGCCTAAGAGCCATGTTATTTAAGGGCCCAAGTGCCAAGCAATTAAGTTTATGCACTATATTGTGATGTAGTGTAAATTTGGTGAAGTTATGTGTGTGAGAATACTCTTGATGGATTTTAGGTGTTCTTGAATGAAATAAGGTAAAAACCTAAATGTTTGGATGTGAGTATATACAAGAGAAGCTATGGCAAAATTTGGAAAATGTGTAAGAAGTTCTAAGTGTTTTAAAATGAGTTTGGTAAGTTAGGAAATGTTTAAAATGGTTAAGTGTTCAAACTAGTGAAAGGGACATGCATTAAGGTGTTTTAAGATGTGAAAAGGGCTTAGGCAATGTTCTAGAGGATTTTGTAATGCAAATGAATGTTTTGGGATACACCAAAGTCATTTGGACTTGTGTTAAGATTTATGCAAACTTTGGTGAACAAGGAGAAAGTGTAAACTTGAAAAAGGATTTCAAGATGACATAAGGAGTTAGTGTGAGAATAGATGCTTGAGAGACGATGTTGTTGTGGTGAGGGAGTATTTTGGCTTAAGTGATCATCTTAGGTATGAAACACCACTTGGAGACCTAAGGAGAATATCATAAGTGTTAGGAATTTCGGTATGAAATGAGTAAGTGATTAAGGAGATAGAAAATGAGTTTTATGGATGTTGTATGAGGGTGTGAGTGTGCCAAATGATGTTAGGAAACATTATGAGGCTTTAGGAGAAGTTTGGTGAATGAAATTGGTTAAGTGCTTAAAGGCTTAGAAAATGAGTGTTTTGCCTTGTCCGAACATCCGTCCGGACATGGACGTTAGGACAGGCCTGTTGCGTAAAAAAAAAAATTTCAGAGTCTCGACTTGTGTCCGACCTTGGGAAGTCCGGACACAAGTTCGGACGTACCTGCTTCTTCTTTCAATTTCATCTCGACCCATGTCCGAACTTCCGTAGTCCGGACACAAGTTCGGACAGGCGTCTGTATTCAGTTTGAGTCTCGACTTGTGTCCGAACTTGGGAAGTCCGAACACAAGTTCGGACCGGCCACTGTATGGACCAAAAACTTTGTTTTAAGGTGGGAAAAGTTGCCTAAAAATGGTGATTACTAAGTAATGATGTTATAAGATTGTTAAGGACATGTTAAGTGAGTTATGATGACAATTTGGTGAGGGAAAAAGTTGTATCAAAATGTAAAAGTAAAACAAGTTAAAATGTAAAGTTATGTAACTAAGTTAACGGGGAAAGTTTTAAGCATTAGACTTTAAACAGTCATGTTACCCCGATGTTAATAAAAATACATGTAATGTTATCAGTTGTTCGAGAATTGCTCGAGGAACGTAAGTGGACATGATAAAGTGGACTCCGGTGACAGGTATGGTTTTCTTGCAACCTGTGTCCTACCGGATTACACCGGCTTGTATGCCAATGTGTTTTTCTGTATGTTTGCCACGTTGTAAGATAAAACATGTAATGAGTTTACAGTAATTCATATATGTGACGTGTCTAGTTACCATTTAACCTCGGAAGTGTTAACCTTAGTTAACTGAGTCTAGGATCACATGAGAGTTCGGTATTCGGATTAAACGACCCGAACCATGGGACGTTCTAACCACGGCTATGCTTGTGTTAATGTGTGATATGTGTGTGTGAATGTAGGGACCTCCCTTGTATGTTTAACCCAGTTGTAATAATGTATGGTGTGTAGATGTGATAGACTCCATAGTGGGGTTCTAACTAATATCTAAAAGTAAGTATGTACTAAACAGTGGTGAGGAATCCGGTTAGGCCGGTCGCGCGTTTGGGAGTGGGTATCCTTCTTAGCCTTACCCTTTCTCTGTTATGGTTGTTTCCCTCACGGGTATGATCTCCCATTAGCTTATTCCAAAGCTTAGCTATTCTGACTTATGACGGTTTAGGGGGAAACATGTGTTTGTGTGGTGTGTTCGGGCCACAAACCGAACCATCTTAACTTAAGTTACTCGTCGGACTATTAGGACGGTAATGAGTGTTGTATAACGAGCTTTACCATGGGGGTGACATCTTCTCTAGGCTCACCAGTGAATTAACTATGTTTGGGTCGGCTCCTAAGAGAACCGCACCCGTTATTTATGTTGTTGATGTAATGCAATTTCTATTGCGATATGTTATGTGCACGTTGAAACGTGAAAAGTGTTGTATTGTGATGTGATGTTATACGTTGTAAATTGTGGAGTATGTGGATCATGGATATGAATCTCAGTTTGTGATAAGAGGCGTTTAAGGATAACCCGATAATGGGTAGTTGTCGTCTATTAAGGAAGTAGCTCCATTAGAGGAGAAACACTCTAGGGGTAATGAATACCATGAGTGACTTATCAAATGAGGATGTGTTATCTGTTTGTTGAGCCCTCGAGGCGAATGTTATGTGTTGTGTGTTACAGTTGCATGCATGATCTAAATATAATCAACCGCATGCTAAGACGACAATTAGTTGTGCGTGGCCCGGTAGCATGGGGCGGGGATTACCATACCAGCAAAGGTGCTGAGCCCCTTGGGGGCCACCCTTTCTCTTCTTTTCCTATTTCAGGTACAAGAGCAGGAAGCCGTTCGAGAGTAGGACGGGGGTAGTCATCGTACATGGGCAATCATTTAAGTTGTATATGTACAGTAGGTGTAGTAAGACCTGTAACGCCCCTATTTAAATAATGCAGCGGAAATAAAACACTAAGGCGATTACAGATCATCGGGTTCCAAACACCCGGCACCAAACCTCACCAATTACAACTTATGAAATTACAGAAGCTACGGTCTGAACTCGAGAAAACATCACATAAAAGTAATAATAACAAGATACAATAGCTCTCCAAAATTCCTAATTCCCATCCCATACACTCACTCTTCGTGGCCACCTGTACAACAATTCGTACCTGCATGATGAAACCAAGCAGCCCACCCGGGAGGGGTGAGTCAGTTCCCTGGAATGGAACTGGTACAATCCTCATAACAGAAATTAAAACATAATCTTTAACAATATAGAAACTTAGAAAGAAACTCTTAAAAACCAACAGAGGGACAAGGCACTTCAAATCACCAAGTCAAAGCAACAAGCAAGTAATAGAGATAGTCAACAATAAAGATAAAGTTAGTCAGTTAAACCACACCAGGAGTTAGTGAACATCCCATGCTAAGTTAGATTAAGTTCCAGTAAGAGTGGAAAAACCCAAGTAGTCACAAGGACTAGGAAAGGAAAGAAGAAATCCAAGAACTAACAACTCAAGGGTGGAATGAAACCAATTGGAAGAGATGGCTCGCTGTTGACTACGTCCGATAGGACAGGGGATATACAGCCCCTCGCTGTTTACAACGTCCGTCTGGACAGGGGATATACAGCCCCTCGCTGTTTACCACGTCCGATTGGACAGGGGATATACAGCCCCTCGCTGTTTACCGGTGAAGATGTGCGCACATCACAACAAAGACTCAGCTCATGGTTGAAAATATCCAGTCGAAAGAAGAATTTACCAAGATCAACATTCCCATATTCCCACTAGATTAAACAACGAGCGCAATACCAAAACACTCAGTCCTACAGAGTGCAGAAGCGTAAACCCTCAGCAGTAATATCTAATGAAACCAGATAAGGGAACCAATGATCATGAATTGTACATTCAAGGTAGTTAGTCACATCAAGCTGAGTTAGTCACACAACAGTTCCCTTTCGAGATTCATTCAAGCTCAGTTAGCGTTTCTCAAAACATTCCAAGAAGTTCGTCACCAAAAGTATCTGAGTACGAGAAATCGTACCTGGTATATGTAGAAAGCAGCAACCAAACTTGAAAATGCGAACTACTTCCACTAATCACCTATAATTAAAGTATTCCAAGTATTGATTAGTTAAGGCACTATAATGCTACACATCCCCCATTCTTATTAGTCTATATTTTCGTTTTACAGTTACTCCCTCCTAAGGATCTGGCTAGATCTCGTAATTAAATTTTTAATGTAAACTTATCTTACTCCATTTACCCACTCCTGATTATAGGTTTGATTTAATTAATCCCTTGGGTTACGATTGGCTAACTTAATTTGACACCTATTAAGGTTTAGGATGTGTATTTCCCCCTAATAGTCTACCTGGATGTCACTAACCTTTAATATTTTTAATTGCCACGTAGGAATTAGGTTTATCCCAATTTTCCCTCTTAATATGTTTCCCATAAGGAATGTTACTTCTTATTTACTTTAATGTATTTATATAACACTTATATTTTCTTAGGATTTATCCAAAACATTCTTTAAGAAATTCTTATTGTATTTAATTATATCTAATATCTTTTAGACATCTCCACAACTGATATATGGTTTATAAAATAAAGTGTTTGCCCTAGTTTAATTAAGCATATTAACCTCCATAATAATAATATGTAGTTTAGTTTAATACCTCGATTTAATATAAGTCCCTATTTTATTCTTCTCATATATATATATATTTATGTGTAAACAACTTTTACTTCACCGAAAAGATAACACCCAAAATATTTATAAACATACTGATGTAAAATGTTAATTTAGGTTTAATTATTTTCCCCATCCTAAAAAGTTAATTACCCAACCATACTTTAATTTTTGGTTACATTAAAAACCTTATATTATAGGTTATTCTTATGAAAAATCATAAACATAATTTTTAAACCTATTTACCCTTGCCCAAAAATTCCCAAACTTAATATATAATAACTATAACATTTTAGACATATTATAAAATTTTTATTCCATAAAAATATCTTTTTAAATCACCCAAATAATTCCATAATACCCGTAACTTGCAAAATTCATAACTTATGTTTAAAAACTAAAACTCATATTAATTTACATCAAAATAAACTAGACTTTATAAGGAATCTATGGTTAAAATTTCAAGTCAAAATACAATCGGGAAGGCCATTAAATAAATCTAGCAAGTTAGGACTTTATTCTGGAAATAATATAAAAACTTATACTTATATTTTGAAACGTTTTAATCGTGGCCGTCCGTTTCTTTTAATCGCGATCGGGCGGCCCAGAACCCTCGAGTTCTTCAGCGTTCTCCCCTTCCGACCCGAGTACTAATCACCCTATAACTCACAATCTACAGAACGAAATTCGATGATTCTTGTTCCTATCGATTCGTAATCAAATTCCGGTTCTAATGGTACCGATTTCCCCAATTATAATGCAGTATACACCAAGTTTCGAAATCGATTCGAGAGTTAGGGTTTATTTCGGTACAGAACTTAATTCGGTTGCAATTCCTACAAATTCTCCCATTGTAATGCATAATAGACTAAATTGGCATGTGGGTTTGATCGGTGATGAAATTTCGAATGGCATCAATGGAACAATTTGGCCAGAAACTTACCGGAATTGCATTAATCGGGGTGAAACCAAGTCGACAATTCTGGAATCGGTATTTTATGCGCGTTTCAGGTACGCCCTTCTCGAATCAACTCGCACCAACTGAGAGAGATTCGATTCATGTAACCTATCACAATCCAAACTAGACATGTAACTCTAGATGCTAGTGGAAGAATCATTGATTTTGATGAACTAGGGAGAAAGTTATAGATCTCACAAGATCCGAGTTTACCTAGTTGGTTCAGGATGAAACTGGGCAGAATTACCGCCGTGATCGAGTGGGCAACTTTAGACAGATTTATCTCCCAACCCAGTGCGAATCAGCCTTGGCCATCAACATGAAAGTTATAGAGGGATTAGAGATCTTCAAAACAAGCTAAAGAACAAGAAATTTGGACGAGAAATGAAGAAGTTATGGCGTGACGAAGTTTACCCGTTTTCAGGAAAAACTGCAGTTCTGGGTTACGAACTCGCGAGGAGGCAACTTTGGATCAACTTTCCGATCATTGTAGAAGGAGTTAGATGGTGTGTGAGTAATGGTTGGAAAGAGGAAAGATAGGAGAATCGAATGAAACAAACGGCATACCAAATGGTGGAGTAGGGAAAAAGATATAGGTGTCTAAAGATCGACCCTCGACATGCCAAAACCGCTGGGAAAATCAAACGGTTAAGTGTCGGGTGCTGACTGGGCGCGACACGTGTCCTGGACACGTCAGCATCCTTCAAAATTTTGGCTCTAAACTTCAATTTATCATAACTTTGGCTAGGATGATCCGTTTTTAACGTTCTTTTTATCGATCTTCATGGTTTTTCATAACCTATTTATTGGTATAGGTTTCATGGCCTGGTTTGACCATTCTCAAAAAGTCAACTCTAACAAGGCTTAATAAGCTTTAAGGTTTCTAGAATTTTATATTGACTTTTATGTTTCAAAACAATGTTCCAACACTTCCTAAAATCTTTATAATATATTTGGAGTGTTTAGAAATTTTCCCAAGATTTATTGACTTATAAATCTTATTATTAAATTCATAATACTATATAATAATGTATAATAATTAGGGTTAAATAGGAGAAAACCCCTAAATAAATTTCACAATTCCATATAATAATTTATATTCATAATTCCATATAATAAGTAAATTTTTAATAAAAGAAATCCCCTAAATTAATTTAAATTAATTTAGGGGTATTTCAGTATATCCCCCTTAAAAGAAACTTCGTCCCGAAGTTTATCACCAACTAATAGCTACTCACACCACATCAGGTGTGCTGTCAAAAATTACCAGAATATTCATCCAATAACAATCCCAACCAAAATTCCATACCAATCCATACCAATTGTAACTTCTCCCACAATCCATTTCCACTCATTTCCATTTCCAAATTCCACGCAAGATTATTCATCGTCAGACCAAAACCAAGATTTTCATAAACAGAAATCAAGAATCACACAATGTATAAATCAAGTACATGCATACACCTCTCCATCATTCTACTAACAAAACAAACAGGGCATAATCTGGATGAGGTGACGAAGGAAGAGTATGCACTACCCCCCCCCCCCCGAAAAGAGCCAAGGTACGCCCTCGTACCGCTATGAACAAGAACCCAGTAAAGGCAAGAATACAAGGAAATATCATGGGAATAGGTGTGGGTACTTCACTCTCATAGAGTCCTCAGACTCCCAAGTAGCTTCTTCAACCCCATGATGCTCCCAAAGAACCTTCACCAGCTTGACTGATCTGCCTCTCGTTTCCCGGACCTTCGTGTCCAGGATCTGTATGGGAGTCTCCTCATATCTCAGTGTAGGTTCAATCTCTAATCTCTCTGGCTGTAGTACGTGAGAAGGGTCAGGTACATACTTCTTCAGCTGAGATACATGAAACACGTCATGTACCTTCCCCAACTCCGCTGGTAGGTCTAGCCGATATGCTGCTGGGCCCACGCGCTCCGTAATCCTGTACGGACCAAATCTGAAGATACCTCTCATCGGAGATACTCGTAGAAAAACCATATCACTGATCTGAAATTCAAGCTCTCTGGTACGCTGATCCCCGTAAGATTTCTGCCTAGACTGTGCTGCCCTCATGTGCTGCTGAATAACTCTGATGTCATCCTGTAGTCTCTGAACATACTCTGGACCAATCAAAACTGTCTCAGCCGGGTCACTCCATGATAAAGGTGTCCGGCACGGTCTGCCATACAGAGCCTGAAATGGGGCCATGCCGATAGACGAGTGATAGGAGTTGTTGTAGGAGAACTCTACCAAGTGTAGACGCTCTATCCAACTCCCTTGATAGTCTAAGGCGACCGCTCAACAACTCCAACTTAGTGTCTGAATCGTCCTCTCGGTCTGCCCATCTGTCTGAGGGTGGAAGGCTGTGCTAAGTCGCAACTGAGTACCAAATGCCTCCTGCACCTGACGCCAAAATCTACTAAGGAAACGTGCATCACGATCGGAGACGATCGTCTTCGGTACCCCATGGTACCGGATGTGCTCTGTGGTGAACACCTCAGCTAGTTTGGGCACCTTCCATGTGTCCTTGATAGGTATAAACTTAGCTGTCTTAGTTAACCTATCCACTATCACCCAAATTGTGTTCAATCCACCTCTAGCTGGAGGGAGACCGACCACAAAATCCATACTAATATCGTCAAACTTCCAGCACGGTACTGGTAATGACTGAATCTGGCCTCCTGGTCGCCGATGCTCGAACTTCACCTTCTGACAGGTGAGACATCGCGAGACGAAGTCTGCTACATCCCTCTTCATCCCGCTCCACCAGAATAACTTCTTTAAATCCTTGTACATCTTGGTGGCTCCAGGATGTACTGACGTAGAGGAATGAGCTTCAGAGAGAATCCTGGTCTGAAGTTCTGTCGCATCCTGAGGAACGCAGAGTCTGCCTCTAACGAAGGTGTCCCTCGCTGTCTAGCTCGTAGTCATACTTCAGACCATCAGTCAACCCATCTGCTAATTTCTGCCTGATACCCTGTAGATACACATCACTGTCCTGAGCTGCATATACCTCCTCAGCTATCGTGGTCGTCTCTATGAGAGCAAGAAGTGAATGTGCTCTTCTGCTCAGAGCGTCTGCCACGACATTACCTTTACCCTCAGTGTACTGGAGGTCGATATCATAATCAGCTAGTAGCTCGATCCACCGTCGTTGCCTCAAGTTCAGCTCCTTCTGGGTCCAGATGTATTTCAAACTCTTATGATCTGTCATAATTCGGACCGTGGCTCCATACAGGTAGTGTCGCCAGATCTTCAAGGCAAAAACTATGGCGAGGAGCTCAAGGTCATGTGTGGGATAATTTTCTTCGTGCTTCTTCAGCTGTCGAGAAGCGTAAGCCACGACTCTACCATTTTGCATCAATACTCCACCGATCCCCTTGCCGAAGCATCACAGTAAACCTCGAATCCCTCATTTCCCTCGGGGATCACCAATACAGGAGCTGTGGTCAGAGCATCCTTCAGTGCCTGAAAGGAGACCTCACATGCCTCTGTCCATACAAACGGCTATCCTTCTTCATCAGAGAGGTTAAGGGCTTGGCTAGCCTGGAGAAATCCTTCACAAAGCGTCTATAATAGCCAGCCAACCCAAGGAAGCTCCGAATCTCAGTCACTGAGCGAGGTCTGTGCCAGCTCTTTACCGCCTCAATTTTAGCTGGGTCCACTGAAACTCCCTCAGCTGAGATCACATGACCAAGAAATGATACCTTGTCCAGCCAGAATTCGCACTTGCTGAACTTGGCATAGAGTTGCCTCTCTCTAGGTCTCCAAGACTGTCCTCAAATGCTGCTCATGTTCCTCTTTGCTCTTGGAGAAGATCAGAATGTCGTCTATGAATACGACCACTGACTTATCTAGCTGGGCTTGGAAGACTCTCTGCATCAAATCCATAAATCTCGCCGGTGCATTGGTCATCCAAATGGCATCACTGTGAACTCATAGTGGCCATATCTGGTCCGGAAGGCTGTCTTCTCTATATCTGTCTCAGCTACAGCTATCTGATGATACCCGGAACGCAGATCAATTTTAGAGAACACCTTAGCTCCCCTCAGCTGGTCGAACAAGTCATCGATCCTGGGCAGTGGGTACTTGTTCTTGATCGTGACATTATTCAACTCCCTGTAGTCAATACATAATCTCATGCTTCCGTCCTTCTTCTTGACGAACAGCACAGGAGCACCCCAAGGTGAGACACTGGGTCGGATGAAACCCTTATCTAGTAACTCCTGAGTTGTTTCTTCAATTCCACCATCTCCGCAGGGCCCATCCGGTAGGGTGCTTTGGCAATCGGTCCTGTACCAGGTATGAGGTCGATGTTGAACTCAACCTCCCTCAATGGTGGTAGTCCAGGTAACTCCTCCGGAAAAACGTCGGGGTACTCCGACACAACAGGTACGTCACTCTTGAACTTTGGATCTGTCCTCAGATCCTGGGCATAACAGTAGTAGGCGGTCGCTCCCTTGGACACCTCCTTCATCAGGGATAATGCCGATACAACCTTCACAGTCGGCTGCTTGGGCTGCATTCGGTATGATACTGTGATCCCTGTAGCTGACTTCAAGAGGAGGCGATGCTCTGCACAGTGAAGCCTACCTCTGTATCGCTGTAGTGTGTCCATGCCCACAATTATGTCGAACCCCATGCCAGGGAAGACAATGGCATCAAAGAGGAAATCTGCTCCCTTGATGCGTATATTCAAGTCCTACATTGCTTACTGCACTTGATTAACTCTCTGGATGGCAATAAAACTGAGCAGTCATGGATATCCTCTGGGGGCATCTATCTTAGCATGGAATGCCTGGGATACGAATGAATGGGAGGCTCCAGAATCAAACAGAACAGTGGCTTCCACCTCATTAATTAAGAACGTGCCTGAAACCACAGAGTAGATTCTAAGATTCTCAGGCATTACTTCCAAGGTAATAAATCAGGCTAGTAGTTATACCTGTGATGACCATCCCATTGCTCTTCGCTTGAGCCTGGTTCAACACAGTCAACCTGATCTCTGAGTTCCCAACCCCTACAATGACGAAACAAACTCATAAGATTTCCACTCTTATTAAGGTCTTCGTGAGCATTTTAATGATTACAATGCTGAAATTGCATAAATTACAAGGCTAGATCTGTCTAAAGGTCAGATTTAAACGGCCAGGTTTCATATGGGTCTGGTTGATGATGGATGTGGGGGCTGTGTGGGGCTTAATTCTCTTCACCCCATGGTAGATAAGTCTGGCTGCTCCCCCGAATATTAGCACATCACCCGACTTCAGGAGGATCTTTGTAGCGAGATTCTCTTCTGATCTCCAAATAGGAACTCCGCATCGTCTCCAAGTGATATGGACACCACTGGAACTCCTCTGGTGATGGACTCCAGAGACTCGTCCCTATCCTGATGCATTCCTAGCTTACCTTCTTTCCCATAGAAGTTGATGATGCACACGTCTGAGGTTAGGTCTGGGACGGGCTCATCCTCCAATTCCTGGGCCGCTTTAACTGCAGCCCGATAATGGTCTGCAACTCTCCTGGAATTGGTGGCACCTCCACCTCTTCATAGCTTCCAGTGGTGTGGTCCCACTTCTTACCTAGGCACATGATCTTTACCTTCATGGTCGCACCGTTCTTGAAGGTAGGGGTGTAAAAGTTTCCTCCTTTCACACCTAATTCTCTGATCTTGAGGATCAATGCATATTGGTCAGCTGGGGTCAGAAATTCTCGTAATAAGACCATCCCAGGCCTCAATATCTCACACTTCTCTGGTGGGTGTGGTTTGGCCTCAAAGGGAATGGTGGGTGTGGAAATAGGCAGTACAGGAAAGCAAATATCGAAAGCTGAACGAAAACAACAATTGCCATTAAGTAAAACAAGTCAAGGTTCAAACTGGTCTTAGCACAAAGATGTAAAAGAAAGAGGGATTTATAGTTCATCCCTTTACAATGTAGAGGAAAAATTGCTTGAAGAAATTAAGTGGAACGAAGGTCTAAGCTTCTTCAGTAGGAAAGTAGTCCTCACCAGGTGGCTCGGATCATCACTAGCTGATTCAACACGGTCCACCAGGTTGAGAATTGGTGCTTTGCCCGGCCTTTGAGGGTAGCTCTGGGCAGGGCGGTTGGTAGATGGTCCTGCACCTCCTGTGCCACCTCTACCTCCTCCTCCGGCAGCATTTGTAGCTGGGGCTTTAGCCGTCGACCCGGTGTGTGGCTTGTAACTCTTGGAGTCCGGGTTCAAGAAGCATTCGAACCCCCTGTGCCCCTTCTTACCGCAGTAGTGGCATTCTACCAGGTTCCCTTTACAGTCCTTTCCTGGGTGATCCTTCTGGCACCACCTGCAGAAATACCTTCTCACCGGGTTGTCTCCTGTTTCAATTCAAGGTTAGTAATGTGATAGCAAAATAAAGCTACATTGTAGATTCTATCTTTTCTCACCCCTAGGTGGCTCATAGCGGAGAGGCTTAGCATCAGCATGGGAAGGAACGATGGCCTTCTCATTCCCTCCCTTGAAAAATTTTCCCCTCTTCTCATGATTCTGAGAGGATCCTCTTCCATTTCCTCCTCCATTATCATTCCTCCTCTTCCCTAGCACAGAATCCTGGTATGCGATGGTGGTTTCGCAGTCATTCGCATCATCAGCTAGTTCCTGTCGTTACAGCACGTGTTAGTGGGGAATCCAAGCATGCTAGAAATTTCATAGTCATATTTTATACCTGTAAAGTCTTTCCTCTGGTGGAACCGATCATGTTCATGATCCTGAAGTCCAAGCCGGTATGGAATTTGTCCACCAAATACCTCGGAGCGTAAGCCCCCTCGCCAATGACGGCAAGCAACTCCACAAACTTGTCATAGTATTCAGCAACAGAGGAAGTCCCCTGCTTCAACTGCTCAAATTCACTTCTCATCCTCTTCTGTAGGTAGGATGGGTAGAACTTAGCTCTCAGGGCCACCAGAAAAGCTTGGAAATCAAAGTTCGCTTGAGCGGTCAGCTCGGCTCTGGCTGTCTGCCACCATCGATGAGCGGGCCCTTGGAGAAAGTAGGCCGCTATGTCCACTTGGCGTTCTGCTGGAACATGTAGAGAGGTAAAAGCCTTTTGAATCTCAGCTATGTATTTCTCCAGAGCTTTTGGTACTGGCTGGCCTTCGTAGACTGGGGGACGAAGATCGTTGACCGCTTTCAACCAGTTAAACTCTCGTGGACCATTGGGTGGTGGTGGCGGTGGTTGAGGGATCTGAGCCTGCTGCTGAGCTAATGCAGCGGTCACAATCTGAGCTATGACCTCAGGGGTAACAGCGTCGGGTCCGTAACCACCTGGGGGTCCCGCTCCTCGTCCTCCTCTTCCTCCACGTCCTCCTCTTCCTCCTCTTGAGACATTTAGCTGCTAAAGGATGGTGTTTGTTGTTCAGATGTTGCGTATTAATTCTAGATATCTAAATAGTAACGCGAAGTGTTTCATAACTACCCATGGACGGTATGTAGTTAGTGTGTTCATGAGTAATGTAAGTAAGGCAAAGTATGGGGTAAGGGTAACGTGCCTTTCTGGAATCCTCACTTCCCAATTCTACCCCACTTCCCCAGTTTTAAGGGCACCTATATTCTAAGTATTTCACTCGGCTTGTTTTCTCGGGCTCAGAGCGTAACTACGCTCTGATACCACTTTCTGTAACGCCCCTATTTAACATAAATGCAGCGGAAATAAAACACTAAGGCGATTACAGATCATCGGGTTCCAAACACCCGGCACCAAACCTCACCAATTACAACTTATGAAATTACAGAAGCTACGGTCTGAACTCGAGAAAACATCACATAAAAGTAATAATAACAAGATACAATAGCTCTCCAAAATTCCTAATTCCCATCCCATACACTCACTCTCTTCGTGGCCACCTGTACAACAATTCGTACCTGCATGATGAAACCAAGCAGCCCACCCCGGGAGGGGTGAGTCAGTTCCCTGGAATGGAACTGGTACAATCCTCATAACAGAAATTAAAACATAATCTTTAACAATATAGAAACTTAGAAAGAAACTCTTAAAAACCAAACAGAGGGACAAGGCACTTCAAATCACCAAGTCAAAGCAACAAGCAAGTAATAGAGATAGTCAACAATAAAGATAAAGTTAGTCAGTTAAACCACACCAGGAGTTAGTGAACATCCCATGCTCTAAGTTAGATTAAGTTCCAGTAAGAGTGGAAAAACCCAAGTAGTCACAAGGACTAGGAAAGGAAAGAAGAAATCCAAGAACTAACAACTCAAGGGTGGAATGAAACCAATTGGAAGAGATGGCTCGCTGTTGACTACGTCCGATAGGACAGGGGATATACAGCCCCTCGCTGTTTACAACGTCCGTCTGGACAGGGGATATACAGCCCCTCGCTGTTTACCACGTCCGATTGGACAGGGGATATACAGCCCCTCGCTGTTTACCGGTGAAGATGTGCGCACATCACAACAAAGACTCAGCTCATGGTTGAAAATATCCAGTCGAAAGAAGAATTTACCAAGATCAACATTCCCATATTCCCACTAGTTAACTGCACGAGCGCAATACCAAAACACTCAGTCCTACAGAGTGCAGAAGCGTAAACCCTCAGCAGAATATCTAATGAAACCAGATAAGGAACCAATACCATCAGTGTGTACATTCAAGGTCAGTTAGTCACATCAAGCTGAGTTAGTCACACAACAGTTCCCTTTCGAGATTCATTCAAGCTCAGTTAGCGTTTCTCAAAACATTCCAAGAAGTTCGTCACCAAAAGTATCTGAGTACGAGAAATCGTACCTGGTATATGTAGAAGCAGCAACCAAACTTGAAAATGCGAACTACTTCCACTAATCACCTATAATTAAAGTATTCCAAGTATTGATTAGTTAAGGCACTATAATGCTACACATCCCCCATTCTTATTAGTCTATATTTTCGTTTTACAGTTACTCCCTCCTAAGGATCTGGCTAGATCTCGTAATTAAATTTTTAATGTAAACTTATCTTACTCCATTTACCCACTCCTGATTATAGGTTTGATTTAATTAATCCCTTGGGTTACGATTGGCTAACTTAATTTGACACCTATTAAGGTTTAGGATGTGTATTTCCCCCTAATAGTCTACCTGGATGTCACACTAACCTTTAATATTTTTAATTGCCACGTAGGAATTAGGTTTATCCCAATTTTTCCCTCTTAATATGTTTCCCATAAGGAATGTTACTTCTCTTATTTACTTTAATGTATTTATATATACACTTATATTTTTCTTAGGATTTATCCAAAACATTCTTTAAGAAATTCTTATTGTATTTAATTATATCTAATATCTTTTAGACATCTCCACAACTGATATATGGTTTATAAAATAAAGTGTTTGCCCTAGTTTAATTAAGCATATTAACCTACATAATAATAATATGTAGTTTAGTTTAATACCTCGATTTATATAAGTCCCTATTTTATTCTTCTCTTATATATATATATATATTTATGTGTAAACAACTTTTACTTCACCGAAAAGATAACACCCAAAATATTTATAAACATACTGATGTAAAATGTTAATTTAGGTTTAATTATTTTCCCCATCCTAAAAAGTTAATTACCCAACCATACTTTAATTTTTGGTTACATTAAAAACCTTATATTATAGGTTATTCTTATGAAAAACTCATAAACATAATTTTTAAACCTATTTACCCTTGCCCAAAAATTCCCAAACTTAATATAAATAACTATAACATTTTAGACATATTATAAAATTTTTATTCCATAAAAATATTTTTAAATCACCCAAATAATTCCATAATACCCGTAACTTGCAAAATTCAAATTATGTTTAAAAACTTAAAACTCATATTAATTTACATCAAAATAAACTAGACTTTATAAGGAATCTATGGTTAAAATTTCAAGTCAAAATACAATCGGGAAGGCCATTAAATAAATCTAGCAAGTTAGGACTTTATTCTGGAAATAATATAAAAACTTATACTTATATTTTGAAACGTTTTAATCTTGGCCGTCCGTTTCTTTTAATCGCGATCGGGCGGCCCAGAACCCTCGAGTTCTTCAGCGTTCTCCCCTTCCGACCCGAGTACTAATCACCCTATAACTCACAATCTACAGAACGAAATTCGATGATTCTTGTTCCTATCGATTCGTAATCAAATTCCGGTTCTAATGGTACCGATTTCCCCAATTATAATGCAGTATACACCAAGTTTCGAAATCGATTCGAGAGTTAGGGTTTATTTCGGTACAGAACTTAATTTGGTTGCAATTCCTACAAATTCTCCCATTGTAATGCATAATAGACTAAATTGGCATGTGGGTTTTATCGGTGATGAAATTTCGAATGGCATCAATGGAACAATTTGGCCAGAAACTTACCGGAATTGCATTAATCGGGGTGAAACCAAGTCGACAATTCTGGAATCGGTATTTTATGCGCGTTTCAGGTACGCCCCTTCTCGAATCAACTCGCACCAACTGAGAGAGATTCGGTTCATGTAACCTATCACAATCCAAACTAGACATGTAACTCTAGATGCTAGTGGAAGAATCATTGATTTTGATGAACTAGGGAGAAAGTTATAGATCTCACAAGATCCGAGTTTACCTAGTTGGTTCAGGATGAAACTGGGCAGAATTACCGCCGTGATCGAGTGGGCAACTTTAGACAGATTTGTCTCCCAACCCAGTGCGAATCAGCCTTGGCCATCAACATGAAAGTTATAGAGGGATTAGAGATCTTCAAAACAAGGTAAAGAACAAGAAATTTGGACGAGAAATGAAGAAGTTATGGCGTGGACGAAGTTTACCCGTTTTCAGGAAAAACTGCAGTTCTGGGTTACGAACTCGCGAGGAGGCAACTTTGGATCAACTTTCCGATCATTGTAGAAGGAGTTAGATGGTGTGTGAGTAATGGTTGGAAAGAGGAAAGATAGGAGAATCGAATGAAACAAACGGCATACCAAATGGTGGAGTAGGGAAAAAGATATAGGTGTCTAAAGATCGACCCTCGACATGCCAAAACCGCTGGGAAAATCAAACGGTTAAGTGTCGGGTGCTGACTGGGCGCGACACGTGTCCTGGACACGTCAGCATCCTTCAAAATTTTGGCTCTAAACTTCAATTTATCATAACTTTGGCTAGGATGATCCGTTTTTAACGTTTTTTTATCGATCTTCATGGTTTTTCATAACCTATTTATTGGTATAGGTTTCATGGCCTGGTTTGACCATTCTCAAAAAGTCAACTCTAACAAGGCTTAATAAGCTTTAAGGTTTCTAGAATTTTATATTGACTTTTATGTTTCAAAACAATGTTCCAACACTTCCTAAAATCTTTATAATATATTTGGAGTGTTTAGAAATTTTCCCAAGATTTATTGACTTATAAATCTTATTATTAAATTCATAATACTATATAATAATGTATAATAATTAGGGTTAAATAGGAGAAAACCCCAAAATAAATTTCACAATTCCATATAATAATTTAGTATTCATAATTCCATATAATAAGTAAATTTTTAATAAAAGAAATCCCCATAAATTAATTTAAATTAATTTAGGGGTATTTCAAGACCGAGATTGTCATCGGCATCAGTTTGTAAATACTCGGTACAGTTGGAAGGTGTATGTTGTTTTGTTGCTAATGGAAAGGGATAATAATGTGTAGTCGCTCGGGAATCTAGTCCATCAGACCGGTACAATGTTTATGTAATAGCCTTGTTAGCCACGTGGGTGGTTAACGGCGTGTAACACCAACGAGTTAAGTTATGTGATGAAGTATATTTTCCGTTGCAGATTGTTGTTATGTGTTTGTTGTTGGATGGGATGTTACACCTATCATTTTTTTATTTGTTTAGTGTTTGCACTCTAGGTCTAGTGCACTCAACCTCATCATTCATCTAGTCATCATATTCTAGATTTGACACAAAATCCTTTTTGTCGTCATTTATAGTGTCAACTCCATCTTTATTTTTGTGAACTTGTGAATCAACAGTCTAGACCTTAGTTTTGGCTATGTAATTCTATTCAAGAGATACTTGTTAAAACATAAAATAGAGGTAGTTGGAGATCTAGTTTTAGAATTCATCTTCTTGAAAGGAGAAATGAATAAAAGCCTTCTATTATTCATTAATCCCTCCGTTAATTAATATCTGTCGTTTTAGGAAATGGTTCTTGTTCAAAAATATGTGTCATTCTAGCTTTTTGACACATTTTTTTCCAATTTTAACCCTACTATTCAACACAAAAGTAATTATTATCTAGATGGAAGAGTAAAAAGTAGGGGTACATGCGTCATTTTTCACCTTTTCTTAATAAGTGTGCACGTTTCTAAAATGACAGATATTATTGAACGGAGGGAGTACCATTCTATTGTAAATCATATACAGCACATTCCCCTAGTCAAGATTATATAGGGAGTAAATCTAGATTATTACCAAGGAAAATAAGACTAGAAACTTCCTAATTCTAACAAGAAGAATAAGACTGGAAACTTCCTAATACTAACGCGAAACTTGCTAAAAGAAAGAAAAAATAAAGGAAGACTAGACTAAAAGAATGATTACATAAGAAAAGACTAAAAATAAATGAATACTACAATAAACGAAAGATTACATAAGGAAAACTAACATAAAGAAAGACTACAAGGAAAGACTAAAATAAAGGAAGAACTACATATATTCCTAACACCCCTCAATATTTAGATTAAGATAGTCTAAAAAGCTTGAACTTTTGTCTCGATGAAGTGGACAAAGCATGTATTGCCATAACCTGAAACCGATCTTTGTATTCTTTGCTTGTTAAAGACTTTGTTAGCATGTCTACTAATTGAAAATTACTAGAAGTATGATAGAACCAAATCAAACCATGTTGTATTTGATCTCGAACAAAGTGTCAGTCAATTTCAACATGTTTCGCCCTCTCATGCATAACAGGATTACGAGCAATGAACACAGCTGACTTGTAGTCACGGTGAAGAGGAATGGAATGAACTTCAGCAACTCTTAACTCTGACGGTTACCGACTCAACCAAGCTAACTCAATAGTAACACACCGTATAACTCTATATTAAGCTTCCGTCGAAGATAGAGAAACATAAGGTTGTTTTTGGACTTCCAAGAAATAGTGGATCGTCTCAAAAGGATGTAGAAACCGTTCACCGATCTCTTAGTGTTGAGACATGATGCCTCATCTATACCACAATAGACTATTAGGCTAGTGTCATCTGTTTTGTTGAAAAACATACCAGTATTCACAGTTCCCTTCAAGTATTGAAAGACTCACATCGTAGAATTCTTGTATCTCTCACTTGGTTGCTGTAAAAATTTACTGAGAAGTTGAAAAGTAAAACTTAAATTTGGCCTAGTGTAACACCCCATCTCATATAACCGTGATTATCGCATAAACACTAATATATATCAACATCACAGCGGAATAAACTACAAAAGTCGGTGTTACCTCCGTTAGTCACCACGTGACTAACTAGGCTTACTACAACACCCAGTATCTTGCTACGGTCTGACAATCCTGAATATACCGAACATAAGTATTTACAACACTTTACCAAAATACATAACTGAGTCTCAAGTATCTCAAACTCTAACATAGTTTACAATAACCTCTAATATCAACAGACGGGTGTACATGCACAACCCGTACACAAAAGTAAACCCATACTAAGTCTACCCGCTCCTACTCTCAAGGTGAGTCTTCTGCTGACGCTTACCTGAAAAATTAATATGGATGCCCCGAGGGGCTCAACACCTTCACTGGTATGATTAACGTGTATCCCCCAAGCTAACGGGGCTATGCACAACTATTTTTGAAATACCCCTAAAATTTTAGAATACATATATTACAAAATATACAAATATATTATTTAGATTTCAAGTTTATTATATAGTTTATGACTATATTATATTATATACGAGCATATTATATAGTATTTAATACAATGTTTTAATAAAATAACATGTTTTAGAAAGAAGTCAGTTGTGATTTTGAATGCAGTTGTAATTATCATCATATTTATCTGGTTAGTTTGACATATTTATTTATTAAAGATTAATTTATAATAATTATTTTATGATTTAAATACTACTATGATTTTACTACATTAAGTAAGTCATTTTTAAATTGATTTTATCTTTTGGTATTTCCTAGTTTCATTTAGTTAATAATTTATAACGTTTCACATTTCCAACTTTATTTAATAAGAATACTTTTAACCTTCCATATTTCCTAACCTTTGATTTTTCTAATTTATTTAACTAGTTTTATTTGAATCCATTAATTAATTTGATTGGTATTCTCACACTCCATTGGTTTTCCTCTAGTTTACTATAAATTGAAGTCACCCAGTTTTTTATCACTACACTATCTTCCTCACGTTGCTCTCTCCTGTGATATCTCTCCAAAATTCTGCACTTTTCTCACTCTAGTCTCTCTCTTCATCTTTCTCGTCTAGACAAGAAAATAGTAGTAAGGTATTTTATTTTTGCCTGACACCAAAGAAGAAAAATCATATATTATCACCCCACTACAACTCTTCTCTCTGCTATTCTCTGTCACGAAAAAAATGAAAAGTTTATGTCATCCCTCACACTTGCACAGGTAGAAGACCTGAAAAAAAATAAAGGAAAGAAAAACACCACACACACGGAAAGACAGGGAAAAGGAAAAAAAACTCAAACTCACCCATCTCTCTACGCTTACGACTGACCAAAAAAAAAGAAAGGAAAGCTACAACTAGTCCCGTACACACTCCAGCCAAAATTCCATAACTGGTGACATCATCAAATTTGGCATTATTATCATTTCTTTTTTTTTCTTTCTATTTAACACTCACTAATGTTTAACTTTTAGCGCTATTATAATATGTTACTACTATATGTTTATATATATATATTATAATTATGCTTTATGGTAATTTATTTATAATTAGATTTAAAGTATTCGGGTATCAAATAATACCTGTTATTCTTTTTTTTTTAGTTATGAGTTTGTAAGCAAGGAGTAGTGTTTTATTCATCAGTTGATTGTGGTGCGAGTTTCACTCGAATTTCAGGTAAGTTACTGCGTTCACTATATTTTAATACCTTCGTTAAAATAACATTTTACAGTGGATGTGAAATTTGTGTGTATGATTGTGGTTTGAAACTAAATGATTGTTGAACTAAAATATTAAGCATATTATGGTTGGATCGATGGTTATATGATTATTTGATTATAAAAGTGATTAGCCCGAATTATTTTGGAAATTTTTGTGAAAGGTTATGTGAAAATGATATTATTTAATCACCATGATTTATTGCACAATTTATTTATGGCTGAAAGTGTGGATTATGATGAGATTAAGTGATGAACAATAATATCTGTCAATAATTTCAAAGAGGAGAAAACCATGGTGCATGTGGGCTGTATTAGGACACATGGATAGATGCGGGCCGCATTAGGACGCATAAGTTTGAGATACTATGGGCTGCATTAGGATACAGTTAGCCCTAGATCTACTCATTAGTCTTTTGTACTATTGGGGGTGTGCACACTTAAGGATTTAGTGGCGAGTAGGATTCCCGGCTGCATGTTGAGGTCCGGGTTACAGCTGCGTGTTGTACCCAAAGTGAGAGATGTTGTTTTGTCCCAGCTGCGCGTTGGGACAAGGAAGATAATTTAATTAATCTTGATATTTATTCTTGAGTTATTAAGGAAGCAAATGCGAAATATTATAAAAAGTTTGTTTTATGATTATGTGATAACATTGATTATGACTTGTATGGTGGTGCATTGCTGTAATGTTAAATTGTTTTCAAAGAGAAAATGATTTTTACATAGTGAAGTGGTAGCTTACTCAGTTTTTCTGACTTTATCCTGGCTCTTTGTTTGTTTGTTTGGATTTCTGCCACAGGTCCTCATAGAGTTTAAGGGATGGGACAACGACATCGCTAGACTAAGTACTTATGAATAATTTTGTCTAAACTTTGAGATAATTTTGGTCTAAACTTTTAGACTCTTTTGTTACAGACTAGTATGACTTTATCGGATTTCTTTTTATCAATAATGATGGTTTAGATTATCTGATTATTAGTTAAAGCCTTAGCACTCGTTAGCTGCGAGTGTGGATAATACCTCGGATTTAGGATTCAATTTTGCTACGTGTTAATATCAAACCTATACTGCTAAATAATTGACCTAATAAAATGTTAGAAAATCCGGGGTGTTACAATTTTGTCGTAAACATGCGATTGATTATTTGTACGACATTAATAAGAAGTACAATAAACACAATGCAATCATAAGAAGTACTCATAGCTCAAACAATTCGAATGACATAAGGAACGTTCATTAGTTAAGTGAGTTAGGTTTTTAACTCCTTAAATTGAGTAACATTTAGTTCTCATCTCAAACTTTATACCAAATAAGTCAACCGCTCTTTAATTAGATTTGGTTATACTTAGTCCATTGTTTATTTTTGTCGGGTCAAAAGTAACCCTAGCCAATGAGCTATTAACTCCATTGGTTTAAATAAAACAATATTTCTTAAATTGGGATTTAGGTGATCCCACTGCACCCTCTTAATATGCCTTCCACCACAAACAGAAATTCAAGGTGGCCGAGTCTATATGTCGACTCTAGGCGACAAGTCCGAAGACAAGTCTCAATGGAAACCGGATCTGATACAAATACCGACCTCCTCCTTCAAACACATGTGACCGGACCGTCCCGGATTCCTCACCCCCAAGTTCAGTTAGTAGAAGTCTCGAAGACATGTTTGTTAGTTAAACCTTGTCCGGGTATTAACCAACCAATATTAGGGAGTGTGTTATGCTCTCATACAATCGTTTACTAAGCATAGTTAGAAAGTCCTCAAAGACAAGTGTGTTAGTATAATGCAAACACACAAGAAAATACGGTAAACCGGTTGCATGATTTATCTTGTTACATTTAAACAAACAGCACACAACCGAGGGACACCTCATTAGCAAGCAATCTACAAGAAAACCATACCGTTCACTGTCGGTCGTCATTTGCCTATTCTCTTCCGGAATCCAATACTCAAATCCTATAACATTCATCCAATCAGTGGTTAATTACTTTTAATTAACCTAGCTTACTTAATCACTAATGATTCTCGATTAATAACTACTAAGTCACGGTAGTTTAATCTTAATCACATAAGTTAATTTCTTCTCATTATTTCTTAAGCTTGTTTATACCTCTAATGACCATTAAATATCATTAATTAACTTCTAACAACCTTATAATATCAATACCCAACAATTCCCCATGTTAGAATGTCATTAAACAACATTCTGGTGCATTTTTGAGGTGGTCCGGGTTTGAGTCCGAGGTTGTAAACCCGGACCATCTCTCGGGTGAACTCTTTGCCATGTTTTTAGGCTGGTCTGGGTTTGTGTACCGGTATGTAAATCCGGACCAAGCCACTGAAATACTCTCAGCCATGTTTTTGGTGTGGTCCGGGTTTGTGCACCGATCTGCAAACCCGGACCAAAACTAGTCTATTGCAAATTTTGATAGTTTTCACTCTTTTTCAATTCTAATCTTTTGTCCCTTTCTTCCCCAATCTTCCCGCATGTAATCTAGCATGTTTTAACATTATTTGATACCCGAAATTCTCCTAACTCATTCACTAAACTCATACTCAATCCCTTGATCATTCTTACTCAAATTCTTACTAAATTCCTAAAACTTGCAACTTAGTTTCTTAGGCTTCTAAGATGTAAATTTTTCTTTCTTCCTTAACTAACCCATGTGTTTCCTCACAATCATTTTGGCCACACCTAATGCATTATTAGTCATATTTATTTCCTTTACTCAAACTACTCAAAATGCTCAAGGTTATATTCTCTAGTTATTACCTAAACCTTCACAAGACATTATACCTCATTTTCCTTCAAATTTTGCACAAGTCTTAAGACTTCTCATACCATGATTTTGGTGTGTTAAATTCACCATTCTAAACCTCTAGTTCCTCCTAGACAACCTTAGGTCATTCTAATCCTCAAGAACACCTTAGTTTCGCATTTTCCACCAATTTAACTCTTAATGACTCCTAGTAAGTCCTAGGTCATACTACTTCACTAGAACACTAAAAACACTTGGTTTCTTACCCAAATTTTGACATGACTTCCCTACTATGTTATTATACCCAAAAGCATAGTTTTCATCCTTAAACAACCCACAATAGTCAAATCCTTAATGGATGTTCTCTACACACAAATTACACTCAAACTACACCAATTCAAATATAATGCGTAAACTTAAATTGCTTGGCACTTAGGCTGTAACACCCCTACCGCTAATCCAGACATTACCTCCTAATCCATCTCAATTACCAATACCAAAGCAGCGGAAATTCACTACAACGGTGGGTATTACAATGCCGTTAGTCACCCATGTGACTAACAAGGCCAATCCAATACAACAATTCAAATACAATATCGGTCTGATGGATTATTATACCGAGTACTCTATACAAGATACATTCCTTTCCTTATCAAATCTCAATCCAAATACAAACTTAAATCCGTTCTATACCGAGTATCTACAACCATCAAGATCGCTAACAACAAATAGAACTACAATTCAACATGGCAAATAAATACAACCTTCATTAATCACCTACCCATGCTTATACAGCAACCCCGTCTTACACTCTCGGACAAAGATCAGCTTCAAGGTACCTGTAATGTAAAAACGGTGCCCCTAGGGGCTCAGTAAATTTCTGCATATGAAATTCGTATACCCCGTGTGCTAATGGGGGTACGCCGACTATTTGGTCGAGAACATGCGATTCATTTTTAATTCAATAGACATGCTCACATACAGATGTATTCAAACAAGGAATACAATCACACTAACACAACAAGTTTGTTAGCTAGTGTGAGCCTCAATTTTAAACCCTATCCTATGTTGATTAAAGTTGATTATGATCTAAACGGGTTTTAGGTCCACTTATAACCTAAGATTAATAACTATGTCATATAACAATAATTATTAAAACCTAAGCTAGCTCACTGGAACCTATTATGAGTCGCCACCTAATTTTGACCTAGATTAAATTAGGAAAGGAGAGTTCGGGTTCGGGGGCTTGATATTCGACTTATTTAGGGTTCAAATTGCTTTCATTACCCCTAGAAGTCGTTTTTCCTCTACTTAGTTTAATTACGGCTTATTACGAGTCGTTTTAACCTAAGTGCGCGAGCTTCTGTTTTTTTGTGTTTTTTAGCATTTTTTGACAGGAAATTAAAGTGAAATTAAAAGCTATCTAAACTAGGGTTTCGGAGGCAGAATTAGGTCGAATTTTGCTTACGTCCGTAGCCACGGACCCCATGTCCGCGACCACGGACCCCAGTTCACCTAATTATACAGAAGAGTCGAAATTAAAGGAAAACAGAAAATTGTGAAGTCCGGGGCCACGGACAGGCTGTCCGTGGGTCCGGACATTATTAGAAAACCAAATTTTGAATTTTTAAAAATCCCGCCGCCGTCCGTGGGCGTCCGGGCTTACGGACAGGAGTCCGGGACCCCGGACATGACGTCCGTGGGTGCGGACCGCCCTCGGACGGCGGCGTTGAGGCCGTTCCTGAAGGTGTTTTTCGCTCAAATTTTATGGGTGTGTAGCCTGGAAGATGTACAAGACGTTGGTGATTGAAAGTTTTCAATTTGAATTCGAATTAAACATGAAACTTAGTAAACAAGTTATTGGACAGAAGCTTAATAAATAGCAATACAGAAGCGTAGAAGGGTTAGTTTAAGCCCAAATTTTGAGGCAAGATAGATAATACCTAGAGAATTAGGGAAGTGGAGTGTCTACCTGTTTTACCTTCGGATTCACAACAATTCTTCACACCGGGATTCGTCGAGTGCTCCGTTGATGGCAGACCCGAAAGGCTTTCGAACCAAGCTTCTGGTTGTTGGTTGTTCTTGCTGTTCTTCACGTTTTGGTGGTGTTTTTGGGGTTTTGATGATTATTGGTGCTTTGGGGATTGGAAAACGTGTTTAGATGGTGATTTCGGGGGATTTTCGGTATGATTTGGGTGGCCGGTGTTGGAAAACGTGAGAGAGAGAGAGAGAGGAGGCTGGTTTTCTGACTCTCTAGGGTTCTTGAGCATATGAGTTCTGATTTTATCCAAAAACCTATCCCCTTATATAGACTTTCTTAAAGATAAAGAAAATCTAGTAAAAGTAAGATTTTTTGGTATTTTAATTAAAAGACTTCCCGAAGGAATTTTGCTGTGAAATTTTAACTATGTCAAGGATGGATATTATGAATTTTCTGAGGTGGAAGCCGAATTTTTTAAATGTTGGAATATTTTTAAATTGAATTTCTTGTCAGATTCAGTCAGAAATTGCTAGAAAATTATTGGAAACTCGAAAAAATCAAAATTCCAACGCCATTATGCTTAGAATGTCATCCTCATCATGGGTTAAAATATCAAAGCATTTCAAGCTGATTTGGGCATCCTTTGGAGAGAGAGAAAGCTTATAGGAGGTCTCAGGAGCCTTTAAAGATTACCAAAACGCCCTGAAAATGACGAAGCTGCTCCCCATGCCATGGAACGCGCCGATCGAGCCGGAATCCCTCACTACTTGATTAAAATGCCTCTCACAACACCAGCACCCCGTAGACCCTAACCCAGGGGGTCAAAATTTTGGGTATAACAGATTGCCCCCCGTTAACTAGACTTTGTAGTGGATGTGAAAGTCTGGTTGATGCTTGAGTGATGCCCCAAAATTTTGGACTTCACGAAATTCTCCATGTTGTGCGAAACCACGTTGACTGCGTCCAGCTATTCGGAGGCGCTGACTACCTAAGCAACAAAACGCTGTCGAGCTATTCTAAACGCGCTGACTACCTATAAGTGAAAATGTGTCAAGCTATTCTAAGGCGCTGACTACCTGGGTGACGAAAACGAAGTAATGTCAAGCGGTTCTGAGGCGTCGACTACCTATAATACATGGAATGATGCAATGCCAAGCGATTCTAAGGCGTTGACTACCTATGATGTGAGAACTGGGTGTTATGCAAATGCGAGAATGCTGAAATGCCAACGATGCTAATGATGCTGATGCTGATGCTGATGCTGATGCTGATGATGCTCGGATGCTTCTGGGGACCGAAACCCGTACTAATGCTCCTGGCTGGACCCAATGTGGACTTATTGCCATCGCCCCCCAAGCCGGTGTGCAGGGATAACTCTTGGTAAAAACCCTGGGGACTTATTGCCTTCGCCCACCATTCGTTGATCCCGAAAATAAGTTGACATCACAAAAGGAGGATTTATTGCCATCACCTCGCCAACTTTTTCGCCGCCAGGTCTTGTGACGCGCCTGGAAAATGCAACTAGGTCTTATGACGAGCCTATATGAATGAGATGAATGCGGTGTGTTTGATAAGAGTGGGTAAGCTAAAGGGTAACGCTAGGTCTTACTACGAGCCTAAGGGAATGCAACTAGGTCTTATGACGAGCCTAAAGGATGGTTCTAGGTCTTATGACGAGCCTAAAGGGATGCGACTAGGTCTTACTACGAGCTTAAGGGAATGCAACTAGGTCTTATGATGAGCCTAAAGGATGGTTCTAGGTCTTATGACGAGCCTAAGGGAATGCAACTAGGTCTTATGACGAGCCTAAAGGATGGTTCTAGGTCTTATGACGAGCCTAAGGGAATGCAACTAGGTCTTATGACGAGCCTAAAGGATGGTTCTAGGTCTTATGATGAGCCTAAGGATGGTTCGAAGTGAAAGTGAGTAATATGTATGATGGGTCTAAATGGATGTAGAAGGATTAGGGTTTATGTCAAATCTGGAGATAGTAGGGCTCAAGATGGGCCTACGGATGTTTGGGTGTGAAGGTAGGGCTTAAGACGGGCCTGTGGGAATTTGATGTGGAGGAAGGGCTTAGGACGGGCCTGTGAATGTTTGGATGTGGAGATAGGGCTTAGGACGGGCCTGTGGGATGTGGGAATGGTTTGAACCTTTGGGTTTTGGACTTTTGGGCCTCAATCGGTGTTGTTGTTGCAATTGCTGGAACCAACAATTGCCCCCAGTATTCTTTCTTAAGGTAACCTGAGTTAGAGTTCATGGCGATTGATCGGAACGATCGATTGCCCCCAGTATTTTCTTGTGCGAACAAGTCTCGTCCTCACAGCGTCGAGTCTTATGTTTTGATGTGGTGCTTCCTACACTCGACGTGTTTGGTGTTTGCACTCGTTTCTCACTTACGAGCACAACTTCTCAACCATTGAATTTGACATTTGTTAGATTTACGCGTTCAACCTGTTACCTTCACTCGATTGGATACACAACTATTAAGTCGGAAGTCTTTTGAGCTTATAACGTGGCCATGGGGTGTGATGAATGACAACAGGATAATGGAGGAATGTTTAGGATATGTGGAGCTTTAAGGATGATCAAAGCTGCAACTTGCACCGTCTCTCGGACTTATCTTCTTTGCCTTGAAGTCATTTGGCTACTTCGTGATGACTTCGCTTGGGACTTGGAACTTTTGATTGTTTCTTGCATCTTCTTTCTTTTTTCCGATTCTGGGTTTCTTTGAGGCTTTTCAGGTTTGCCTTCCTTGAATCTCCTTTCCTTCGGGGTTCTTGTGTTTCCCGGTTTTGAACTTTGAGAGCTGTTTTTTATGTTAGCTCGTTTGGATCCTGTGTCACTTTGGGACCATTTGTGGATCGTTTCGTCATGCTGGTAGCAGTTTTGCTTCTTTGGACTTGTGAAGTTGTTGTTCAGAAGTCGGGCTCCTTGCCTCCTTTGGTCACCGGGTCGGTTATTCATCATTGGCGGGCTTGTTTGTGGAGCTTGTAGTGTTGCAAAAGAGGTTATATATGAAAAGCTCAGCGGGGGTGCCTAGGGTGTAATGTCAGGGTTCATAAGCTTTTGGTTGTGTGGTACTGTGCCTAGGTGCTTCGTCACCCCTAATAGTTGTGTATCCGTTCTTTGTTACTTTTCATAGGTTTAAGCGTAAATTTACAAAATATCTCCTTCGGTTGGAGTCATGCCGTTTACCTCGCCTTTGAATGTGACCTCTCCGGAGTCGTGTAAAAATGACACGCTTTTTCGCTCTTGGTTTTACCGCTCAAGGCACTCTTGCGAAACGTTCACTTAGAGACTTGTTTGCACATTTAAACAAACGAAATAAACATTATCGTTCCTTAACTCAGATTGCCCCCAGTATTGTTGTGGGGTTTTCTTGACAAACCTTAGAATGCCCAAGTTATTTGTGGAGGGTGATTGCATGTGTGAGGATGGTGGTGAGTGGTGATGGGGCAATGGCTGAGTGATTTTTTTTTCCCTTTTTTTTTCGTCGGCAGCAGTTTTGTTTTTAAGCTTTGGCGAAATGGTAGAAATGATGGAACGCTGTGACATGTGGGATGGCTGTGATGGAGGTGGCGAGTGTGTGGATGGGAAGGCGGTTCTGTACAGGGGGTTTCGAAGGTTCTTACTCTTACATGTTTGTGGACATGCTTTATGAGAGAGGTTTCTTTCCCTTCCTTCTTTTCTTTCCTTCTTTTCTCTTTGCACGCGAACAAATATGTAAAGATCAAAACGTGAATAAAGAAGAAATTTTATTGATAACCAAAGAAGTAACAATGGTACCGAGTACCGATTAAACAGGAAAACAACTGAACTAGCTAGAGAACTTAAAAGAAAAGGAAAAGGACAAAAGCTACGCGAAACAACTTAAAGGGAGAAAAACAAAGATTCCTAGTGGTGTTCTGGCATAGGATTCCCGAAGATATTCCCGCGCTCTGAGAACTGAAGTCCCTGGTCAATCAGGTCTTGGATCTTATGCTGTAGGGCCCTGCAATGATCGGTGTCGTGACCTGGTAACTGATGGTAGAGACAGAACTGATTCGGGCTCCTGCCCAGACGGGTGACTCCTGGTCGGGGCGGAAGAGGCTGCAAGATGTTCTGCTCCTGGAGCTTTTTCAGAGCATGACTCAAAGGCCGACCGATGTCTGTGAACTCTCGCTGATTAAAATCCAGTCTTAGAGGTGGTACCGCTCGATAGTTCCTCCCCTGCTCCCTTGGCTGCTAGACTGCATTCACCTCGTACTGTCCCGTGTACCTCTGCGGTGTGCTCTGTGCGTAAGCTGCGGTCGGGTAGGAGGCTTTCGCTGGTTCGGATTTTGGGAACTTTGAATTACTTCCGGATCCGCGGGGATATCCAAGCTTTAAGTCTCCCTTGTGGATCTTTTCCTCCAAAACTCCTACCTGGCCCATGAGCATATCAAAGCTTGGAAAGTACATATACTTTAATTCATCATTGTACTGCTTTTGCATGTTCTCAACAATCATGTGAATTTGCTCCTGCTCATCCATCCTTGTGGGCATGCCTGCTGCCTTCCTCCTCCACCGCTTTATAAAGTCAGACATGGATTCACTTCCCGTTTGGCGCATGCTGGCAAGGTCAGACCGGGTGATTTCCAAGTTTTTAGCATACTCGAAGTGAGTCAGGAAGGCTTCACATATCTCCTCGTATGTCTTGGTGTTCATTCTTTGAGTTAGGTACCATCGTTGAGGAATCTCGTCTAGGTACCGGGCAAAAACCTTGGCCTTTTACATATCATTGAGCCTCAGGATAGACATCTCTCGATCAAACATCGCCAAATGAATCTGGGGATCGGTCGAGCCCTTGTAGAGAGCCAAAGTGGGGAGCTTCAGCTTTGCGGGTAGCTCAACGTCTGGATAGGATCCCATGGAGAGGTAGTCAAAGCCAGCAGGTTTACCAGCCTTTTCCATGCGCTCGATGCGCCTCAGAGCCCTATGAACTTCAACAGCTAACTGGTTCCCAAGAGCACCACCTCCGTATCCAACATGGGTGTCATGTCCCTCCAAGGAGATATTGTCCATGCCATATAAAGGGTTGACAAATCCTTGCAGCGGTCCTTCCCGTCTTGCTGCCTCCAAGGATCCTATTTTCTCATGGAGCTCAACTGTTGCCGCTGTATGCCATGCCTCCAGGGCTTCAATGGCAGCTTGATGTTTCTGTTCCAGGCTGGCTATTCGATCCTGCTCCTCCGCTGGACCCCCAGTAGTCCTGCTTTGGGCTGCCGTTTCCAACGCAGCCAACTTATCCTCCAGCTTGGTGATTGTATCCACATATTTGCTTTCGAGTGCCTGGATTGCTTCCTGGTGCCTCAAATCAAAATTTCTCATGAGTGCCTCAACAGAAGTGTTCTGGTTTTCCCCCCCTGCTTGCTGATCCTCCTGAAGGATATCGTCATGGACCTGGACCGACATGTCAGATGAGCTGGAGTCTACTTCGGGCCGGAATGATGGAAGTGGAGGAGTAGGCAGTCGGGTCAAACGTCCGGAACTTCTGTCACAGCGCCTTTCTGAAATCTTGCCTTCTTTCTGTTTTAGGACAAAGGGTGAAAACAAAAACCATCAGGCACGAATGTTCTAATTACAGGACTCTTTTTTGGACCCTTATGTTCTAATTACAGGACTCTTTTTTGGACCTTTCAAGCCTAGCGGGCTGGAGGTTTTTGGCATGCGAAATGGGCCAGCAATCCTAATGGGAGCCTTTGAGCTTATTCTGAGAGGGTGATTTCGTGGAGGTAAAGGCATTTGGGCCACTGAAATCCTCAAGTGTTTCATTTGGACTGGGGGGAGATTGGTGGATCGATATAGACATTGGGCCTGAGGCCCAGGAGAAAGAACGCATGCACAAATGTCCTCACAAAATGACTCAGTCCAACGGGTACAGGTCAATCCGGAGAGGTGCTTGGGGCGCCGGCCCAGATCACCAAAAAGGAATAGGGCTTGCACGCTATTCTCATTGGGCCTCCCCACTTTTTTCACATCACCTAAAGGTGTGCGTCTACGGTCGGGTCTTTGACTGACCGAACAATGGGCTAGGTAAGGGTACTTGCCAGGAAAATGCTTGGGGCTAAAGCCTAGGTATTAAGGGTGTGTGGTTAGACGACACCCTCCTCTTTTCCCCCACTTATTCACATCACCTAAAAGGTGTGAGTCCCTGACAGGGGACCCTCAAATGGGTCCCGGGGTGAAATTGGTTTGCGTGGACCCTCGCTCTCATATGATGCAAGGGTGCAAAAATTGAAGTGCGCACGAAAGTAAACAAACAGAGTAAATAAAGCCATAAATAAACATTTTCAAGTTAAGCCCTCTTTCTTAAAATTAAACAAGTTAAAATTAAGAAGTTTGTCCCCAGTAGAGTCGCCAGTCTGTGAGCCTCGATTTTAAACCCTATCCTATGTTGATTAAAGTTGATTATGATCTAAACGGGTTTTAGGTCCACTTATAACCTAAGATTAATAACTATGTCATATAACAATAATTATTAAAACCTAAGCTAGCTCACTGGAACCTATTATGAGTCGCCACCTAATTTTGACCTAAATTAAATTAGGAAAGGAGAGTTCGGGTTCGGGGGATTGATATTTGACTTATTTAGGGTTCAAATTGCTTTCATTACCCCTAGAAGTCATTTTTCCTCTACTTAGTTTAATTACGGCTTATTACGAGTCGTTTTAACCTAAGTGCGCGAGCTTCTGTTTTTTTTTTTTAGCATTTTTTGACAGGAAATTAAAGTGAAATTAAAAGCTATCTAAACTAGGGTTTCGGAGGCAGAATCAGGTCGAATTTTGCTTACGTCCGTAGCCACGGACCCCATGTCCGAGACCACGGACCCCATGTCCGAGACCACGGACCCCAGTTCACCTAATTATACAGAAGAGTCGAAATTAAAGGAAAACAGAAAATTGCGAAGTCCGGGGCCACGGACAGGCTGTCCGTGGGCCCGGACATTATAAGAAAACCAAATTTTTGAATTTTTAAAAATCCCGCCGCCGTCCGTGGGCGTCCGGGCTTACGGACAGGGAGTCCGGGACCCCGGATATGACGTCCGTGGGTGCGGACCGCCCTCGGACGGCGGCGTTGAGGCCGTTCCCGAAGGTGTTTTTCGCTCAAATTTTATGGGTGTGTAGCCTGGAAGATGTACAAGACGTTGGTGATTGAAAGTTTTCAATTTGAATTCGAATGAAACACGAAACTTAGTAAACAAGTTATTGGACAGAAGCTTAAACAAATAGCAATACAGAAGCGTAGAAGGGTTAGTTTAAGCCCAAATTTTGAGGCAAGACAGATAATACCGTAGAGAATTAGGGAAGTGGAGTGTCTACCTGTTTTACCTTCGGATTCATAATGATTCTTCACACCGGGATTCGTCGAGTGCTCCGTTGATGGCAGACCCGAAAGGCTTTCGAACCAAGCTTCTGGTTGTTGGTTGTTCTTGCTGTTCTTCAAGTTTTGGTGGTGTTTTTGTGGGGTTTTGATGATTATTGGTGCTTTAGGGATTGGAAAACGTGTTTAGATGGTGATTTCAGGGGATTTTCGGTATGATTTGGGTGACCGGGTGTTGGAAAACGTGAGAGAGAGAGAGGAGGCTGTGTTTTCTAACTCTCTAGGGTTCTTGAGCATATGAAGTTCTGATTTTATCCAAAAACCTATCCCCTTATATAGACTTTCTTAAAGATAAAGAAAATCTATTAAAAGTAAGATTTTTTGGTATTTTAATTAAAAGACTTCCCGAAGGAATTTTGCTGTGAAATTTTAACCACATGTCAAGGATGGATATTATGAATTTTTTGACGTGGAATCGAATTTTTTAAATGTTGGAATATTTTTAAATTGAATTTCTTGTCAGATTCAGTCAGAAATTGCTAGAAAATTATTGGAAACTCGAAAAATCAAAATTCCAACGCCATTATGCTTAGAATGTCATCCTCTATCATGGGTTAAAATATCAAAGCATTTCAAGCTGATTTGGGCATCCTTTGGAGGAGAGAGAAAACTTATAGGAGGTCTCAAGAGCCTTTAAAGATTACCAAAACGCCCCTGAAAATGACGAAGCTGCTCCCTATGCCATGGAATGCGCCGATCGAGCCGGAATCCCTCACTACTTGATTAAAATGCCTCTCACAACACCAGCACCCCGTAGACCCTAACCCAGGGGGTCAAAATTTTGGGTATAACAGCTAGTATTAACTTACACTTAGGTCTCGAGGGTTTCTACCTCACTATGCCTTTGTTACTCATTCATCGTCTTCCCATTCTCTTGGGTTACTCTTCCTCAAGTTCTCTTATTCTCAATCTCAATACTCCATTCTCAACTCTTAAGTTCAATTCTTAAATTCTCAAGTCTTGATTCTCAAGTTCAATTCTCAAATCTTTTTATCAAATTCTCAAATCTTAAGTTCTCAATGGGATGTCTTTTAAGTCATTACCCATGACCTTCGGGCAGAGTCATACACAAGACTCACCACCGGGCTTTCTACTACAAGTCTTACTTCCCCGGTTTCGACCCTACTCTAGGTCTAGCATGGTGGGAAGGTTCGACTATCAAACGGAACTGCCTACTTAGCTCCTCAAATCCTTTGATGTCCGGTTCTCTACCGGACTACTCAAATTCCCAAAAATCCTCTCTCGGAGTTATTTCATAATCTCATAGATTAGCCTAGAAGTATCCCTCTTGATATCATCTAGTAACTTAGGGAATTTCTCAATGTTTAGTATTCTCAGTTTTAAGGGTTTCCTTATCTTATTGAACACTTTTATGTTCGGGACTTCTTCTCAAATTAGGTCGGATCCTCATATTGTGGATCGACTATCTCTAAAGGAGTTTGATGGTCCTTTATATGTATTTTACTTTTCTCTTGGGTTCCTTTCTTAGAACAATCATCATCTTCTAAGTAGAGGTTTACTATATCTTCCACTCTTGTTTGTGTTCGTGGATTATTTCAATTCGGTTCCATCACCGTTGTCGGGAGTTTACTACTCCCGTACATCTCTCTCACGTTCTAGTGAGCTCATAGGTTGCATTATCGTTTCTTGGTTTGATAGTTTTCGTGTGTTTCTACGTTTTTGTTATTTCGAGAAACGACTCATTCTACGAGTCACTAACCACATAACACTCATCTACGAGTCGGTCCATATCAATAGGTTGGACCACACAATCATACAAGGGTGGTTAGTACACACATCATGCATCAAGATATACAAACAAGCAATAGAACATTTTTCATGCTTTATCTTGATTAAGCCAGCACACAAAAATACAAATCAGAGTAACACCGTTAGCATACGGGGCATGAGAAAATCATACCTTTCACCATGGGTTACTTTACCACGTCACTTTAAGTTCCTCGGTTTACACTTGATTCTCTGATGACATTTCAAGTGTTTCTATTAATAACAAGTACTACGGTATGTAATAATTAATACTCCCGTAGTTTAACCCCGTTACCCCGTTAATCTTAGGTTCTTAGGGCATATTCTTCTTGCCATGATTACTCTACCAATGGCTTACTATTAATGCCATTTTTTTGTTTGACCCGACCGACCCACCCTGGGTCGGTCCCCTGGGTCGGTCGGGTGCAGAGGCATTGGTTTCCAAAAATTCTAGTCCAACCGACCCAGCCAGGGTCGGTCCATTGGCCGGTCGGATGCAGAGGGCATCCTGATTGAAAATTCCAACTTGACCGACCAAGACAGAGTCGGTCCCCTGGGTCGGTCGAATGCAGAAAGCTCCGAGTTTACAGATTTCAGGCCGACCGACCCTACTAGGGTCGGTCCCAGGGTCGGTCTAGCCTAGTACCCTGTTTTAATTACTCATTTTGAACTCCAAATTCACCTCAATTCTTACCCAATCTTTCCTAATCATTCCACATGTTTCCCAACATGTTTAACCACCTTAAAACACTCTTAGTCATGCTCTAAACCTCCTCACATCATTTCTCAAATTCTTTACCCAAATCCTTGCTCACTTTCAACAAATTTCCATCCTCACTTTTACATTGCACACTTGTGCATTTCTAACTTCCTCTTGGTGGTCACCTCTTGTTCTCACCCATTTTGACCATTCCTAACTCATCCTAGCCAATTGTATTAACTATACTAAAGTCCATCCTCCATTTCCAAGATTATAAACACTAACTCTTTTCCTTGGAATTCTAAGGTCTTCACAAACCATTTGCTGTAGATTTTGCATACCCAAATCTCCCTCATCCAACTACCCTTTCATGGGGATTAATCCACTCAACTCAGCTCAATAAACACCTAGGTTCTCTAATTCACAAAGTCACCTTAAACACTTAGTTCCTACCAAAATTTCGTCATAGTTTCCCTACAAACCTAACATATCCAAGATCATCAATTTTCACTCAAATCAATCCTAAACTAGCCACATCCACAAGGGATCCTACCAGTACACAAGCTCAATCCAAAATTCACCAAAATCTCTTTAAACAACGATATCAATATAGAATTTCAAATCACTTGGCTCTAAGGCCCTTAATTCAAACAACACTTCACCATGTTCCCTCCTAGCCATCAAACACATTCTCTCACATACTTTGGGTTCATTATTTAATTCAACCCATCCCTAATTCTTAAAATACATAGATTATCATTAAGGTAAGCTTCTTACCTCAAATTCTCAACTTTTATTTACAATTCTTCTTTTCTCCATTCTCTTGGCTCCAAAATCGGCCAAGGCAATTCAAATGCCCACTACACTACATTACCATTCAAAAGGGCAATGAGACTAAGTACAAGCACTTAGGCACATTAAAATAACCCTAGGATTCAAAAGAGGCTTAAGGTACAAAGTTAGAGTTTACCTTTGGAAGTTCTTGAAGAGGTTTTAAACCTTGAGTAAGAAGGGGGGTCCACCACCATTGGGGACATGATTCAAAGCTCCAAAACAAGGAGAAAACAAGGTGTTACAAAGGGGAAAAAATCAGCCAACTAGGAAAGGGAGGAAAATGAGTTTTCTTTGAAACTTTTTACATTAGGAGAAAGAGGAGACTCCAAGCTTCAAGAGTGTGTAATTTTCTCTTTAAATGGGGTATACCCATGGAGTTGAACTTCTTCCTTTTAAGATGAAATACCCCAAACCTTTGTATGTTGTTTAAATGTTAAACCATGGTATATTAAGGCTAAAAAGTGCCTTAGAAACATCAGTGTACAATTTAAACCATAGTAAAACAATAAAGCACTAAAAGACAGTTTGAGCAAAAACATGCTCTAAGCTTGGAGTGAACTTGGTTAGGACCCAGAGAGCCTACCAAGACTTAATAATATTCAATTATGATTTGATAAGGCTAATTAAGTCCTTAGGAAACTTTGGTAGACAATCAAACCAAAGAAAACGCAAGAAAACACCTTAAAGACAATTTAAGCAAATACTTGCTCTAGACTTGGTGTAACCATGTAAAATACCTAAAGGTCATTCTTAGACCTTATAAACATGCTAATGAACATGTTAAACCAATTACCAAAGAAAACCAAGCTTGAAAACAAGCTAAAACACAAAATGTGCTTTAAGAAGGCTTAAAGCACATTTTTGAAAAATTATCTTGTAAATGGGTTTTGAGTGGCTAAATGTCCATCATTACTCTTTAATCAACATGTGTACTACTTAGTATCACATTAGGAATTCTAAATCAATGGGAAATCAAAAATTTCACAATTATGTGCCTTAATTTGTGAATAGTGCTCAAATAGTGCTAGTTTAAGTTATAAGTCAACATAAGTTGTTTAGATGGTCAAAAAAGGCCATATATATGTTATATATTGAAGGGGCCACGGTTTTAAGGTGGGAAGTCACCAACCTAGTCATCCAACTAAAGAAAAGAAAAAGAAATAAAGTAAAGTTACTATTAGCTTTTAAGCTTAAATATCTTGCAAAAGTGAAACCTCTCACCTCTCTTCTTCATTTCCTTGCCTTCCCACCGTGTTCTTCCTCTATTCTTCCAACCAGAACCGAGCTTGCTACAGCCCCTCTCTTCTCTAACTTCAATTGCTCACCAAATGTTCATCAATGCTCCAAATCAAATTCTAAGACCATATTTGTCTTAGTTAGACCAAGCTCTTCACTCCTATCTTTTCAAATCTTCAAGAACCCCATTTTGGTGCCATGGAGATTCACCATTGAAGGAGCTTGAGTTCATATTTTTATGCATTGTCATTCTCCTTGGCTTCAAGGTAAGGAAAAACTCCATTTCCTCTTGTTTTTGGTATGTGACCGAAAATCACCATTTGATGGTGTCTTCCCTTGTTCTTTCACAGCTCCATTTCAATCTTCAAAGGACTAGGAGGAGTCCTACCTTGTTTCTTAATCAAGTTCTCTTTCAAATTCTAAAGGTAAATGTCATTTTAGTGTATTAAAACACTTATGTTAAACTAGGGTTTGTATATGAGTTTAAGTATGAATTCTTAAGCTCATTGCCTTGTGTGTGTGTGTGGATAGAAGGTTGACAAGCAATCAAGGTCATTGCCGAATTTTAAACAAGGAAACAAGAAAGAAGTTTGTGAGGAAAGGAGGTAAATGTGCTAACCTAATGTAGCTTGAATGCATTAGGAAAAATGAGCTTTTATTGTTCACTAAAACTACTTAAGGAGCTAATGGTAAATGAGTTAGTAAAATGCTCTCAAGGAGTTTATTAAAGGCATATATGGGGTTGTGTGTAATTACAGGTTAAAGGCAATTATTATGTGGGAAATTCAGTGTTTAAGGTTTATGCAATTTAAGGGCCTAAGAGCCATGCTATTTTAGGGCCTAAGTGCCAAGCAATTTAAGCTTATGCACTATATTGTGATGTAGTGTAGTTTAAAGGTTTAGATGTGTGTAAAGAACATTATTTGTGAAGATGAATGTCTTGGATGGTTAACGGATGAAAAACAATATGTTTGTGTGTATTAAATGAGTAAGGGTTCTTGGTTATATTAAGGTGAAAAATTATGTGTTTTTGTGTTAGGTGATACAAGGGAAACTATGTCAAAATTTGGTTAATGAACAAGGAGTTTTAGGTGTTCAAAATGATGTTTGGTGACCTAGGTTGAACTAGGAATGATTAAGGTTTAAATTGGTGAAAGAAGGTGAATTAAGGTCTTTTTAGGTGTTAAAATGTCTTGGGTCTTATCTTGGAGGAATTAGGATGCAAATGAGAAATTTAAGGATACTACAAGTCATGGTGAGATTGTGTTAAGAATTTATACAAGTTTTTGGTACCAATGAGGAAGTAAGGTGTTGTAAGGAAGATGTGTGAACTTGTGGAGAAAGTTCTTGGAAGGACATAAAGTGTTTTTGGTGGGCTAAATAATGTGTGGGAACATGCTATAAACCTAAGGGGGAAACATTATAAGTGTTGAGCATTTTGGCAAGAAATGAGAAAGTGTTTAAGGGTGTAGAAAATGAGGTTTTTGGCACGTCCGAACTACCGTCCGAACTTGGAAGTTTGGACATGCCCTTTTGCGTTTAAGTTTTCTGAGCTTCGTCCAGTGTCCGAACCACCGTCCGAATTTGGAAGTTCGGACACACCCATCTCTATTCTCTGGTTTGGCCTCGAACAGTGTCCGAACTTTGGAAGCTCGGACGCATGTTCGGACATTCGTCAGTTTGCACCCTTTTGAGTCTCGAACAGTGTCCGAACTTGGGAGGTCCGGACACAAGTTCAGACAAGGTGCTGTTTTGACCAAAAACTTTGTTTAAGGTTAGAAAATGATATCTAATGATGGGGATTGATAAGTAATGATGTTATGAGATTGTTAAGGACATGTTAAGTGAGCTATAATGATAATTGAGTGGGTGAAAAGTTGTATTACAATGTAAAAGTAAAACAAGTTAAAATTGTGAAGTTATTTAACTGATTAACGGGAGTAAGTCATGAGCATTAGACTTTAAACAATCAAGTTACCCCGGTGTTAATGAAAGTAAATGTAATGTTACCAGTTGTTCAAAGATGTTACGAGGAACATGTGATGGCACGTTAGAGTGAAACCCCGGTGACAGGTATGGTTTTCTTGCAACCTGTGTCCTACCGGATTACACCGGCTTGTATGCCAATGTGTTTTTCTGTATGTTTGCCACGTTGTAAGATAAAACATGTAATGAGTTTATAGTAATTCATTTATGTGGCGTGTTCAATTCCGATACATTTTAACCTCGAAAGTGTTAAACCTTAGCTAACTGAGTCTAGGATCACATGAGAGATCGGTATTCGGATTTAACGACCCGAACCATGGGACATTCTAACCACGGCTATGCGTGAGTTAATTGTGTGCTGTTTGTGTGTGAGTGTATGGACCTCCCTCGTGCGTTTAACCCAGTTGTAATACCTTATGGTGTGTCGGTGTAATAGGTTCCATAATGGAGCTCTTACTGTTTGCTTATAAGTATATATGTACTAATGGGGGGTGAGGAATCCGGTCGTTCCGGTCGCGCGTTGTTTGGGAGTGGGTATCCATCCTTGCTTTACCTTCCTCTCTGTTAAGGTTGATTTCCTTCTTGGTCTTCAATGTCCCACTAGCTTACTCCAAAGCTTACCTATCCTGACTTATGATCGGCCTAGGGGGAATATGTGATTGTGTGGTGTGTTCGGGTCACTATATCCGATCCATCTTAACTTAAGTTACTCGTCCGACTATTAGGACGGTAATGAGTGTTGTATAACGAGCTTAACGTGAGGGTAATATCATTCTCAAGGCTCACAAGTGAATTAACTAAGTTTGGGTCAGTTCCTAAAGAGAACCGTTCCCGTTATGTTATGTGTTATTATTGTACTGCAATTCCTGTTGCGATGTTATGTTATATGTACGTTGAAGCGTGAAATGTGTTGTTATGTGGAGCACGTGGATCATGGATATGAATCCCAGTTTATAATAAAAGGCGTTTAAGGATAACCCGATTATTGGGTAAGTGTCGTCTTTTAAGGAAGTAGTTCCATTAGAGGAGAACCCTCTAGGGTAAAGGAACACAATGAGTGATTTATCAAGTATGGATGTGTTGTCTGTATTGTTGAGCCCCATAGTGGTGGGATGTAATGTGTTGTGTGTTTATAGTTACATGCACGATTCAAATATAATCAACCGCATGCTAAGACGACAATTAGTTGTGCGTGGCTCGGCAGCATGCGGGCTGCGGGATTACCGTACCAGCAAAGGTGCTGAGCCCCTTGGGGGCCACCCTTTCTTCTCTTTCCTATTTCAGGTACAAGGAGCTGGAAGCCGTTCGAGAGTAGGACGGGGTAGTCGTTTGTACATGGGTAGCCATTTAAATTGTTTATGTATCGTAGGTGTAGTAAGACCGAAATTGTTATCAGCATTTGTTTGTAGATGCTCGGGAATCTAGGCCATCAGACCGATACAATGTATATGTATTAGCCTTGTTAGCCACGTGGGTGGCTAACGGCGTGTAACACCATTGAGTTAAGTAATGTGATGAGTCAAGTTTTCCACTGCGATTTGTTGCTAAGTGTATGGTTGTAGTTGGGGTGTTACAAAAAGTGTTATCAGAGCGAAGTATCGCTCTGATGACTGAATTACCGAGCTTAGGAAGTACCGAGTTAGGATTTTAGTACTTTGGGTTAAGGGTTGAGAGATAGCATGAGAGATACGCTAGTTAGGTATTACCAGTGTGTACTGGAAGCCTACAATATCCTTCCCGCCCTCCACAATCCCTGTTTTATAACTCGGGAAAGAACGCCAGAGAGGTGAAAGTCCTCTCTTACTCGGGAATACCCGATCTGGCTACTATTAAGTACCTCTGAGAGTACGGAGAACCTGTCATACGGTAGATCCCGAAAGGTGGGAATCCCGGAGACGGTTTCTACCTGAACAATGTTAACCACATTTAATAGCGAAGAATGAAGAATTTTGTGTATAAGAGAATAGAATTTCCAGCAACCTGGGTCGACATGCTGAGCAGTCGAGAACAACCAGCTTGCAACGCACTAACCGTGCAACAGGCAAGAAGTGAAGTAATGGAACCCGGGACGAGTGTCTACGGGACCACAGTTGTTAAATAATACATTGAGGGTATACCAACCGACAAAGGAACTAAAACGTAGTACCCAAATAAGGGACAAGTCTCAGTAACCACGACAAATGCGTGGAACGGGCTACGAAGGAGATACAATACTAATTGAGAAGGGGTCTCCCAAAGTGGGAAACACCCTAATTAGTGGTTATCATGTGAAGACAGTGAGAAGTACCCAGAAGATTTATTGTTAAGACTGTAAGACCTAAGTAAGGGACAACAAGGCCACTGATGACAGTGCGGGTAAAAACAATACCACAACCGGTATGGGTTGAACCGGAAGCCAGTTAGCATGGCGCACTTGCCATGGCAAGTGCTGCTATAACAGGGCAGTTCGGGAAAATTTTAACAACTACAAAGTACCATGAAGTTAAGTGAGATCATCATAACCGTGGAAGGGCTTGATAGCCTAAGCTCTGTAATTGGAAATACACCAGTTAGCAGGAAGCTAGACTTGGTTAAAGCAAGGAAACATTGTGAAACCACGAAAATTTTTCTTTCAAACTCGGATGTATCTCAAACTCTTTTTCAAAACCAATTTTCTTTCAAACCAATACCTATTTCTAACCTTCTTTTGAAACCAGTAAACCCAAGGGTAGCAACCCGAGGGAATGGATTGAGTTCATGGTAGTACAACAGTGGATAGACTTTCCCTTGATTAAGTTCGGGAAGCACATAATGCATATTGTCACAGGACAATATAAGGGAGTTGACAACAGAATACTTCACCTAGGCGTGTGACGGACACTACGAGTGTACCAATTGTAATATGGGACGACCGCACTCCGATAGGAGCTTGTGGGCCTGACAGACCTATTTATGGGTTAGTTGGGTAAGTAGTAATGTATCAGTAGGGTACCCCACATATGTATACGAGTAGAGTCCGGAACACGGGAAGTAGTCGACTCCGTATTATGGTCAGCAGTATAAGTCAAACAAGAGCTAAGGATTACCATGAATGGTTAAAGTAAAGGAACTCAGTTTAGTTAACGGGACTAAAGGAATTAGTGAATTCATTTCAAGGAAGTGTTTAAGAGTCAGGAGGTGTGAAGTGCACTAACTGTTATGTAAAGACATAGCATATGTCTTAAGGATCCTCAGGGATAAACATGATAGCTGGAACGGTGACCCAGCCTATACACGACAAGGCAGATGCCTAATGTGGACATGTTAATGTGCAGCGAACGGGATGAAATTCCCAGAATGAGTACCTACACTACCAGGAAATGTTGATCTTCACAGAAGAAGATAGTAAGCCAGTTAAGAACGCAAAGCGGCGTAGTTTATTTGACGCACCAGTAAGTGCAAGCCACAGGTAATGGCATAACTTAGTAACACCCAGGAGCAGTCCTTGAAGGGTGTTTGCATCAACAATTGTTGAACGAAATAACGTGACAGAAACACAAGGGTTGAAACTAACACCCAGTTTAGACATAAGTTGTCAGGAGACGGACTGACAATCCTAAGGGGCATCCCATGAAAGGAAACGTGATGCAACGACCTTGTCATGGAGCCCAACACAACCTATAAACCATGTAATGTTGTACAGAGAAGTACATCTGTGTGAACAGCCTACATTGAGCAAGCTCGAGGTAGAGAGGCTTATAAGCCACAAACAAATGTGTTATGTAAATTTGATCGATTGTAGAAGTCTATGTTGTACAAGTGAATAGAGCGGAGAAAGAACCACTACTTTATGAGTGGGGATACCCCTCGATATTGTGAAGCCGCTGGAGCGGTAGTTATGTGAACCAAGTTCAAGAAACATGTTAAGGATTGACCATGTTGTCATTGCGAGAGAACAGATAGTTTGGTAGCATGTGTGTATAAAGTGAAGCACCAAGCTGAATAACGCCGGCTTGTGACTCGAGTGATCAACGCTCAAGGAGCATTCGGTAGTCATCCAAATGAAGGACGAACCAAAATACTAATGATGTAAGTATATGAGTGGAAGCTAATATGACAGTGAATACCATATAAGTTGATGTTATACAATGAGAGAGAGCACGGTGCGCAGTAAGCGACCGTTGTATAAGTGTTGTTAAATAATAATATGGCAGATAAGACCATTTATGAATTAAAATCAGTGGAGATGCAAGGTAAGTGATGATAAACAGATTGGGCAATGAGCCAATAGTTGGTACTATGTGATAAGGAACTCAATGTGGATTCCCATTGCTAATAAGAGATTTACTGTCAAAAGTTTACGCCTCTGCACGCTGTATGACTGAGTGTTTTGGTATTCCACTCGTGCAGTAATGATCGAGTGGGATAGCTAGGATTCGGGAAATGTTAATTATGGAGGAAACAGAAAGCGGCTTATAACGCTATAAGGACCGAGGCATAGGAAATGCAAGGTCGTATTAATGAAAAAGTACTTGTATAGCACCGAATGTGGAGCCATGATTAAGAATAAGTGACTACAGTAGCACTAAATACCAAATATCGGTATGGAATATACCTCAAGCGTGGGAAATAACTGAGAGAGCACTACACATTAGGTAGTAGCTCAACCTCAACCGATAGTAAGTCGGAAGGAATCAAGTCAATCATTGTGAAATACGTACCAGTTTACGCAGTAAGTTATTAGAGAAGTGGATGGAAAGTTCTGAAACTCACCGAATTCGCTCACGGTAAGAGGTACCACGCGTCGGTTGAGAAACTGTTATTACCAAGATGAAGGTGATAATTGGAGATGTACAATACAGTAAGAATAATGTATGGGGCAAACTAAGCTCTACAGTTATCAAAGTTGCGCAGCAGAAACTAGTGAGTCAGTGATTCAAGTGTTGAATGTGCATGGTGAACATGAGTGAATGGCTGATTATTAACGCCTAGAAGCCTCACAGGCCAGAACCGAAACCAGTTAAGAGTTAAAGCAAACTCCAATGAGAATGCTTGGTTTAGGAACTAAACCGCCAAAATGGTTAAGATCCTCTAACTGGAACGCATTGTATAACAGACCGCGTACATGGTTAACATTTTAAGCCAATGTTCAGTGATTGATTACGTGGGCATAATCCCTTTTAAGGGGGGTAGAGCGCAAAACCACTTAGTGTGTATTACCGTACAAGTGTACGTGACCTATGGTGTGCATAACACAAAATAATTTGTTTTGATGATTGGTGCACAGGTTAGATAAACATATGCATTCATTCATGGTTTAATTGTGGTAATTTCGCACAAAAGATGCGAATGCCATTGTGATAAGTGTGTATACTTTGTGAACAATTGTGTGTGTTAGTACAAGTGTAAGGGAGTAAAGAAACTCCCGGGGAACTAAAACCCCGACAGTACATGTTTACAAGATACTAAATACAATACCGTGTATTGTATTTTGGTAAAAGTATGTATATATACAGTATTATGAGTTATGAATAGGTAAGAAACCGACATAGAACCTAGTGAGAATTGGATTCCCTAGGTAACTTGATTAAAAGTGAATGGAAATAACTGATAGACGAAGTTCTATCCCTTGTAGATGTTATGATCATGATTAGAATGATTAAAAAGATAGAAAATTGGAAATAGTGATTTACTTGATGCTTGAAATTGAAGTGGGAGGTGAAACTTGATTTCATGAGATCAAGGGAAGCCGAACACAAATTGGGGTGGAAGGATAGTTCAACACTAATGCTGATCACATCAGGGTTGGATGACTCTTGAAACTCCCTGTAAGTGGTCACAAATAACCACGCTAAGAAAGATGCAAAGAGCATAAATTGGACTTGGAGTTGCGTTGTGTTTTTCAAAAAGAATTTTCAATTGGTATTTCCAAAATAGTCGATTAATATTTTGAATAAAGGATTCTCTTATATACTTAACCTAGTAAAGAATATTTTTGTAGTACTTGCTCACGAGCCGAGGACGTATGAGCCTTTGTCTTTGGACCGGTGACATGAGAAGTATATATGCTAAAATTTAAGTGATTGTTTTGATCTCCTAAAGGAACGGGGACCAGAAGGTGTCCATCGCGACCGGGTTCTGTGGGATCACAGTGTATAAAATAAAGTATTTTTGCTTGATATACATGCTAAGACATGTTGTGTGGTATGTGTAATAAATACTATTTTTGACTTTGAGTCCTAATGTGGTTGAGTTCCGAAAGTGTTATGTTATCCAGACCTATGTGTCTAAATGTTGTTATGTTACCTAGACCTGAGAGTCTAAGGGTTGTTATGTAAGTACAATGTTGGTTAAGGTACCCGGACCATCAAGTCCGAGGTTATCATGTAAGTATGTTATGTTATGTTATGTTATGTATGGATGTGTATATGTTACCCGAACCGTTAAGTCCGAGGGTGTGATGTAAAGTATGTTGGTTATGGAAGTTTATTTGCAAGTGATTCTTGTGTTCTAATCCAAATGATGTGTGGGAAGTGTGAACTTCAAGGAAAAGTTCTTTCAAGGGGGGTAGATTGAAATACCCCAAACCTTTGTATGTTGTTTAAATATTAAACCATGGTATATTAAAGCTAAAAGACAGTTTGAGCAAAAACATGCTCTAAGCTTGGAGTGAACTTGGTTAGGACCCAGAGAGCCTACCAAGACTTAATAATATTCAATTATGATTTGATAAGGCTAATTAAGTCCTTAGGAAACTTTGGTAGACAATCAAACCAAACAAAACATAAGAAAACACCTTAAAGACAATTTAAGCAAATACTTGCTCTAGACTTGGTGTAACCATGTAAAATACCTAAAGGTCATTCGTAGACCTTATAAACATGCTAATGAACATGTTAAACCAATTACCAAAGAAAACCAAGCTTGAAAACAAGCTAAAACACAAAATGTGCTTTAAGAAGGCTTAAAGCACATTTTTGAAAAATTGTCTTGTAAATGGGTTTTGAGTGGCTAAATGTCCATCATTACTCTTTAATCAACATGTGTACTACTTAGTATCACATTAGGAATTCTAAATCAATGGGAAATCAAAAATTTCACAATTATGTGCCTTAATTTGTGAATAGTGCTCAAATAGTGCTAGTTTAAGTTATAAGTCAACATAAGTTGTTTAGATGGTCAACAAAGGCCATATATATGTTATATATTGAAGTGGCCACGGTTTTAAGGTGGGGAGTCACCAACCTAGTCATCCAACTAAAGAAAAGAAAAAGAAATAAAGTAAAGTTACTATATGCTTTTAAGCTTAAATATCTTGCAAAAGTGAAACCTCTCACCTCTCTTCTTCATTTCCTTGCCTTCCCACCGTGTTCTTCCTCTATTTTCCCAACCAGAACCGAGCTTGCTACAGCCCCTCTCTTCTCTAACTTCAATTGCTCACCAAATGTTCGTTAATGCTCCAAATCAAATTCTAAGACCATATTTGTCATAGTTAGACCAAGCTCTTCACTTCTATCTTTTCAAATCTTCAAGAACCCCATTTCGGTGCCATGGAGATTCACCATTGAAGGAGCTTGAGCTCATATTTTTATGCCTTGTCATTCTCCTTGGCTTCAAGGTAAGGAAAATCAAAGAAAAACTCCATTTCCTCTTGTTTTTGGTATATGACCGAAAATCACCATTTGATGGTGTCTTCTCTTGTTCTTTCATAGCTCCATTTCAATCTTCAAAGGACTAGGAGGAGTCCTACCTTGTTTCTTAATCAAGTTCTCTTTCAAATTCCAAAGGTAAATGTCATTTTTGTGTATTAAAACACTTATGTTAAACTAGGGTTTGTATATGAGTTTAAGTATGAATTCTTAAGCTCATTGCCTTGTGTGTGTGTGTGTGTGTGGATAGAAGGTTGACAAGCAATCAAGGTCCTTGCCGAATTTTAAACAAGGAAACAAGAAAGAAGTTTGTGAGGAAAGGAGGTAAATGTGCTAACCTAATGTAGCTTGAATGCATTAGGAAAAATGAGCTTAAGTTGTTCACTAAAACTACTTTAGGAGCTAATGGTAAATGAGTTAGTAAAATGCTCTCAAGGAGTTTATTAAAGGCATATATGGTGTTGTGTGTAATTGCAGGTTAAAGGCAATTATTATGTGGGAAATTCAGTGTTTAAGGTTTATGCAATTTAAGGGCCTAAGAGCCATGCTATTGATAAGTGTCCAAATGAGCAGGTTTTATAGGAGTATTTCATATATTATATTAGCACCTTTCTTGCTCATTTCTCCACTTTGCTTAGTTTTCCTCTAGTTTATGTTTTATTGATTATCTCACAAATTTATTGGATAAACATGAGGAAAACCAAGCTAGGAGCAAAGTAGACAAAGAGACGAACGCATAGGCGCAAACGGCTCGAAAAACGGAGTCCAAACGAAGAAGCTAGAGCCGGTCAAAATTTGCATAAGAAAAACGAGTCAAATATACTCGTCCGGGTCTTGTCCGGGTAAACAGAGCCGGACGTGAGTAAACACGTCTGCCCAAACAAAGCCGGACAGAAAGCCGGACGTGAAGAAATGAAACCGTGTGTTGTCCGCGGAAGTAAGGACGGACGTGAGCAAACGCGTCCGGGTCTTGTCCGCATAAATAAGCCCGGACGTGAGACAAGAGCAGAGAAGAAAACCGTGTGAGACGTCCGGCCCTAAATGGCCGGACACAAACCCGGACGCGGCAAATGTGAATACGACCATGGATTAATGGACGGACACAGACACAGACGCGTGTAAATGTCCAGATCCAGATCCAGAAATTAACATGACTGGTTTTCTTCTTCGTCGACTGTCTTCTCCAACTCGCTTCTTCCTTTGCGGCGCCTGCAACTTATCCATCTACCCAAGCAACAATATCAGGCGCCTGCCGACAGTAAATCCTCATGCGTAGAGCCACCCCAATCCATTCCTCAAATTGCTCACGCGGTGTTCCCTCTGTCTTCTTCCTCTTCCTTTCTTCTATATAAACCCACGTTCCTTCTATGTTCAGAAAATCAATCCCTTCCACCAAAAACAATCCATCATCGATCCACTCCACCACACATCACACGTTCATCCCATTTCTCTTCTCCCGTCTTCTCCATTTTATTTTCTTTTCATTCCACCATATCCACCTCTAGTCCGACGTATACAAAATAGCAGAACGAATGCAGGAGTGACTACAGATGATTACTACTACTCTTGTTTCTGTTTATCTATTTAATATGTTAGGCTAGAATATTTATACTCTGGGAAAGGTTATTATGTGTTTGTATTAATTATGCAATTTGTTTACTGGTTTTATTTAAATACAGTTTGTTACGATTAAAGCTTATCTCTCGCCTTTTTAGTAAATCTCATGAATTTATTAAATTGCTTTACTAAATCTATTTTAATCTGATCGGTGATAAATAGATAGGTTAATTAAGCCGTAAATTTGGAGGAAACTTGTTTTCATCGGATAAGTTAGTACTCAGATGCATAAATAATTTCTCATATCTAAACCGTCCATTTATATGTGTTTTGCTTGAGTTTTCATCGGACCTTGCATTTTCTGGTAAACGAGTTCTTATGAGTTTTCATCAGACCTTAAGATAATAAGAGGAATTGTGCCAAACAATTATAATTAAACCAGTAGATATAGCATAAAAGAGCAGATTATATTAACCTGAACCAGAGTCCAATTTAATTTACTTAATTACTTAGTTTATTTTATCTTTCCTTTTACTTTACAAAAACAAGTCAATTAATCCCCCTCTTTATGACACGCTTAGGTACTATATAATTCCCCTTAGTCCCACGGTTCGATATCCGGTCGCTTACACTTCACTATACTACTACGACCGGGATTTGTTTGCAGCCCGACTGTTATTTTGTGTTTTAATTTCTTTTCTTTTATTTTAATTACACCAGTTCCAACCACTCACGATATACAATCTGCAGCTATTTAAGGGCCTAAGTGCCAAGCAATTTAAGCTTATGCACTATATTGTGATGTAGTGTAGTTTAAAGGTTTAGATGTGTGTAAAGAACATTCTTTGTGAAGATGAATGTCTTGGATGGTTAAAGGATGAAAAACAATATGTTTTGTGTGTATTAAATGAGTAAGGGTTCTTGGTTATATTAAGGTGAAAAATTATGTGTTTTGGTGTAAGGTGATACAAGGGAAACTATGTCAAAATTTGGTTAATGAACAAGGAGTTTTAGGTGTTCAAAATGATGTTTGGTGACCTAGGTTGAACTAGGAATGATTAAGGTTTAAATTGGTGAAAGAAGGTGAATTAAGGTCTTTTTAGGTGTTAAAATGTCTTGGGTGTTATCTTGGAGGAATTAGGATGCAAATGAGAAATTTAAGGATACTTCAAGTCATAGTGAGATTGTGTTAAGAATTTATACAAGTTTTTGGTACCAATGAGGAAGTAAGGTGTTGTAAGGAAGATGTGTGAACTTGTGGAGAAAGTTCTTGGAAGGACATAAAGTGTTTTTGGTGGGCTAAATAATGTGTGGGAACATGCTATAAACCTAAGGGGGAAACATTATAAGTGTTGAGCATTTTGGCAAGAAATAAGTAAGTGTTTAAGGGTGTAGAAAATGAGGTTTTTGGCACGTCCGAACTTGGAAGTTCGGACATGCCCTGTTGCGTTTAAGTTTTCTGAGCTTCGACCAGTGTCCGAACCACCGTCCGAATTTGGAAGTTCGGACACACCCATCTCTATTCTCTGGTTTGGCCTCGAATAGTGTCCGAACTTGGGAAGCTCGGACGCATGTTCGGACATTCGTCAGTTTGCTCCCTTTTGAGTCTCGAACAGTGTCCAAACTTGGGAAGTCCGGACACAAGTTCGGACAAGGTGCTGTTTTGACCAAAAACTTTGTTTAAGGTTAGAAAATGATATCTAATGATGGGGATTGATAAGTAATGATGTTATGAGATTGTTAAGGACATGTTAAGTGAGCTATAATGATAATTGAGGGGTGAAAAGTTGTATTACAATGTAAAAATAAAACAAGTTAAAAATGTGAAGTTATTTAACTGATTAACGGGAGTAAGTCATGAGCATTAGACTTTAAACAATCAAGTTACCCCGGTGTTAAGGAAAGTAAATGTAATGTTACCAGTTGTTCAAAGATGTTACGAGGAACATGTGATGGCACGTTAGAGTGAAACCCCGGTGACAGGTATGGTTTTCTTGTAACCTGTGTCCTACCGGATTACACCGGCTTGTATGCCAATGTGTTTTTCTGTATGTTTGCCACGTTGTAAGATAAAACATGTAATGAGTTTATAGTAATTCATTTATGTGGCGTGTTCAATTCGATACAATTTAACCTCGAATGTTTAACCTTAGCTAACTGAGTCTAGGATCACCTGAAGATCGGTATTCGGATTTAACGACCCGAACCATGGGACGTTCTAACCACGGCTATGCGTGAGTTAATTGTGTGATGTTTGTGTGTGAATGTATGGACCTCCCTCGTGTGTTTAACCCAGTTGTAATACCTCATGGTGTGTCGGTGTAATAGGTTCCATAATGGAGCTCTAACTGTTGGCTATAAGTATATATGTACTAATGGGGGGTGAAGAATCCGGTCGTTCCGGTTGCGCGTTGTTTGGGAGTGGGTATCCATCCTTGCTTTACCTTCTCTCTGTTAAGGTTGATTTCCTTCTTGGTCTTCAATCTCCCACGAGCTTACTCCAAAGCTTACCTATCCTGACTTATGATCGGCCTAGGGGGAATATGTGTTTGTGTGGTGTGTTCGGGTCACTATATCGGATCCATCTTAACTTAAGTTACTCGTCCGACTATTAGGACGGTAATAAGTGTTGTATAATGAGTTAACGTGAGGGTAATATCATTCTCTAGGCTCACAAGTGAATTAACTAAGTTTGGGCCAGTTCCTAAAGAGAACTGTTCCCGTTATGTTATGTGTTATTGTTGTACTGCAATTACTGTTGCGATGTTATGTTATATGTACGTTGAAGCGTGAAATTTGTTGTTATGTGGAGCACGTGGATCATGGATATGAATCCCAGTTTAAAATAAAAGACGTTTAAGGATAACTCGATTATTGGGTAAGTGTCGTCTGTTAAGGAAGTAGTTCCATTAGAGGAGAACCCTCTAGAGTTAAGGAACACAATGAGTGATTTATCAAGTATGGATGTGTTGTCTATTTTGTTGAGCCCCATAGTGGTGGGATGTAATGTGTTGTGTGTTTATAGTTACATGTATGATTCAAATATAATCAACCGCATGCTAAGACGATAATTAGTTGTGCGTGGCCCGGTAGCATGCGGGCTGCGGGATTACCATACCAGCAAAGGTGCTGAGCCCCTTGGGGGCCACCCTTTCTTCTCTTTCCTATTTCTGGTACAAGGAGCTGGAAGCCGTTCGAGAGTAAGACGGGGTAGTCGTTTGTACATGGGTAGCCATTTAAATTGTTTATGTATCGTAGGTGTAGTAAGACCGAAATTGTTATCGACATTAGTTTGTAAATACTCGGTTCAATTGGAATGTTTATGTATGTAGGTTGTTGTTAATGGAAAGGGATAGTAAAGTGTAGATGCTCGGGAATCTAGGCCATCAGACCGATACAATGTATATGTATTAGCCTTGTTAGCCACGTGGGTGGCTAACGGCGTGTAACACCATTGAGTTAAGTAATGTGATGAGTAAAGTTTTCCGTTGCGATTTGTTGCTAAGTGTATGGTTATAGTTGGGGTGTTACAAAAAGTGGTATCAGAGCGAAGTATCGCTCTGATGACTGAATTACCGAGCTTAGGAAGTACCGAGTTAGGATTTTAGTACTTTGGGTTAAGGGTTGAGAGATAGCGTGAGAGATACGCTAGTCAGGTATTACCAGTGCGTAGTTGAAGCCTACAATATCCTTCCCGCCCTCCACAATCCCTGTTTTATAACTCGGGAAAGAACGCCAGAGAGGTAAAAGTCCTCTCTTACTCGGGAATACCCGATCTGGCTGCTATTAAGTACCTCTGAGAGTACGGAGAACCTGTCATACGGTAGATCCCAAAAGGTGGGAATCCCGGAGACGATTTCTACCTGAACAATGATAACCGCATTTAATAGCGAAGAATGAAGAATTTTGTGTATAAGAGAATAAAATTTCCGGCAACCTGGGTCGACATGCTGAGCAGTCGAGAACAACCAGCTTGCAATGCACTAACCATGCAACAGGCAAGAAGTGAAGTAATGGAACCCGGGACGAGTGTCTACGGGACTATAGTTGTTAAATAATACATTGACGGTATACCAAAGGACAAAGGAACTAAAACGTAGTACCCAAATAAGGGACAAGTCTCAGTAACCACGACAAATGCGTGGAACGGGCTACGAAGGAGATACAATACTAAGTGGGAAGGGGTCTCCCAGAGTGGGAAACACCCTAATTAGTGGTTATCATGTGAAGACAGTGAGAAGTACCCAGAAGATTTATTGTTAAGACTGTAAGACCTAAGTAAGGGCCAACAAGGCCACTGATGACAGTGCGGGTAAAAACAATACCAAAACCGGTATGGGTTGAACCGGAAGCCAGTTAGCATGGCGCACTTGCCATGGCAAGTGCTGCTATAATAGGGCAGTTCGGGAAAATTTTAACAACTACAAAGTGCCATGAAGTTAAGTGAGATCATCATAACCGTGGAAGGGCTTGATAGCCTAACCTCTGTAATTGGAAATACACCAGTCAGCAGGAAGCTAGACTTGGTTAAAGCAAGGAAACATTGTGAAACCACGAAAATTTTTCTTTCAAACTCGGATGTATTTCAAACTCTTTTTCAAAACCAATTTTCTTTCAAACCAATACCTATTTCTAACCTTCTTTTGAAACCAGTAAACCTAAGGGTAGCAACCCGAGGGAATGGATTGAGTTCATGGTAATACAAAAGTGGATAGACTTTCCCTTGATTAAGTTCGGGAAGCACAGAATGCATATTGTCACAGGACAATATAAAGGAGTTGACAGCAGAATACTTCACCTAGGCGTGTGACGGACACTACGAGTGTACCAATTGTAATGTGGGACGACCGCACTCCGATAGGAGCTTGTGGGCCTGACAGACCTATTTATGGGTTAGTTGGGTAAGTAGTAATGTATCAGTAGGGTACCCCACATATGTATACGAGTAGAGTCCGGAACACGGGAAGTAGTCGACTCCGTATTATGGTCAGCAGTATAAGTCAAATAAGAGCTAAGGATTACCATGTATGGTTAAAGTAAAGGAACTCAGTTAAGTTAACGGGACTAAAGGAATTAGTGAATTCATTTCAAGGAAATTTTTAAGAGTCAGGAGGTGTGAAGTGCACTAACTGTTATGTAAAGACATAGCATATGTCTTAAGGATCCTCAGGGATAAACATGATAGCTGGAACGGTGACCCAGCCTATACATGACAAGGCAGATGCCTAATGTGGACATGTTAATGTGCAACGAATGGGATGAAATTCCCAGAATGAGTACCTACACTACCTGGAAATGTTGATCTTCACAGAAGAAGATAGTAAGCCAGTTAAGAACGCAAAGCGGCGTAGTTTATTTGACGCACCAGTAAGTGCAAGCCACAGGTAATGGCATAACTTAGTAACACCCAGGAGCAATCCTTGAAGGGTGTTTCCATCAACAATTGTTGAACGAAATAACGTGACAGAAACACAAGGGTTGAAACTAACACACAGTTTAGACATAAGTTGTCAAGAGACGGACTGACAATCCTATGGGGCATCCCATGAAAGGAAACATGATGCAACGACCTTTTCATGGAGCCCAACACAACCTATAAACCATGTAATGTTGTACAGAGAAGTACATGTGTGTGAACAGCCTACATTGAGCAGAGCTCGAGGCAGAGAGGCTTATAAGCTACAAACAAATGTGTTATGTAAATTTGATCGATTGTAGAAGTCTATGTTGTACAAGTGAATAGAGCGGAGAATGAACCACTGCTTTATGAGTGGGGATGCCCCTCGATATTGTGAAGCCGCTGGAGCGGTAGTTATGTGAACCAAGTTCAAGAAACATGTTAAGGATTGACCATGTTGTCATTGCGAGAGAACAGATAGTTTGGTAGCATGTGTGTATAAAGTGAAGCACCGAGCTGAATAACGCCGGCTTGTGACTCGAGTGATCAACGCTCAAGAAGCATTCGGTAGTCATCCAAATGAAGGACGAACCAAAATACTAATGATGTAAGTATATGAGTGGAAGCTAATATGACAGTGAATACCATATAAGTTGATGTTATACAATGAGAGAGAGCACGGTGCGCAGTAAGCAACCGTTGTATAAGTGTTGTTAAATAATAATATGGCAGATAAGACCAGTTATGAATTAAAATCAGTGGAGATGCAAGGTAAGTGATGATAAACAGATTGGGCAATGAGCCAATAGTTGGTACTATGTGATAAGGAACTCAGTGTGGATTCCCATTGCTAATAAGAGATTTACTGTCAAGAGCTTACGCCTCTGCACTCTATATGACTGAGTGTTTTGGTATTGCACTCGTGCAGTAATGATCGAGTGGGATAGCTAGGATTCGGGAAATGTTAATTATGGAGGAAACAGAAAGCGGCTTATAACGCTATAAGGACCGAGGCATAGGAAATGCAAGGTCGTATCAAGGAAAAAGTACTTGTATAGCACCGAATGTGGAGCCATGATTAAGAATAAGTGACTACAGTAGCACTAAATACCAAATATCGGTATGGAATATACCTCAAGCGTGGGAAATAACTGAGAGAGCACTACACATTAGGTAGTAGTTCAACCTCAACCGACAGTAAGTCGGAAGGAATCAAGTCAATCATTGTGAAATACGTACCAGTCTACGCAGTAAGTTATTAGAGAAGTGGATGGAAAGTTTTGAAACTTACCGAATTCGCTCACGGTAAGAGGTACCACGCGTCGGTTGATTAACTGTTATTACCAAGATGAAGGTGATAATTGGAGATGTACAATACAGTAAGAATAATGTATGAGGCAAACTAAGCTCTATAGTTATCAAAGTTGCGCAGCAGAAACTAGTGAGTCAGTGATTCAAGTGTTGAATGTGCATGGTGAACATGAGTGAATGGCTGATTATTAACGCCTAGAAGCCTCATAGGCCAAAACCGAAACCAGTTAAGAGTTAAAGAAAACTCCAATGAGAATTCTTGGTTTAAGAACTAAACCGCCAATATGGTTAAGATCCTCTAACTGGAACTCATTGTATAACAGACCGCGTACATGGTTAACATTTTAAGCCAATGTTCAGTGATTGATTATGTGGGCGTAATCCCTTTTAAGGGGTGTAGAGCGCAAAACCACTTAGTGTGTATTACCGTACAAGTGTACGTGACCTATGGTGTGCATAGCACAAAATAATTTGTTTTGATGATTGGTGCACAGGTTAGATAAACATATGCATTCATTCATGGTTTAATTGTGGTAATTTCGCACAAAGATGCGAATGCCATTGTGATAAGTGTGTATACTTTGTTAACAATTGTGTGTGTTAGTACAAGTGTAAGGGAGTAAAGAACTCCCGGGGAACTAAAACCCCGACAGTACATGTTTACATGATACTAATATAATACCGTGTATTGTATTTGATAAAAGTATGTATATATACAGTATTGTGAGTTATGAAGAGGTAAGAAACCGACATAGAACCTAGTGAGAATTGGATTCCCTAGGTAACTTGATTAAAAGTGATTGGAAATAACTGATAGACAAAGTTCTATCCCTTGGAGATGTTATGATCATGGTTAGAATGATTAAAAAGATAGAAAATTGGAAATGAGTGATTTACTTGATGCTTGAAATTGAAGTGGGAGGTGAAACTTGATTTCATGAGATCAAGGGAAGCCGAACACAAATTGGGGTGGAAGGATAGTTCAACACTGATGCTGATTACATCAGGGTTGGATGACTCTTGAAACTCCCTGTAAGTGATGCAAAGAACATAAATTGGACTTGGAGTTGTGTTGCGTTTTTCAAAAAGAATTGTCAATCGGTATTTCCAAAACAGTCGATTAATATTTTGAATAAAGGATTCTCTTATATACTTAACCTAGTAAAGAATATTTTTGTAGTACTTGCTCACGAGCCGAGGACGTATGAGCCTTTGTCTTTGGACCGGTGACATGAGAAGTATATATGTTAAAATTTAAGTGATTGTTTTGATCTCCCAAAGGAACGGGGACCAGAAGGTGTCCATCGCGACCGGGTTCTGCGGGATCACAGTGTATAAAAAAAAGTACTTTTGGTTGATATACATGCTAAGACATGTTGTGTGGTATGTGTAATAAATACTATTTTTGAATTTGAGTCCTAATGTGGTTGAGTTCCAAAAGTGTTATGTTATCCAGACCTATGTGTCTAAATGTTGTTATGTTACCCAGAGCTGAGAGTCTAAGGGTTGTTATGTAAGTACAATGTTGGTTAAGGTACCCGGACCGTCAAGTCCGAGGTTATCATGTAAGTATGTTATGTTATGTTATGTTATGTATGGATGTGTATATGTTACCCGGACCGTTAAGTCCGAGGGTGTGATGTAAAGTATGTTGGTTATGGAAGTTTATTTGCAAGTGATTCTTGTGTTCTAATCCAAATGATGTGTGGGAAGTGTGAACTTCGAGGACGAAGTTCTTTCAAGGGGGGTAGATTGAAATACCCCAAACCTTTGTATGTTGTTTAAATGTTAAACCATGGTATATTAAGGCTAAAAAGTGCCTTAGAAACATCAGTGTACAATTTAAACCATAGTAAAAACAATAAAGCACTAAAAGACAGTTTGAGCAAAAACATGCTCTAAGCTTGGAGTGAACTTGGTTAGGACCCAGAGAGCCTAACAAGACTTAATAATATTCAATTATGATTTGATAAGGCTAATTAAGTCCTTAGGAAACTTTGGTAGACAATCAAACCAAACAAAACGCAAGAAAACACCTTAAAGACAATTTAAGCAAATACTTGCTCTAGACTTGGTGTAACCATGTAAAATACCTAAAGGCCATTCTTAGACCTTATAAACATGCTAATGAACATGTTAAACCAATTACCAAAGAAAACCAAGCTTGAAAACAAGCTAAAACACAAAATGTGCTTTAAGAAGGCTTAAAGCACATTTTTGAAAAATTGTCTTGTAAATGGGTTTTGAGTGGCTAAATGTCCACCATTACTCTTTAATCAACATGTGTACTACTTAGTATCACATTAGGAATTCTAAATCAATGGGAAATCAAAAATTTCACAATTATGTGCCTTAATTTGTGAATAGTGCTCAAATAGTGCTAGTTTAAGTTATAAGTCAACATAAGTTGTTTAGATGGTCAACAAAGGCCATATATATGTTATATATTGAAGGGGCCACGGTTTTAAGGTGGGGAGTCACCAACCTAGTCATCCAACTAAAGAAAAGAAAAAGAAATAAAGTAAAGTTACTATATGCTTTTAAGCTTAAATATCTTGCAAAAGTGAAACCTCTCACCTCTCTTCTTCATTTCCTTGCCTTCCCACCGTGTTCTTCCTCTATTCTCCCAACCAGAACCGAGCTTGCTACAGCCTCTCTCTTCTCGAACTTCAATTGCTCACCAAATGTTCATTAATGCTCCAAATCAAATTCTAAGACCATATTTGTCTTAGTTAGACCAAGCTCTCCACTTCTATCTTTTCAAATCTTCAAGAACCCCATTTTGGTGCCATGGAGATTCACCATTGAAGGTAAGGAAAATCAAAGAAAAACTCCATTTCCTCCTGTTTTTGGTATGTGACCGAAAATCACCATTTGATGGTGTCTTCTCTTGTTCTTTCATAGCTCCATTTCAATCTTCAAAGGACTAGGAGGAGTCCTACCTTGTTTCTTAATCAAGTTCTCTTTCAAATTCCAAAGGTAAATGTCATTTTAGTGTATTAAAACACTTATGTTAAACCAGGGTATGTATATGAGTTTAAGTACAAATTCTTAAGCTCATTGCCTTGTGTGTGTGTGTGGATAGAAGGTTGACAAGCAATCAAGGTCCTTGCCGAATTTTAAAAAAGGAAACAAGAAAGAAGTTTGTGAGGAAAGGAGGTAAATGTGCTAACCTAATGTAGCTTGAATGCATTAGGAAAAATGAGCTTAAGTTGTTCACTAAAACTACTTAAGAAGCAAATGGTAAATGAGTTAGTAAAATGCTCTCAAGGAGTTTATTAAAGGCATATATGGTGTTGTATGTAATTGCAGGTTAAAGGCAATTATTATGTGGGAAATTCAGTGTTTAAGGTTTATGCAATTTAAGGGCCTAAGAGCCATGCTATTTAAGGGCCTAAATGCCAAGCAATTTAAGCTTATGCACTATATTGTGATGTAGTGTAGTTTAAAGGTTTAGATGTGTGTAAGGAACATTCTTTGTGAAGATGAATGTCTTGGATGGTTAAAGGATGAAAAACAATATGTTTGTGTGTATTAAATGAGTAAGGGTTATTGGTTATATTAAGGTGAAAAATTATGTGTTTTGGTGTAAGGTGATACAAGGGAAACTATGTCAAAATTTGGTTAATGAACAAGGAGTTTTAGGTGTTCAAAATGATGTTTGGTGACCTAGGTTGAACTAGGAATGATTAAGGTTTAAATTGGTGAAAGAAGGTGAATTAAGGTCTTTTTAGGTGTTAAAATGTCTTGGCTGTTATCTTGGAGGAATTAGGATGCAAATGAGAAATTTAAGGATACTTCAAGTCATGGTGAGATTGTGTTAAGAATTTATACAAGTTTTTGGTACCAATAAGGAAGTAAGGTGTTGTAAGGAAGATGTGTGAACTTGTGGAGAAAGTTCTTGGAAGGACTTAAAGTGTTTTTGGTGGGCTAAATAATGTGTGGGAACATGCTATAAACCTAGGGGGAAACATTATAAGTGTTGAGCATTTTGGCAAGAAATGAGTAAGTGTTTAAGGGTGTAGAAAATGAGGTTTTTGGCACGTCCGAACTACCGTCCGAACTTGGAAGTTTGGACATGCCCTTTTGCGTTTAAGTTTTCTAAGCTTCGTCCAGTGTCCGAACCACCGTCCGAATTTGGAAGTTCGGACACACCCATCTCTATTCTCTGGTTTGGCCTCGAACAATGTCCGAACTTGGGAAGCTCGGACGCATGTTCGGACATTCGTCAGTTTGCACCCTTTTGAGTCTCGAACAGTGTCCGAACTTGGGAAGTCCGGACACAAGTTCGGACAAGGTGCTGTTTTGACCAAAAACTTTGTTTAAGGTTAGAAAATGATATCTAATGATGGGGATTGATAAGTAATGATGTTATGAGATTGTTAAGGACATGTTAAGTGAGCTATAATGATAATTGAGTGGGTGAAAACTTGTATTACAATGTAAAAGTAAAACAAGTTAAAAATGTGAAGTTATTTAACTGATTAACGGGAGTAAGTCATGAGCATTAGACTTTAAACAATCAAGTTACCCCGGTGTTAATGAAAGTAAATGTAATGTTACCAGTTGTTCAAAGATGTGACGAGGAACATGTGATGGCACGTTAGAGTGAAACCCCGGTGACAGGTATGGTTTTCTTGCAACCTGTGTCCTACCGGATTACACCAGCTTGTATGCCAATGTGTTTTTCTGTATGTTTGCCACGTTGTAAGATAAAACATGTAATGAGTTTATAGTAATTCATTTATGTGGCGTGTTCAATTCCGATACAATTTAACCTCGAAAGTGTTAAACCTTAGCTAACTTAGTCTAGGATCACATGAGAGATCGGTATTCGGATTTAACAACCCGAACCATGGGACGTTCTAACCACGGCTATGCGTGAGTTAACTGTGTGACGTTTGTGTGTGAATGTATAGACCTCCCTCGTGTGTTTAACCCAGTTGTAATACCTTATGGTGTGTCGGTGTAATAGGTTCCATAATGGAGCTCTAACTGTTTGCTTATAAGTATATATGTACTAATGGGGGGTGAGGAATCCGGTCGTTCCGGTCGCGCGTTGTTTGGGAGTGGGTATCCATCCTTGCTTTACCTTCCTCTCTGTTAAGGTTGATTTCCTTCTTGGTCTTCAATCTCCCACTAGCTTACTCCAAAGCTTACCTATCCTGACTTATGATGGGCCTAGGGGGAATATGTGTTTGTGTGGTATGTTCGGGTCACTATATCCGATCCATCTTAACTTAAGTTACTCGTCCGACTATTAGGACGGTAATGAGTGTTGTATAACGAGCTTAACATGAGGGTAATATCATTCTCTAGGCTCACAAGTGAATTAACTAATTTTGGGCCAGTTCCTAAAGAGAACCGTTCCCGTTATGTTATGTGTTATTGTTGTACTGCAATTCCTGTTGCGATGTTATGTTATATGTACGTTGAAGCGTGAAATGTGTTGTTATGTGGAGCACGTGGATCATGGATATGAATCCCAGTTTATAATAAAAGGCGTTTAAGGATAACCCGATTATTAGGTAAATGTCGTCTGTTAAGGAAGTAGTTTCATTAGAGGAGAACCCTCTAGGGTTAAGGAACACAATGAGTGATTTATCAAGTATGGATGTGTTGTCTGTTTTGTTGAACCCCATAGTGGTGGGATGTAATGTGTTGTGTGTTTATAGTTACATGCATAATTCAAATATAATCAACCGCATGCTAAGACGACAATTAGTTGTGCGTGGCCCGGTAGCATGCGGGCTGCGGGATTACCATACCAGCAAAGGTGCGGAGCCCCTTGGGGGCCACCCTTTCTTCTCTTTCCTATTTCAGGTACAAGGAGCTGGAAGCCGTTCGAGAGTAGGACAGGGTAGTCGTTTGTACATGGGTAGCCATTTAAATTGTTTATGTATCGTAGGTGTAGTAAGACCGAAATTGTTTTCGACATTAGTTTGTAAATACTCGGTACAATTGGAATGTTTATGTATGTTGGTTGTTGTTAATGGAAAGGGATAGTAATGTGTAGATGCTCGGGAATCTAGGCCATCAGACCGATACAATGTATATGTATTAGCCTTGTTAGCCACGTGGGTGGCTAACGGCGTGTAACACCATTGAGTTAAGTAATGTGATGAGTCAAGTTTTCCGTTGCGACTTGTTGCTAAGTGTATGGTTGTAGTTGGGGTGTTACAAAAAGTGGTATCAGAGCGAAGTATCGCTCTGATGACTGAATTACCGAGCTTAGGAAGTACCGAGTTAGGATTTTAGTACTTTGGGTTAAGGGTTGAGAGATAGCGTGAGAGATACGCTAGTCAGGTATTACCAGTGTGTAGTTGAAGCCTACAATATCCTTCCCGCCATCCACAATCCATGTTTTATAACTCGGGAAAGAACGCCAGAGAGGTAAAAGTCCTCTCTTACTCGGGAATACCCGATCTGGCTGCTATTAAGTACCTCTGAGAGTACGGAGAACCTGTCATACGGTAGATCCCGAAAGGTGGGAATCCCGGAGACGGTTTCTACCTGAACAATGTTAACCGCATTTAATAGCGAAGAATGAAGAATTTTGTGTATAAGAGAATAGAATTTCCGGCAACCTGGGTCGACATGCTGAGCAGTCGAGAGCAACCAGCTTGCAACGCACTAACCGTGCAACAGGCAAGAAGTGAAGTAATGGAACCCAGGACGAGTGTCTACGGGACCACAGTTGTTAAATAATACATTGACGGTATACCAACCGACAAAGGAACTAAAACGTAGTACCCAAATAAGGGACAAGTCTCAGTAACCACAGATGCGTGGAACGGGCTATGAAGGAGATACAATACTAAGTGAGAAGGGGTCTCCCAGAGTGGGAAACACCCCAATTAGTGGTTATCATGTGAAGACAGTGAGAAGTACCCAGAAGATTTATTGTTAAGACTGTAAGACCTAAGTAAGGGCCAACAAGGCCACTGATGACAGTGCGGGTAAAAACAATACCACCACCGGTATGGGTTGAACCGGAAGCCAGTTAGCGTGGCGCACTTGCCATGGCAAGTGCTGCTATAACAGGGTAGTTCGGGAAAATTTTAACAACTACAAAGTACCATGAAGTTAAGTGAGATCATCATAACCGTGGAAGGGCTTGATAGCCTAACCTCTGTAATTGGAAATACACCAGTCAGCAGGAAGCTAGACTTGGTTGAAGCAAGGAAACATTGTGAAACCACGAAAATTTTTCTTTCAAACTCGGATGTATTTCAAACTCTTTTTCAAAACCAATTTTCTTTCAAACCAATACCTATTTCTAACCTTCTTTTGAAACCAGTAAACCCAAGGGTAGCAACCCGAGGGAATGGATTGAGTTCATGGTAATACAACAGTGGATAGACTTTCCCTTGATTAAGTTCGGGAAGCACAAAATGGATATTGTCACAGGACAATATAAGGGAGTTGACAGCAGAATACTTCACCTAGGCGTGTGACGGACACTACGAGTGTACCAATTGTAATGTGGGACGACCGCACTTCGATAGGAGCTTGTGGGCCTGACAGACCTATTTATGGGTTAGTTGGGTAAGTAGTAATGTATCAGTAGGGTACCCCACATATGTATACGAGTAGAGTCCGGAACACGGGAAGTAGTCGACTCCGTATTATGGTCAGCAGTATAAGTCAAACAAGAGCTAAGGATTACCATGAATGGTTAAAGTAAAGGAACTCAGTTAAGTTAACGGGACTAAAGGAATTAGTGAATTCATTTCAAGGAAATGTTTAAGAGTCAGGAGGTGGGAAGTGCACTAACTGTTATGTAAAGACATAGCATATGTCTTAAGGATCCTCAGGGATAAACATGATAGCTGGAACGGTGACCCAGCCTATACACGACAAGGCAATGCCTAATGTGGACATGTTAATGTGCAACGAACGGGATGAAATTCCCAGAATGAGTACCTACACTACCAGGAAATGTTGATCTTCACAGAAGAAGATAGTAAGCCAGTTAAGAACACAAAGCGGCGTAGTTTATTTGACGCACCAGTAAGTGCAAGCCACGGGTAATGGCATAACTTAGTAACACCCAGGAGCAATCCTTGATGGGTGTTTGCATCAACAATTGTTGAACGAAATAACACAACAGAAACACAAGGGTTGAAACTAACACCCAGTTTAGACATAAGTTGTCAGGAGACGGACTGACAATCCTAAGGGGCATCCCACGAACGGAAACGTGATGCAACGACCTTGTCATGGAGCCCAACACAACCTATAAACCATGTAATGTTGTACAGAGAAGTACATGTGTGTGAACAGCCTACATTGAGCAGAGCTCGAGGCAGAGAGGCTTATAAGCCACAAACAAATGTGTTATGTAAATTTGATCGATTGTAGAAGTCTATGTTGTACAAGTGAATAGAGCGGAGAACGAACCACTGCTTTATGAGTGGGGATACCCCTCGATATTGTGAAGCCGCTGGAGCGGTAGTTATATGAACCAAGTTCTAGAAACATGTTAAGGATTGACCATGTTGTCATTGCCAGAGAACAGATATTTTGGTAGCATGTGTGTATAAATTGAAGCATCGAGCTGAATAACGCCGGCTTGTGACTCGAGTGATCAACGCTCAAGGAGCATTCAGTAGTCATCCAAAGGAAGGACGATCCAAAATACTAATGATGTAAGTATATGAGTGGAAGCTAATATGACAGTGAATACCATATAAATTGATGTTATACAATGAGAGAGAGCACGGTGCGCAGTAAGTGACCGTTGTATAAGTGTTGTTAAATAATAATATGACAGATAAGACCAGTTATGAATTAAAATCAGTGGAGATGCAAGGTAAGTGATGATAAACAGATTGGGCAATGAGCCAATAGTTGGTACTATGTGATAAGGAACTCAGTGTGAATTCCCATTGCTAATAAGAGATTTACTGTCAAGAGCTTACGCCTCTGCACTCTGTATGACTGAGTGTTTTGGTATTGCACTCGTGCAGTAATGATCGAGTGGGATAGCTAGGATTCGGGAAATGTTAATTATGGAGGAAACAGAAAGCGGCTTATAACGCTATAAGGACCGAGGCATAGGAAATGCAAGGTCGTATCAATGAAAAAGTACTTGTATAGCACCGAATGTGGAGCCATGATTAAGAATTAGTGACTACAGTAGCACTAAATACCAAATATCGGTATGGAATATACCTCAAGCGTGGGAAATAACTGAGAGATCACTACACATTAGGTAGTAGCTCAACCTCAACCGACAGTAAGTCGGAAGGAATCAAGTCAATCATTGTGAAATACGTGCCAGTTTACACAGTAAGTTATTAGAGAAGTGGATGGAAAGTTTTGAAACTTACCGAATTCGCTCACGGTAAGAGGTACCACGCGTCGGTTGAGAAACTGCTATTACCAAGATGAAGGTGATAATTGGAGATGTACAATACAGTAAGAATAATGTATGGGGCAAACTAAGCTCTATAGTTATCAAAGTTACGCAGCAGAAACTAGTGAGTCAGTGATTCAAGTGTTGAATGTGCATGGTGAACATGAGTGAATGGCTGATTATTAACGCCTAGAAGCCTCACAGGCCAGAACTGAAACCAGTTAAGAGTTAAAGCAAACTCCAATGAGAATTCTTGGTTTAAGAACTAAACCGCCAATATGGTTAAGATCCTCTAACTGGAACGCATTGTATAACAGACCGCGTACATGGTTAACATTTTAAGCCAATGTTCAGTGATTGATTACGTGGGCGTAATCCCTTTTAAGGGGCGTAGAGCGCAAAACCACTTAGTGTGTATTACCGTACAAGTGTACGTGACCTATGGTGTGCATAGCACAAAATAATTTGTTTTGATGATTGGTGCACAGGTTAGATAAACATATGCATTCATTCATGGTTTAATTGTGGTAATTTCGCACAAAAGATGCGAATGCCATTGTGATAAGTGTGTATACTTTGTTAACAATTGTGTGTGTTAGTACAAGTGTAATGGAGTAAAGAAACTCCCAGGGAACTAAAACCCCGACAGTACATGTTTACATGATACTAAATATAATACCGTGTATTGTATTTTGATAAAAGTATGTATATATACAATATTGTGAATTATGAAGAGGTAAGAAACCGACATAGAACCTAGTGAGAATTGGATTCCCTAGGTAACTTGATTAAAAGTGAATGGAAATAACTGATAGACGAAGTTCTATCCCTTGAAGATGTTATGATCATGATTATAATGATTAAAAAGATAGAAAATTGGAAATGAGTGATTTACTTGATGCTTGAAATTGAAGTGGGAGGTGAAACTTGATTTCATGAGATCAAGGGAAGCCGAACACAAATTAGGGTGGAAGGATAGTTCAAAACTGATGCTGATCACATCAGGTTGGATGACTCTTGAAACTCCCTGTAAGTGGTCACAAATAACCACGCTAAGAAAGATGCAAAGAACATAAATTGGACTTGGAGTTGTGTTGTGTTTTTCAAAAAGAATTTTCAATTGGTATTTCGAAAACAGTCGATTAATATTTTGAATAAAGGATTCTCTTATATACTTAACCTAGTAAAGAATATTTTTGTAGTACTTGCTCACGAGCCGAGGACGTATGAGCCTTTGTCTTCGGACCGGTGACATGAGAAGTATATATGTTAAAATTTAAGTGATTGTTTTGATCTCCCAAAGGAACGGGGACCAGAAGGTGTCCATCGCGACCGGGTTCTGTGGGATCACAGTGTATAAAAAAAAGTATTTTTGGTTGATATACATGCTAAGACATGTTGTGTGGTATGTGTAATAAATACTATTTTTGACTTTGAGTCCCAATGTGGTTGAGTTCCGAAAGTGTTATGTTATCCAGACCTATGTGTCTAAATGTTGTTATGTTACCCGGACCTGAGAGTCTAAGGGTTGTTATGTAATTACAATGTTGATTAAGGTACCCGGACCGTCAAGTCCGAGGTTATCATGTAAGTATGTTATGTTATGTTATGTATGGATGTGTATATGTTACCCGGACCGTTAAGTCCGAGGCTGTGATGTAAAGTATGTTGGTTATGGAAGTTTATTTGCAAGTGATTCTTGTGTTCTAATCCAAATGATGTGTGGGAAGTGTGAACTTCGAGGACGAAGTTCTTTCAAGGGGGGTAGATTGAAATACCCCAAACCTTTGTATGTTGTTTAAATGTTAAACCATGGTATATTAAGGCTAAAAAGTGCCTTAGAAACATCAGTGTACAATTTAAACCATAGTAAAAACAATAAAGCACTAAAAGACAGTTCGAGCAAAAACATGCTCTAAGCTTGGAGTGAACTTGGTTAGGACCCAGTGAAATACCCCAAACCTAATTATGCTAAGTAAGCATCAAATTATGATGTGTTAAGGCTAAAATATGCCTTAGAAAGATTGGTAGACAATTTAAACCAAGGAAAACACAAGAAAATGCCTAGAGGGCAATTTGGGCAAAAATGTGCCTTAAGCTTGGAGTGACTTTAATTAGCACCCAAATATAATTATAAGACATTAGTAACATGCTAATGGACATTTTAAATCTATTACCAAAGAAAACCAAGCTCAAAAACAAGCTTAAACACAAAATGTGCTTTAAGATTTCTTAAAGCACCTTTTCGAGAAATTGTCTTAGAATTGAGTTTTGAGTGGCTAAATGCCCATGATTACACCTTAATCAACATGTGTACTAATTAGTATCACATTAGGAAGCCTAAATCAATGGGAAACCGAAAAGTTCACGAATATGTGCACTAATTAGTGAATAGTAACCAAATAGTGTTAGTTTAGCATCAAGTCAATATAAGCTAATTAATTGGTCAACCAAGACCATAAATATCTTGATTATTAAGGGGGTGTCCGGTTTTTAGGTGGTGAGTCACCACATGAGTCATTCAACTTAAGAAAAGAAAAGAGAAATAAGGAAAAGTAACTATTTACTTTTAAGGTAAATATCTTACCTTTTAGCCTATCTTCTCACCTCTTCTCCATTCATTCTCTTCTTCCACGGTTTCTTCATTTTCTTCACCCTCTCAAACCGTGAGAACCAGCTCCATTGATGCCTCACCTTGCCTTGTCTACAACTTACTCATTTTAGCTCCAAATCAAAAACTAAACACATATTATTCTTAGTTAGCTCAAGCTCTAGCTTTCTATCTTTTCAAATCCTTCAAAGCTCCATTTCGGTGCCAAGGGAAAACTACATTAATGGAGGAAGATCAAGTTTGAAGATCCCATTCGGTTCTCCATTCTCTTAAGGTAAAGAATATGTAAGAAAAACCAAGTTTCCACGATTTCTTCTTCATGACCGAAAATTACCTTCTCATGGAGCCTTGTTTTATCCATTGTTCTAGCATGATTCTATTCTCCAAGGGCTAGAGGAGGTCCTACTTGATTCATATCCAAGCTTGTTTTGAGAATCCAAGGTAAAGCATTCAATTTAATACCTTAAAACACATTTTCAACCTAGGGTTTACTCCTTAAGGTTAGTGTATTATTTAGCACTCATGAGAGTCATTGTGTATTGATTAGAACATTGGCAAGAGAAGTTAAGATGGTGGCCGAGATTCCCAAGAGAAAAAGGTCTAAGGAGGAAGTTAAGATAAGCTTGAGAAAACAAGGTAAAATGCTTACCTAATGGTGGTTTAAGTTTTAAGGGATGAGTTTAGGTGTGTACCAATGTGGCTTAGAGCTTACATTGTGTATTGGGTTATATAACCTAAGAAAAAGAAATTAAACAAGCTTATGAACTTGTGATTAAGGAGCCAATGGGAATGAGTTAGTAAGATAAGTTTAAGATGGATTTTAAGAGCATTATAACTACTATGAGATTGTTGGGTGTATTTGCAGGTTGAAAGCTTTTATATGTGGGAAATTCAGTGTTTAAGTTTAAGTTATTTAAGGGCCTAAGAGCCATGTCATTTAAGAGCCTTAGTGCTATGCAATTTAAGATTATTGCAATATATTGAGTTTGTTGTGAATGAGTTGGTTTGGGTGATAAAATATGATGAGAAAGAACTTGATGTGTGTGAGATGGTTGAATGAGGAAAACAATGCATTTGGGCATGATAATATACTAGAGAAGCTATGGTGAAATTTGAGTAGAAAACAAAGTGTTTAAGTGGTAGTGGTGAGTTAAGATGCCCTAGGATTCACTTGGGATCATTAAAAAGGAATATGAGTGGAAATGAGTTAACTAAGGAGTTCTTGAGGATGAGAATGACCTAGAGTTGTCTATGAGGAAATTAGAGTTTAAAAGGGTGTATTGAACATACCAAAGTCATGGTAAGAGGAATGGTGAGACTTGTGCATAAATTTGAAGGAGAAGGTGTATAATGCTTTAAGGTGATTTAGGTATGAACTAGGGAATATATCAATGAAAGTCTTGGGAAGCTTGTGTAAGTAGTGATGATGCTAGTAGTGGAACAATAAGGTTTTAGTTTAGATGGTAATGAGTGGACTTAGGTGATGGGAGTGAAGATTGAAGGAGAATGTTGTAGATTGACTAGGAATGTATAAGAGTGTAAGGTCATGAGAATGGTGAGTAATTGAGTAAAAGAAATGTAGATGTCTAAGGAGGGTCTAGGAAGGTCAAGGTAAAGAAGAACAAGGTTAAGGTGCTAAGAGGATGGGAAGAAATGTTTAGGTATGTCCAAGAGTTTAGGAATGAAGGGTAACAAATGGAGAAGAGAGGAATTTGTGCATGGATATGCAAGGTGACTTGAGAAAGTTTTGGTAAATGAACTGAAGATGGAAATGATGTTTATGAAGTGCTCAAACTGTTAAGGAGGGAACACTTGGGTTAGTTGAAGTTTTGGCAAGGTTACAAGTTGGAAATGTAAGGAAATAAGTCCTAAGTGTTAGGAGTTTTAAAAAGGATTGAGTGAATGTTTAAGAAGATCTTTGGAAATTGTTTTGGAGAGTTCGGTGGAAGTTCTAAGATGAGTTTAAGTGCCTAGGTGGTATTAGGACACATGGGGGAACTTGTGAAGAAGTTTGGAGTCAAATGGGAATTTAGAAATAAGGTTCTGGAGTCGACCGACCTTAGGGACCGGACCTGCAAGGTCAGTCGAGCTCAGTTTACACTACCGGAAAGAGTTTTTGGAATCAACCGAACTTGGGGACCGGACTTACAAGTTCGGTCGGGCTTGTATTTTGTGTACGAATTGAGTCTCTGGAATGGACCGAACTTGGGACCGACCTTGACAAGGTCGGTCGGGCTTAAATATCCCACTGGGAAACTCTCAGGAATGGACCGACCTCGGGGACCGGACTTGCAAGGTCGGTCGGGGTAAAATTTTCAAACGGTAATAAGTTCTTGAATGGACCGACCTTGGGTAAGGTCGGTCGGTAAGGTCGGTCGACCCTAAAGATGAAAAAAAAAGAAGAAAGAAACCCTAAAGAAGTTTAGTGGTATTTATGGTACCCCATTAAGAGGGCATTGATGATTAGAGGTATAAAGACCTAAGGGATTAAGTTAAAGATAAACTTAAAAGTTTATGGTTAAGTTGTAAGGATAAGTTGTAAAACTTAAGAGGTGTTAGGTGGGGAATCATTATGGGTTAAGTAAGTTAAATAAGTTGAATTAAGTTAAGTGATTAACAACCTAAAACTGGATGAATGTTTTAGGGCTTGAGAATTTGGACTCCGGAAGAGAGTAAGCAACCGAACGACCAACGGTGAACGGTACAGTTCTTCTTGTGACCTGCTTGCTAACGAGGTGTCCCTCGGCTTGTGTGCTATTTGTTTTTGTGTGCTCACTAAACAAGATAAAGCATGCAACCGGAATATCATGTTGATTGTATTGTTGTGTGATGTTTGAAAACTAACACAACTTACATGAGAACTTACTAACTAGTGTTTAGTAAGTATTGTGTGAGAATAAGGAACACTCCCTAATATTAGTTTGCTAATGACCGAAAGAGGTTAAACAAACAAAAGTTGCATTGAGACTACTACTAACTTTAACATGGGGGAGTGAGGAATCCGGAATGATACCGGCACATGTGTATTGGGGAAGTCGGTATCCTTATCAGATACCGACTTCCAAATATGACTTGTCTTCAGACTCGTCGCCTAGAGTCGACATATAGACTCGACCTCCTCGGACTACTTGTTTGAGGAGGGAGGCATTAAGATGGCATGGGGGGATCTAGCCTACATCCCCAACAATTTAAGAATGTTGTTTATTGCCGGTAAGTGACCTGCTGCTGGCTAGGGTTAACCAAGCCCTACAAAAATAAACAATGAATTAAGGGTTAACCAGTTCCCAATGAGAGAACGGTTGGCATATATAAAATAAGGTTGAGATAAGTTGCAACCATTCCTATTTAAAGGTTGGTTTGTATTATAAGACTTAGATAAGATACATCCATTCCTTTTTAAAGGATGGTTGTTCCTAAGACTAAGATAAGACTAAGATTGAGGTAAGATAAGGATGGACTAAGATTAAGAGGAAACATAACTTAAGGAGTTAGATAATTAACTCTCTAATTAAGGGAACGCATTTAAGTCGTTCATTATGTTTGAACTTTGATTGTTCATATTTGGATTGTTGTTTACTGCACTTTCTATTATGTTGTGCATCTAATCAACCTCCATGCTATCGACAATAGTCGTCGTAGCCACGTTAGCTTGGGGGCCATGAGAGGATCGTACCAGCATTCGTGCTGACCCCCTTTGGGGGCTGTTTTTACTACACAGGTGAACGTCAGGAGGCGGCCGTCGAGTGAGAGTAAGAAGGGGTACAAGCGTTACGGGTTAAGTGTGGCCTACGAGTTGTGCATGTACACTCGTATGGCAATTTGAGTTAGTAAGATGTATAGGATGTGAGGGGATTGTAAGAAGGATATGTATTTGGTTAAGATTTGTGTGTACTAATGTTCGGTATATTCTGTCAATCAGACCGTGGCAAGGTCCTGGAGTGTATTGAATTCCGCTGTGGCATTTATATATATGTTGTTAAGTTGCGAAACCACATTTGGATTGAGATGGGGTGTTACAAAAAGTGGTATCAGAGCGTAGTTACACTCTGAAGACAAGAATTACCGAACTTAGGAGGATACTGAGGTTGAGCTTGAGTTATGGGTTAAGGGTTGAGTGATAGAGTGAGAGGTGCGTTAGTTAGGACTTCCCGGTATTTACCAGATATCCATAGTACCTAGACCCGCCCTCCACATCCCTAACCCTGAATATGTGAAACAAACGCCAGAGAGAAGAAAGCCTTCTCTTACTCGGGGAAACCCGATCTGGCAGTTAGTTAACAGTCAGCAATAGAAGAAACATCTTGTTGCACAACAGATACGGAGAACTTGGAGGTTTTTAATGGAGCGCAACAGGGAAACAGACGCTACCTATGGAATTCTATCAATAAGGAAACGGTAATTACCGGCAACATGGGTCGACTTGCTACGCAGTCGAAATAACCCGCAATACCAATGGTAAAGAAAGCACTACGAGTGCAATGGATAAGGGAAGATAAGCGACGTGAGTACCGGACAGTGGTCCGAATGAGCATAGCAGTGGGATAATATAAATCTTGAGGGTTAAGATTACTGGAAAGTCGAGTTAAGAACGGGAACTCCAAACCCCATACAATGAGGAAGGTTACAAACCTGGCCGACAAAGCACAGGTGACAATAAAGACATGTACAACTGTACACCAGAATAGGACTACGATGTAGTACCTAAAGGAGGATCATTACTTAGTAACCACGACAAAATGTGTGGGAACGGGAGCGAGGATTAAGACATAAGAAAATGATAAGGGGTTCCCTCCGAAAGAGGAACGCCCGGATAAGTGACAGTACGGTCAAAATAACCAGGAAACTGCCGGATGGCTAGTTATCCTAAATAAGAGAAAGTCGAAGGAGTCCCGAGGACTACCAAAGATTTGGAAACTAGGTGGAAGTACCACTACCGACGCACACGGTACTGGAAGCTCATCTTGCATGGCGCACTTGCCATGGCAAGTGCTACCACGGTTAAATAGTACGGAAAGCCATCATGGCGAGGTAATAGAAGGCTGCAGTTGTAGTACATTTTAATATCGGACGATAAATCTATAAGAACGGGAAAACGAGACCTTGGAAAGGCCCGACGACATGATCATAATAAGATGAGCCGACACACTAGTCAACAGGGAGCTGGGCTTGGACGAAACACTAAGAGATATAAATATTAGTAACGGTACAACCTACTACAACAACAACCGACAGTGCGGTAAGAACATTAATCCCAAACCCCGAGAGGAAAACATAAGAGATCGCTCAGTAATGCGAGCAAAACACTACGTAAGTAATAACGTACAAGGAATGCATTACGGAATACAATGGAGACAATCGACATAAATCTTTCAATAAGAATGGGATAAGACTCCCAAATTGATCACTAAGAATACCGGTAATAAGCATTCTTCAATGAAGATGTTAGTAAACCCTGGAAACGAGGATAAAAGGGATGAGCGTAAGCTACAACCTACTAAGAATTAAAGACGTACAACCCTGGAAAAGGAAAGCTCAGAGGACTACCCCCACAGAGCGGGCATAGTCGTGCCGAACAAACTGATGAATGACAGTTAAAACTGTTTGTCTAACTCATTAACACTCAAGTATGATTGATCATCAATGGGTGGCGTAGTCAACGGAAGTTGAACGAAGCGTTGAGATGGAAGTATAAGATGACCGGATGATATCCAACTTGGACACCGTAAGGCAAATGCCTAATACGAACCTAACCTTGATTGTTAAAAGACATAAGTCTAGTAAAATAACAGTATTTTCGAGGACACTAAGTAACCTCAGATCACCTGAATAAACTTCCATAGCAGGAAGCAGGATGCAGCAACTTACCATGAAACCCGATACCACATTTAATATGTAACCTAACGGTGGATAGTGTTCAAAGAAACAAAAACCTATAAGGATGACCTACGGATGAATAAGAGTACAAGTAATGGGATGAGGCATTAAGCACTAAGAGCCTACGAGCCAAGGATGTTAACCACATCAGAGCCTGAGGCGCAGTAAGTTGTAAGAGAGCTTATTTAAGCCACGAAGGAAATACAATTCATAGATAAGAACGGTTACCAAACCTATAACTTAGGTTGAGGAAAATATTGCCAGGAAAAGGCACCAATGAGAATAATGAGATAGTACATTGGCAGGGGCGGAGAACGAACCATGCCTTTTAAGATGGGGATACCTCTCCTTGTTGTGAGGCCAAGAGTGGGAATAAACCCCTCAAAAAGGGCTTTCACCTATTAGTGATGTAATACACTTTCGTTAGAGAATGAAAACTGTAAACCTTGAGATTACCTTAGAACATACCAGATACACTTGAGTAATAAGGAAGGCTGCAGAGACAGACCTCATATCCTGTAACACCCCTACTACGTACACAACACTACTTGAAATCGCAGCGGAATTTAAACAACTAAAAAGTAACTAAACGAATGGTGCTACAACGCCGTCAACCACCCACGTGGCTAACAAGGCTGAATAAATACGAGTGTACCGGTCTGATGATCAGACTCCCGAGCATAGAACTAATAACCCTACATATACATTAACAAAATACCGAGTGTTTACATACATCCTTCACTGTAACCATCACTGTAAACCATTCATAACCAAATATATAACGCCACGGGAGCACAGGCGCATCCCGGGCCAACATCCAAAAGTAATCGAAAGTAACCCTGCATCCTAGGATCTAAAGCCACTTCGCTTCTTCGATCCTCATCCTGTAGTAAAAGAAATATGGAGCCCCCGAGGGGGTCAGCAACCCTTGGCTGGTATGGTTAACGCGCAGCCCATCGGCTACCGGGATGCGCGCAAACTAATTGTCATGATGACATGGCATTCATTTTAAAACACACAACTTATACATATATAACATAATATGGGTATTGTACACAACATCACACACATCACACAAGTACAATTCCTTTTAGGAAGAGAACCAACACAGTTAGTCCCCATTGAGAGCCTAGAGAATGTTGCCATGCTCATACTAAGCTCGTTACATAACTCGTTACCGTCCTGTTAGACTGAACGGATAACTTAACACAAGGTGCCTCGGATATAGTGATCCAAGCACACCGAACAACACATAGTATGCCCCTGTGGCCCGACGTGAGTCAGTAATAGCCTTGGTTAAGCTAAAGGGAAGGTTGGAAACCAAATTGGAGAACAACCATAACATACGAGAGAATCGAACTGGTTATGACATCGACTCCCATACTCACACGCGTGACCGGAACAGACCGGACTCCTCACTTCCCCCGTTAGCACTTGTTAGCAGTTCATCATTGAACTCAATACACAATTCACAATAATAGGTCAAGTCTTGTTAGACACACACAAGGGAAGAGAGAGTCATACTTAACAACATAATAATATTTAACAACTGTAAACTCTTTACATGGTTTAATCTTACAAAGTCATAAACAGACAGAAAAACAAGCAACACACAAGCCGGTGTAAACCGGTAGGCAACAGGATGCAAGAAAACCATACCTTGGTCCTTGCCTCGATTGATTTCCTCCGTAGGTCACTCCTATACACGATTAATAACGTCGGTTAATTATTTATTTAACTCCAAACTTACTAAATGTTTAACATGGTTTTATGACATGTTTTTAATGTCTAACTTACCCTAGGTTACCTTCATTATACCCCTTAGGGTTAACTACTTAAGTCACATTCTTTGTTTATTTTTTTTTATAAGTTTTGGTATGTCCGACCCACCGTCCGACCCACTACTGGGTCGGACCCTTCCAGTGGTTTTCGGGTTTGGAAAAACTTAACTTGTCCGACCCATGTCCGACCCAACCTTCTGGGTCGGACCATTCTAGAGAATTTCATCGCCCTTTGAACATACATGTCCGACCCACGTCCGACTCACCCGACTGGGTCGGACCATTATAGAACCTTTACCGCCTCACAACACACGACCGTCCGACCCACGTCCGACTCACTCGACTGGGTCGGACCATTCCAGAACATTTTCCGGCTTCCAAAACATGACCGTCCGACCCATGTCCGACCCAAGTCCTCTGGGTCGGACCATTCCAGAACAATTTCCTGACGTCTAACAGAGGCTGTCCGACCCAAACTTGGGTCGGACCCCTGGGTCGGACGCCATCTAAACTTGCCCAAACTTGTTAAATCTTCACCAAACTTCTCCTAAAGCCTCTTAATGTTTCCTAACCACATTTGGTACACTTATATCTTCATACAACATCCATGAAACTCATTACCTATCACCTTAAACACTTACTCATTTCATACCGAAATTCCTAACACTTTTGTTATTTCCTCCTTAGCTTTTCAAGTGGTGTTTCATACCTATGATAACTACTATCCCTAAATGCTTTCTCCTCATTTTTTTAACATCATCTCCCAAGCATCTTTTCTTACCACTTAAACCCTAGTTGATGTCTAAGTCCCTTTGTTTACCTAGAACACCTTAAGACATTATTTCTCCTCTTGTAAAATACTTAATCATTTCCAGCATTTCTAGTTCACCAAGCCTTATATAAACACTTAGCACTTCTTGCTTCTTACCCAAATTTCGACATGGATTTTCCTAGAACATTACTAAGCCTAAACACTTTGTTTTCTCCATTAAACACACAAGAACACCTAAAATCACCAAGAACACTCTCATACACAAAACTTCACTCAAATCACACTACATTACCATATAATGCATAATTTAAATTGCATGACACTTAGGCCCTTAAAATGCATGGCTCTTAGGCCCTTTAAGTGAATAACTCTTAAACACTGAATTTCCACAATATATATGCCTTTGACCTGCAAATACATACAACAAGACATATGTTATTTTACTAGTCTCTTTGAGAACATTTCACTAGGTCATTTACTATTTGCTCTTTAGGTAGTTTTAACAAGCATTATAAGCTCATTTCTCCTAAGGCATTAAACTACATTAGGTTAGCATATTTACCTCTTTTTTTTCCCACACAACTTCTTTCTTGTTTCCTTAGTAAACCGGTAAGGTATTTGATTCCTTGTCAACTACTAAACAATATACAAACATTGAAATGAGTATACAAGCTTAATGCTTCATCTCATTGTAAACCCTAGTTTTTACATTGTTTCAAAAACATCAATGTAGTTGTTTTACCTTGGTCTTTGAAGAGAGTTTGAATATCTATCAAGAGAGGACTCCACCTAGACCTTGAAAGGTTGGAATGAAGCTAAAACAAAGCCATATAAAGAGCACCTTCAATGGGTATTTTCGGTCACAACAAAAACATGGAGGAAATGAAGTTTTTATTTGAGATTCCTTACCTAGAAGCAAAGGAGAGTAATAATATGTAGAAATACAAGCTCAAGCTCCTTCAATGGTGGAACTCCATGGCACCGAAATGGGGCTCTTGAAGTTTTGAGAAGATAGGAATGAAGAGCTTGATGAGACTAAGAGAATGGTGGTGTTTGTTTTTGATTTGGTTAAGTGAGCTAGATTTTACAAGAGATCAAAGAAGAGGTTTAATGGTGGTGGTGTGATATTACCGTGGAAGATAATGAAGAAGAGAGGTTGAAGAGAGCAAGGAACCATGTGAATACAAGGAAGAAGGAGAAATGAAGGTAGACTTACTTTTTTGAAGATATTTGTAGTAATAAAGTAAAAAGCACTTTATTTTGTTATCATTATTTACTTAATATGTTAACAAAAGAGTGGTGAGTCACCACACTTAAGAAAACCGGCCCCCTTTTTGTACTTAGGGGTATTATAGTCTTTATTTGTCAATTTAATTACTTATACAAACATATGTTACAAACTAGCTTATTAAAATCACTATTCATAAAAACAAGGCACTTAGAAGTGAAATTTTTGATTTTCCATTGATATAGACCTCCAAATGTGATACTATATAGTACACATATTAATTAAAGAGTGATTATGGACATTTAGCCATTCAAAACTCATTTACAAGACAATTTTTTTGAAAATGTGCTTTAAGACTCCTTAAAGCACATTTTGTGTTTTAACTTGTTTTCAAGCTTGGTTTTCTTTGGTAATTGGTTTAATATGTTCATTAGTATACAAATGAGGTTTTGGTAAGTTCATTAGGTCTTAACCAAGCTCAACCCAAGCTTAGAGCACATTTTGGCTCTTATTGACCTTAAAGCACATTTTGTGTTTCTATCGTTTAGATTTGTTTACTAATGCTTCTAAGACTCTTTTTTAGTCTTAATATACCATATTTAAATGTTTAAACAACATAACTAGGTTTGGGGTATTTCAATCTACCCCCCTTAAAAGAACTTTGTCCCTAAAGTTCATACTCCCACATATCCTAAATATTAGAACACGGGAACACATATCAATAACACTTCCATATCAACATTAACAACATCTTTACATTACATCGGACACAAGGTCCAAACAACAAAACATCACAACATCATTCAGACTCAGTGGTCTGTAACATAACAGGGTAACAACACAACACAGACAATGTATCCAAATACATTTCATTCACATAACCGAAACGGCTCTACCCCCCTTAAATAGGGGTACGCCCCGTACCCTATACATACAAACACTAAGAAATAAACAATGACGGGTACTTCGCCTTCATCTTCTCTTCCAGCTCCCAAGTGGCCTCCTCAACGTCCTGGTTAGACCAGAGAACCTTCACCAGTCTCACAGACTTACGGCGAGTGTCTCGAGTCTTAGTATCCAGAATCCGTACCGGAGTCTCCACTGATCGCATGGTCGGCTCTAAGGTTAGCCTTTCAGGCTGAAGTACATGAGACGGATGAGACATATATTTCTTCAACTGGACACATGAAATACATCATGTACCTTGCCAGCTCGGCGGGTAGATCAAGTCTGTAAGCTACCGGGCCGATCCGCTCCGTCACAACGTAAGGCCCCACATATTTTGGGCTCAACTTGCCTTTCTGGCCAAAATGAAATACTCCCTTCATGGGGGATACTCTCAAAAATACCTGATCGCCCACGGCGAACTCCAGGTCACGTCTGCGCACATCTGCATACGACTTCTGTCTATCCTGAGCCGTTTTCATGTTAGCCCGGATCTGGCGAACTTCTGCCTGAACTTGCTCCAGATACTCTGGTCCTATAATGACCGTCTCACTCGACTCATCCCAGCATAACGGCGTGCGGCATGGTCTACCGTACAAGGCCTGGAAGGGAGACATCTTGATCGAAGCATGGTAACTGTTGTTGTAGCTAAACTCGATCAGATGTAACTTATCAATCCAGCTGGTCTGAAAGTCAAGTGGCACATGCACGTAGCTTCCTCAGTGTCTGAATGTGCGCTCACTCCTGACCATCGGTCTGTGGGTGAAACGCTGTACTCAATTTCAGTTCGGTACCCAATGCTTTTTGCGTAGACTTCCAATATCTCGATAAGAATCTGGTATCTCTGTCAGATACGATTGTTTTCGGTACTCCATGATGTCTTACAATCTCTCTGTCGAAGAGCTCTGCCAATTTTGCCACTTTCCAGGTGTCCTTCATCGGTATGAATCGAGCCACCTTGGTTAGTCGGTCAACAACAACCCAAATCATATTCAGACCTCCCCTTACAGGCGGAAGCCCTACTACGAAGTCCATAGAAATGTCATGGAACTTCCACTCAGGCACTGCATTGGCTGTACCATACCAACAGGCCGTCGGTGCTCAAACTTGACCTTCTGACAAGTGAGACACCTCAACACATAGTCATTCACATCCTTTTTCATTGCAGTCCACCAAAAATATCTTTTCATCCCTTTATACATCTTTGAAGCTTCGGGGTGAATAGAAGTAGTAGAACAATGGGATTCACTCAATATGCGCTCCTTCAACTCAGCGCTACTCCTCGGTATACACAACCGGCCATTAAGCCTAATCAGGTCATCATCGTGGAGTCTGAAGTCGTACTTCTGACCCTCGAATGTGCCATCAATAAGCCTCTGTCTAATCCCCATCATGTACTGATCCGTCATCTGAGCACTTCGCACCTCTTCAACCAAGCCAGAATGAGAGACTAGCGAATGGAGAGAGTGTGCTCGGCGACTCAGTGCGTCAGCTACCACATTTGCCTTACCTTCCTTATATTGCAGATTAATGTCATAATCATTTAGAAATTCAACCCACCTTCTTTGTCTCATGTTCAACTCCTTCTGAGTGAACAAGTACTTTAAACTCTTGTGGTCAGAATAAATCGTCACACTTACCCCATACAAGTGATGTCGCCATATCTTCAGTGCGAAAACAATGGCCCCCAATTCTAAGTCGTGGGTAGGGTAGTTCTCTTCATGCTTCTTCAGCTGTCGGGAGGCGTATGCTACGACCTTCCCGTGTTGCATCAATACACAACCCATACCTCTGCCTGATGCGTCGCAATAGACCTCAAAACCATCTGGACCGTCTGGTAATGTCAGGACCGGTGCAGATGTCAGAGTATCCTTGAGACTCTTAAAATAACTCTCACAGTCGACTGTACACTCGAATGGTGCATCCTTTTTCATCAAGGAAGTCATCGGCTTCGAGACACTGGAGAAGTCCTTCACAAACCTCCTATAATAACCTGCCAGACCGAGGAAGCTCCTGATGTCGGTAACTGTCTTTGGCCTAGGCCAGGTGCGAACAGCATCAATCTTTGCCGGATCAACAGCGATCCCGGCCTCAGAAATCACATGACCAAGAAATGATACTTAGTTCAACCAAAACTCACACTTCGAAAATTTCGCATACAACTGGTTTTTCCTCAATGTTTGCAACACACTTCTCAAGTGGCTTTCATGCTCACCTCTCGATTTCGAGTATACAAGTATATCGTCGATGAAGACTACCATTGACTTGTCCAACTGATCTTGGAACAAGCGGTTCATTAAGTCCATGAACTTTGCTGGTGCATTTGATAAGCCAAACGGCATAACTGTGAACTCATAATGCCCATACCTAGTTCTGAATGCTGTCTTTTCGATATCACTGTCAGGATGGCAATCTGATGGTATCCGGAACGTAGGTCTATCTTGGAGAATACTGATGCTCCCCTCAACTGATCAAATAGATTGTCGATGCGTGGTAAAGGGTAACGGTTCTTCACCGTAACTGCATTCAGCTCCCGATAGTCAATACACAGGCGGAGGCTACCGTCCTTCTTCTTCACGAAGAGGACCGGCGCTCCCCATGGTGAAACGCTAGGGCGGATGAATCCCTTGTCGAGTAGGTCTCTCAGCTGCTCCTTGAGCTCAGTCATCTCTGCTGGAGCCATACGATAGGGCGCCTTCGCAATTGGTCCGGTGCCCGGAACCAAATCGATCTCAAACTCCACTTCCCGTGCTGGCGGCATGCCCGGCAGTTCCTTAGGAAATACATCAGGAAACTCCGACACTACCGGCACATCTGGGCTAAACTCTGGGTCTCTCTCTATGTCAGAGGTATACATCACTCCCTCGTCGTAATTCACGATACATAGCCATGGCGGTGATGATCTGAGTCGAAGGCTCCCTGGGCCTCTGGCGGTAAGATATGGTAACCCCAGATGGACTCCGAAGAAGCAGTCGATGCTCGGCACACAGGATTCTGCCCTTGTACCGCTCCAACCAGTTCATCCCGACAATCACATCAAAACCAAGTCCGTCGAACTCTATCAAGTCGATCAGAAACTCTTCACCTCTGATTCGTACAACAGCATCTCGGTGGTAGCGGGTACACCTGATCCACTCTTTCGACGGGAGAGTGACTAGGAAGTCTAGCATCTCATCACCGTCTAACCCCAGCCTCTTCGCAAAAGATAGCGAAATAAATGTGTGTGAGGCTCCGGAGTCGAACAAGATCGAAGCGTCCACGCCATTGACTGGAAAGGTACCGGTGAGGATTGTGCCGCTCTTGCCGGCTTCCGCCTCATTGCAGACACTCAGTATACCTCCCGTTCCGAGTGCACAACCTAATTCATTGGCAAACTAATAAGTATTGGGTAACAACACGGTTTATATGCCTCAAACAACTCCACTTTATTCATTATCACACTCTTTTACAACATTTGTTGGCTTATACAGTCACCATGACTAACACTTACAACATTCTTAACATACACTGGTTTATCACATCACATAATTATACAAGGCTTAAAACTGTCTGAAAGTCAAATTCAAACGTCCGGGTTTCATGTGTGTGGCATTGATCACTGCCGACGGTGCGGTATTCAGTTTGATCTTTCTGATGCCATGGTATAGCATCCTTGACTGCCCACCCATGATTAACACATCTCCCGATTTCAACAGTAGCTTCTTTGCGAGGTCAGCACGCTTCTGCTCGCCATACACAAACACTGCGGTATCACCAATGGACCAAGACACCACGGGTACTCCCCTACTTAGAGACTCGGGTGACTCGTCCTTATCTTGGTGTAAACCTAACCGTCCACCTTTCTGGTAGAAGTTCACAATGCATAGATCTGCTTTCACACTTGGAATTGAATCCGTTTCAACTTGTTGAGCAATTCCCACGGCGTGGTTAACGACCGCATGGAACTCCTCGGGTATACTTGGTTCCGTTGCTCCATCTCCATCTCGCACTTCTTGATATGTCTTGGTGTAAGGGTTCCAGTCCTTACCCATGCACATCATCTTCAATTGCATTCTTGATCCGTTCGGGTATTCGGGTGTGTAGAAACCTCCTGGTTTTGCTCCTAGTTCATCGCATCGTCTGATGATATGGATTTGTGCTTCCGGTGTCAGGTATCCATTTAAGAGTACCATACCTGGTTGGATGACCTGACATTGCTCCATTGGAAAGTCGGTGATGTTGATGGTGGTTTCTTCAGGGTTTGGTGTGGGTGGGATTGGATAATGTTATAACCCGTACAATTTGTACCTTATATTATATCTGCTACAACGTTGTTCTAAAGTTGGATTAAAAATCCCTTGCCATCAGTTGGGACGTCAGCGACATTCTTTTAATTGCCAAGGATGAGGAG